>JACBWV010000303.1:657684-783566 GCA_013435795.1 Chlamydomonas sp. ICE-L
GCTCGGACCAGCAGGAGGGGGCCGATGGGAAAACGAAAAAAAAAAAAAACAACAAAAGAAAAAAAAAAAAAACAAAAAGAGAAAAATATAGTAAAAAAAAAAACAACAAAACCCACCACTCACAAAACCCCCACCCCCAACACACCACCCAACCCACCCCCCCCCTACATCAACCCCCCACCCCCCCCCCCCCCTCCCACCCCCCCCCCCCACACAAACAAAACAACCCCCACCCTATGAAGGCATTCTAGCGATCAGCGTTTGTTCGCAGACAAATAGTCCACAAGGAAGGAGCTAGGGCAGCACTGCACAAACAAAGCAACAAACACACACAGCACACACACACAACAAACACACACCACACGCACGCACACAAAACACCACACTCGCCACAACTAATCGCAAGAGGATATGGGGAGTCAACCGGGGAGAGACAGAGAAAAGAGCCAAAAGAAAGGCAGCTAGGCCGCATGAAAACCCCCAAAAAACAAAAAAAAAAAAGGAAAAAAAAAAAAAAAAATAAATAAAAGTGAAAAAAAAAAAAAAAAAATTCAATCTGTAAAAAATTAAATAAAAAAAACAAATAAAATCCCCCCCCCCCCCCCCACACACACACACACACGCACACAAACACCACTACTCCCCACCCCTCCCGCAGGCATCTAGTGATCAGCGTGCGTTTGCAGAGCAAATAGCACACAAGAAGGCAGCTAGGGCCGCACTACCCACCCCACCACCACACACACACACACACACACACACACACAAACACCACCACTACTCCCCACCCCTCCCGAAGGAATCTAGTGATAAGCGTGCGTTCGAAGAGCAAAAATAGGACACCAAGAAGGCCGCTAGGGCGCCTACCCACCCCACCACCACACACACACACACACACACACGCACACAAACACCACCACTACTCCCCACCCCTCCCGCAGGCATCTAGTGATCAGCGTGCATTCGCAGAGCAAATAGCCCACAAGAAGGCAGCTAGGGCCGCACTGCCCAAAGACCAACGTCCCCTACAAACCGACACAAATGATTTGTTCAAGGTAGGAGGTTGGTGGTGGTGTTTGGGTTGATAGTGGGTGACTAGTGTGTGTGTGAGGGTTGAGGAAAGAGGTGGTGTGTCGCTGGTGGGGACAGGTGTGTTTGTCCTGGTGTTGTTGTTGTTTGGGTGGTGTTTGGCTTTCAAACCGGGGTGAAAAACCCCGTAGTACGTTGCACTGGCATGATGTGGCCACGGTGCCTGCAACTGCATGCACCGGCGGTGATTCTCTCCAATGTGGTGGCCCTAGGGTGACTATAGCTAGCTCCGGCTTACGCTGTGGTGTCCTTAACTTCACGTCCTGTGAGTAACTGTATGACACGGATGTAACAATTCCAATTTCAATGTTTAAGGTAGGAGGTTGCTGGTGGTGTTGGGGTTGATGGTGGGTGACTGGTGTGGAGAGGTGTGTGTGTGAGGCTTGAGCAGAGAGGTGGTGTGTGCCTGGTGTGGAAAGTGGGTCTTGGCTGGTGGTGGTGGTTGTGGGTGTGGGTTGTTGGTGGGTTGTGCTGGTGGGTGACTGGTGTGGAAGGATGCTGTGTGTGGCTGCCTGGGGTAGTTGTGCATTGCGTTCGTCCTGGTGGTGGTGATGGTGGGTTACTGTTGTGGAGAGGTGTGTGTGTGTGAGGGATGAGGAGGACGGGTGGTGTGTGGATGATGCGGGAGGGGTGTCGTTTGCCTGTGGTGGTGGTGGTCGGTGGATTGATGGTGGGTCCTGGTGTGGGAGGGTGTGAGTGTGTGTGTGTTTGGTGCTGTTGTGTTGGGTGGGGGGAATTTGTCAAGGTGGAGTTCTGGTGGGGGTGGGGTGTGGGTGGGAGTTGGGGGGGGGGGGGGGGGGGGGGGGGGGGGGGAGATGTGGGGGTGTGGGAGGGGATTGTTTTAATGCGGAGTTTGGTGGAGGTGTTTGCGGAAATAACAACCAGAAAGGCGTGAAAGCCCATGCTACCAGGATTTGTTTGGTCACCCACCTCTTTGGAAAATCCTTAGGCCTGGTAAACGTGCACCGAAAGAACATGCTTCGGGCATGTAGCTGTTGCGCGTAAGGGCATGCTGGTTTTCTCGGCGAGATTGTTTGGTATCGCAAACCGGGGGGGGGGGGGGGGGTAGTTAGGATAAGGAAGGGGGTGTGTGAATTAGAATGTGAGGGAATGGTGTTGCCATGGGGGAAGGGGAATGGGGAGAGTTCAAGGGAGAGGATGGGTGGGTGTGTGTGGGGGGGGGGAGGGGGTGAAATGGGACAGTTACAGAGGGACAGGGAGGGAAATGGGGGAGCAGAGGGGTGGCGGAGAGAGGGCACGGGCGGTAGGTCAAGGGGTAAGAAAAGACGCCGGGACATGGGGTGAGAGAAGTGGAGGGGAGTTGGAGTAGAAACGAGGAACGCAAAAGAAGCAGGAAGGGTATAGGAAAAACAGAAAAGGGATGGGTGAGGAAGGAGGACACAGGAAGGGAGGGTGAAGAAGAAGGAGGGAATGGTGGGGGGAGGGAGCAGGGGTACGGGAGCAGTGCTAGGGGGGGGGCAAGCGCCACAGAGAACTACTGCATAGTATCATCTATATATATATGGGTACGACATTACAGGGAATTTTGGAGAGGATTTAGTTTACTGGTGGATTTCTTTTTTCGAGCATCCCTGGAAAAATCCCCTACTCAACACAACCCTCGACGACCATCCAACCTCCAGGCCCGACTCATTCCTGGAAATCCCTACCAACCACCAACCAACCACCAACCAACCAACCTCTGGGCTCCTCTCATCCCTGGAAATCCCTACCAACCACCAACCAACCACCAACCAACCAACCTCCGGGCTCCTCTCATCCCTGGAGATTTCCTACCAAGCCACCCCAACCCAACCAACCTCCGGGCTCCTCTCATCCCTGGAAATCCCTACCAACCACCAACCAACAAACACTCCGGGCCCTCTCCATTGCATGGAAATCCCCTAACCAACAACCAACAACCCAAACCAATCAACTCCGGGCTCCTCTCATCCTGGAAATTTTTTCCCTAACAACACCAACAACCACCAACCAACCAACCTCCGGGCTCCTCTCATCCCTGGAGATTCCTACCAACCACCAACCAACCAACCTCCGGGCTCCTCTCATCCCTGGAAAGATCCCTACCAACCACCAAAATGAACCAACCAACCTCCAAACACTACCAACCACAATCCAACCAACCTCCAAACTCCTGACTCATCCCTGGAAAACCCTACCAACCACCAACCAACCACCAACCAACCAACCTCCGAGCTCCTCTCATCCCTGGAAAGATCCCTACCAACCACCAACCAACAACCTCGGGCTTCCTCTAATCCCTGGAAAGACCATACCAACACCAACTGAACCAACCAACCTCCAAACACTACCAACCACAATCCAACCAACCTCCAAACTCCTGACTCATCCCTGGAAAACCCTACCAACCACCAACCAACCACCAACCAACCTCCAGACCCGGAATCATCCCTGGAAAAACCCTTACCAACCATCCCAACCAACCACCAACCACCCTCAGACCGACTCCTCCAGGAAAAACAACACACAAGGACAAAAACCCCTACCAACCACCAACCAACCACCAACAAACTCCCAGACCCGACATTCCCAGGAAAAACAGACCAACCCCAACCAACCACCAAACCAACCTCCAGGACCCGACTCACCCAGGAACACCCTTTTACCACCACCAACCAAACCAACAACCACCTCCGAGAGTTCCCAATCATCCCAGGAAAACCCTACCAACCAACAACCAACCATACAACCTCCAGGACCGACTCATCCCTGGAAAGATAGACCAACCGCCAACCAACCAACCAACCTCCAGGCCCGACTCATCCCTGGACAACCCTACTAACCACCAACCAACCACCAACCAACCTCCAGGCCCGACTCATCCCAGGAAAACCCTACCAACCACCAACCAACCACCAACCAACCTCCAGACCCGACTCATCCCAGGAAAACCCTACCAACCACCAACCAACCACCAACCAACCTCCAGACCCGACTCATCCCAGGAAAACCCTACCAACCGCCAACCAACCAACCAACCTCCAGGCCCGACTCATCCCTGGAAAGATAGACCAACCGCCAACCAACCAACCAACCTCCAGGCCGGACTCATCCCTGGACAACCCTACTAACCACCAACCAACCACCAACCAACCTTCAGGCCCGACTGACCCCTGGAAAACCCTACCAACCAACCACCAGCCAGCAATCCAACCTCCAGGCCCGACTCATCCCTGGACAACCCTACTAACCACCAACCAACCACCAACCAACCTCCAGGCCCGACTCATCCCTGGAATAGTGGACCAACCAACCGCCAACCAACCAACCAACCTCCAGGCCCAACACATCCCTGGAAAGATGGACTAACCACCAACCACCAACCAACCATCCAACCTCCAGGCCCGACTCATCCCTGGAAAACCCTACCAACCAACCACCAACCAACCAACCGACCTCCAGGCCCGACTCATCCCCGGAAATCCCTTTTAACTAACCACCAACCAACCACCAACCAACCAACCTCCAGGCTCGACTCCTCCCTGGAAAGATGGACCACGCAACTGTTGCTGCAGTTCAAGTTGGAGTACACAACCACAGTGGCGGCAGCCGTTCTGCTCGTGGCCTCTTTGGCTCTTCCCTCCCAACCCGAAGGCCTTGTGCCCAGTCTGGTCCGGTAACCCACCACCACCCACCACCTTGCGACCAGTCTGGTCTGGTGACCCACAACCACCCAACACCGTGTGACCAGTCGGCCCTGCAAGGGACCTCTTCACCCACTGCGGCAGTGACCCCGGCAGCAACAGCAGCGGTCACACCTGCTACAACTGCTACAACTGCCGTAAGTGCAACAGCAGCGGTCACACCTGCTTCAACCGCTACAACTGCCGTAACTGCAACAGCAGTGGTCACACTTGCAACAGCTGATGTTGCTGGCGTTGCGGCGGTAGCAGATATTAAAATCAGTGCTGAGGTGGGTGGTGGCACTCCCCACGCCTCACCCCCTAAGGTGGTAGAGCCACAGACACTCTGACAGACAGACAGGATTGGAGTGGAGTGGATTGTTACATGGTTTTGCAGCCAACTCTGGGCTGCTCACCGTCTTCCGATTCCAAGTCCCCCATGTGCGGTACCAACGGTAGCAACAGGGAGTGCTAAGTGGATGAGTGGTTTAATACCGGTAGTGATCAGTCTTATGTGTACCGGTATGTAACAGTCCAGGGGTAGGCTAAATAGGCTTAAGGGACTTTCCCAACCGAGATAGAAAGGCCTAAAAAGAAAAGCATTTATGAACTGAACCCCAAACAATCATTTTACCGACGGGGGCCCTAAGTTCGTGCTACAGTGATCATTTAATTCTACAAAGCAATCAAATCATCATCTCATCTGGGATGATAATTTAATTGTGCGATTATATTGTCAGGCCCCAGACCCCAGACCTCAATAAGGAGAGGAATCAGTGTTAATCGAGCTGCTCTTGAAATGGGTTGGTACCAGGGGGTACTAAAAATGGCAAAAGGCCAGCTCTTAGCGCACTTGAAAACAAAAACTGCGCTTTGTGCAACAAAAAAAAGCGCAAAAATTGCTTGCTGCGGCACACAGGGAGTTGCAAAAAAACTGGTGTGTGCAAAAGCGCAAAAAATGTTGCGGCGCCCACAGGGAGTTTGCAAAAAAAAAACTGCGCTTTAAAGCGCAGCAAGAGGGGGTCAAAAAAGTCAGTGCTCCAAAAATTGCGCAAAAACGCGAGCGCTTTGAATTACTGCTGTAGACTCATTAGTTTACAGAGGAGAGTATACAGCCAGAACGAAGCTTGACTCATAAGGGAGTACCACCCGCCCAGCAGATAACACAACTCAGTTTGCCTCACACTAGTGAACGCCCCACGATAATACGACAGGGCCTCAGAAAAGCGTTCTATGACATTTTACCCTGCTGACAGGTACATGGCTAAAGAACGCATGAGGCACACGCCCCACTTTCACATCACAAAAACAAAACACGTGAAGAAGACGAAGAGGAAGAAACCGAAAGGAAGAAATGAGGTGTGGGGGAGAAAGGAATCAAAAGAGGGGTAGCAACAGTCTTCTTGAACTGCACGCTACACCCATGGCACCCCATCCCGTACGTGAACAAACTCCCCACCTCCGCGAAGACCACCACACCCTCCTTGAACACAAGTTTGGAGGACTTCGGGCAGGCTCGCCGGTCATTCGGCAGTTTATCATATGATATCATACAAATTGCATCATATGATATTGTATATAAATGGTAACTTTAGCCTAGTCAGACTGCATCATATGACATCATGTACAAATTGCATCATATGACCTCATATAATGTACCCGAATGAAAAAAATTAGTTTTTATAGAAGGGAGTAACCCAGTTAAGATGTCCGTTAGTCAGTCAGAAAAAAACATTTTCAGGTGTTATAAAGAAGAAACAACTTGAGCATTTATCTTCTGATAATTATAAGACTTATTTGCACCAGTCATATTCTTGAAAGAGCAAGTTTCAGCATCGTGATTGGCGACGAAGAGCTCAGGTTGGGCCAAGTAGCTACAATTAACGGCTCGCAATTTGATTTTAGAGTGCCTTGAGCTAACATTTCAAATTTGAACCATTCAAACATGTGCGTATACATATGTTAGGGAATAGGAACGTTCTCAAGAATCCGAGGTGAAAACATCCAAGCACCATCCATGAAACCTTCCCCTTGGCACTAGGGCTATAATTAGCACGGATCTTACCCGCACCTCCGTGGGTGGGGTAAGCCTCCGTGGGCGATCACATGGGACATTAAGCCACGCCAACTAAGGTACTACCGACAGCATCTACAGAGATAACCCGTGCAATGCGAATTACACTTCTTCCTGCGAGTGCAATACCTTGGTAGCAATTCAGGGGATGAACTGGACAAAACATTTCCGCGAGAACTCGTACTTCGTACCTTAAATCGAGAATTTTGGCCTGAAAATCCGAGAATTCTCGACAATTTCTCGACAATTCTCGGCGAAGTACGAAACGTTTGTCCAGTTCATCACCTGCATTGCTATAATGCGTCCACTCAACTGTTTGGCGTTTCCGAAGACCTTGGTGCTTGCGCACAGACCGAGATCTGAGGCGGCCTGGTGGACATGAGACGCGGAGCTAACATTCGCCAGCGTAGCCTCCAGGACGCCACGAGCTGCCTGAACGGTACGCACCGTTCAGGTCTGGGCTGGGCCCAATACCTCGTAACAATTCCCTAAAATCAACCAGGCCTCTGAATGCTATTTTTGTGTGCATCAAATTCTTAAAAATAAAGCCGATCCACATAGATGCTACATGATTTGGTGCCCCAGTCGCTTTCGGCAGTGTACACGCGAGTACGGACATATTCCTTGATATTGAACTTCAGTTTGGTTACATAGCTTCAGCCAGCAATTTGGCTGCTCGCCGTCTCAATCAGTACAAACATCATAACCAGGAAAATGTAAACGAGAACATATCACTTTATCTTCTTTTAAGTTTTTTTCGAGCATCTCATGACAGCGTATGTTTTAAAGGATTTGGTCATCATCTAAAATAATCGTGCTGCGCGATTCCCAGGTTAGGAGTTTGAGGAGATGGAAACATTAATAATCGCTCAGCGGAGTCAGCGCGATTTTGCTTACATTCTGGGTCGAGCAATAAATACAAAAATACAATAATATCTCTCACCTACTGTTTGTCCTGGGTTGCCGGGTATTACCGGTAATACCCGAAAATTGATTAGGAAAAAGTGGAATAAAAGGGTCATATCTTTCTCAAAATGTATGGGGATTTTTTACAGCGTCAACTTAAAGAATATAGTAAGAACACATATATATCGCCAATAAGCTACAGTGGTACATGCACATGTTTGAATTTGAATTTGAAAATGGTATGTTTTCCGAAAAGTCAAATTCAAAATTAAAACATCTGTAGATGAGACCCCAGCTATAAGCCTCAGACTCTCAGAATCCCTTGGGGACATGGTTGAGAAGTTGTCCCCACAATCTGGTCAAGTTCTGACTACTGGCTCCTCCTATTCGAAGGAGAGAGTTCAAAGGTTTTTCCGCGCGCGCGGACATGGTGTCCTTGCAGAAACAGCCTCCCCCACTGTTTGGGGAGCAGATAGCCTCCCCACAATTACAAGACACCCACCTGCATGGACACCCACATACATGCATGTGCGCATACGTGTTTGTGGGTGGTTGGTGTGTATGTGTGGGAAGGTAATGGTGTCAATGTATCATACACCCACCTGCAGACACCCACCTACATGTATGTGGGTGTTTGTGGGTAGTTGGTGTGCGAGTGAGGGAAGTTAGTGGTGTCAATGTGTCATACACACACACATGGACAAGCACCTACATGCATGCGTGTTTGTGTGTGCCCTTGCACGTGTGTGCATGTGTCTATGCTTGTGTTTGCGTCCATGCATGTGGGTGCGTTTGCATGTGTGACAAAGTACCTGTGTATGTGTGTGTGTGTGAATGTGTTAGGACCTAGGATGCATGATGCCCATGCATGCAAGTGTGTGCGTTGGTGTGCTTGTGTGTGTAGATAGGTGTGTGTGTGCGCCTGTGTACTCGTGCACATGTGTAGAAGTCTCCCAATTCCATGCTCCATGTAGGGCGGTGCATCTGCTTCCCCCTCTCATCAGTGAGCTTCAATATGTCAGACACAGCTTTCTTGGGCAGGAACCGAAGGAAAAACATCAGTGGAGCATTGTCTGGGTCCACATCTGGGAGCTGAGCATGCCTCAGCCTTCCAGGCCCTGGTTCAGTGTAGCCAGCAGCCATCCTCTTGCAAGTTGTCACATGGACCTCACGCCAGTCATCTTAGGAAATTTTTCTCGTGTCGACTTCTTTGTCCTCCTCCTCTGACGTTTCGCTAGATAACTCATTCTCCGATATATCGCTGTCGTCAAATCCCTCCAGTTCGACCTTGGAGCTCGCCGGGACAAGACTCTTCAGACCAGCCTGGACCTCGACCCCGATATCGAGCGTTACAATGAAGCTGCGGCCTTTACCACGCTGCTTTACGACGCCAGGAAACGTCAAAGCGCTTGTGGTCCATGCTATGGGTGCGGCTGATGAACCATCCTGCACAGCTTTGTACACAACGTTGGCAAGAACCTCACAACGATTGCCAGTTTTCCAGTCGTTTTTAGCTAATTGGCCCGCCATACCAGAACTTTGGAAGGCTGGTCGACGAAAATTTGCACCTGCGACCACATTCACCCGATTACGGAGGTGAAGATGGCGTACTTCTTAAGCGGTACGCAGCGTGCGAGGGGGTTGTTTGTGAGTCGACGCGCCCAAAATGTTAATAGAGGCGCAGGGTACCACCCGTAATACCCGGGTATTACCCGTAATACCTGCCCAGGACGAACACTACAGCCGATCGCCGATAGACAGGCCGTTGCGCGCATCTAAAAATGCATTTCTAGGTCAGGCAGTCGGGGGCTCGTGGCTCCCATATACATAGCATGGAATCGAAAAGCTCAGAGAGAGCACTGTTCTACTGGGCGAGTGGGCTCCACGATCTTTATGAAGCCTGTGATGGTCTTCCATCTCCCGGGAGGAGGCTTGCTCGTTGAAGCTTTGGGCGGACGGCCCATCTTGCCCGTGGCTTAGTCCTTATCGCCATCGATCGGGCAAAGCTTTTGTAGCTCGAGTAATAATAGCAGCGCTCTTCGACCCTGGAGCCGACCTGAAACCACAAGCTGTTACTATTGTTTGAACGGTGAGTGGCGCGTGGAGTCCACACTCACTGTGCACCCGTGTGGACTTAACGAACCTGACGTGTCAGCATGTGCCAAGGCCAACAGGTGCTAACCAATACCAAACCAATGCCAACTAAGTAGCTGCGCAATGCCCGAGCCAACCGTCTGCGACGTCCGAAACATGAAAAAGCTTGCAGCGCGATGCTTCACCCAAGCCATCAGTCGCTCGGAAACATTAATGCGCGATGCTTCACCCAACGTTTCAGAATTCGAAAACATTAACTAGACCTGAGAAAACGATGGACCGATTCTCAAACAACATTAAAATCGCGAAAAAAACGATTCAACGTGCCATAAACATCACTAATGCACAAGCGTGTATCCTTGATGTTGGGTGTGACACTAGAGGTGTTTTTAAAAGTTGTGGAGGTTCCTTTCACCTGAGGAGGTGGGTCTCCCGACACAAACCAGCGACACCGAGGATTCGGTTCGAATGGCGTTGCCACTCCTGCAAGAGTAGGCGCACATTTATTTTACCGTAACACGACTATGAGAGACTTATGCATGCCTAATGATAATAATTCATTAATGATAATAATAAATCTTTCATATCATCAAGGACCGGTTGAAGGGTTCGATGTCAAAAATCGACGCTTGATATAAATAGTAGGGGGCCCTGGCGGGTCCCTTGGAGGTCGGCCTCGGGGGTGGGGTGTGGTACACGATGGCTTCTGGGTTTTGTAGTTCAGTTGTGTAAAATTGTTACATTTCTGGTCGAATGTTGGAAATATGACAAAGTTGCCCACGTGGGTATGCCAAGTTGAAACGACGTGCAGCGAGATACATTTGCTAATTGCGATTATTGCCAACAACTTGATAGTTTGAAAGATTGAACGTAGATTGTCATGTCATTTTTTATGTCTGGGCTTGGCATCCAACGGTATGCTTGTACTTGTAAAACTTGGAGAACTGTGGGAGACTCGTCATGTATATGTCATTTATTGTAGCAGGTGTGCGACTGCAGTTGAGGCGGATGCCTTCTTTCTTGGGCTGTTTCTGATAGATGTGGAACAGGGTTTCCGTGTGTCTACGATGATGAGAGCTTGTTAGTCAGGTGTTGTGTTGGACATGCTCCAGGTCCCTACATAGAGTCCACACTCCACAGGACAGGAGGGAACGACAAATGACCGCGTCTACAGTCCGCAACCCTGAGATCCGAACGTGAATAAGTGCTCTCCGGGGCAAGCTTTCGACAGCAGGCTGGTTATTAAAGTGCACCATTCCGCAGGTACAGCAACTCCCAAGGAAGTTGAGCAGCGAAGTTGCTCTTCGACCATTGGAGTTGCTTTGCGGATATTGAACTTGCTTTCAGACTATTCAAACTGCTTTGCGACTATTGGACGTGCGAGGCTTTGCATGTACTGGTGTTGCGACTATTCAACTTGCTTTGCGAATTCAATGCATGACAGAAGTCTCTTCTATCATGCTTTGAATTCAATCCTGACGCAGGAAGAGACTACCATGCAAGGTACACGGGTGGGCAAACAATTCGCAGAGAAGTTGTGGCGCGATGTTGCGTAGTGGACTAGCGACCATGCAAACTGCTTTGCAAGTATTACGCTGCAAGCCTTGCGGCATAGCAACTGTTCATCGTGGTCAGGTACAAAGTCGCCAGCAAGGAGAAGAAGATGAACAAACAATCCACTGCGACGGAATCGACCAACGCGTCGCTTAGATTTCAGAGTCCTCAGTTAACCGGCTGATGCGACCGTTTTTTTCAAATTTGAAGATGTGACGATTTGAGGAAACAGCACCATTTCGCGTAAGTATCGCATAGGTCTTCCCCTCCATAGGGGAGCAGACCAAGACATAATCAGGATTTCCCAGATCTGAGATCATCACTCTGAGACATTACTTGTATGCCACAAGCCGCACGCGAAGCCAATAGTTGGCCTATTTCCAGCCCCCCCCCCCCCCCCCCCCTCAATTTGGGTGAAATGCATTATCTGATCAAATTCTGATTCAAATTCTCGCCTGGACAAAGACACATCCCTGCAAAATTGCTGGGGCCCTTGTTGGTGGTTGCCCCCCGGGGAAAGATAACGGGCTGCCCCCCTCAACCTCACGCCTCGTAATAAGGCGAACTATTGATGTATGATTTATTTGGCCCCCTTTTTTGTCCATGTTCGGAGGCCTGGGCCTACCCTCCTCCTTGTCAACCTCGTATCGGGTTTTTGGCTGTGGTACAGCCCCCACCCCCCTCCCCCACCATACCCCCACACATAGGGGGTAGGGTGGTGGGGTCTGCATACTCAACTTTCACAATAAACAAATTGCGATCATAATCGATAAAACACTGCCTTCAATAATCGATCATAATCGATAAAACAATGACTAATAAACTGCCTAATCTGCTTAGGATGCTCCCTGATTTATCAAAGGGAGACTAGGAATTGGAAGACGGTGAGCAGCCCTAAGTTGGCTGAAAAACCATGTAACAATCCAACCGTTTGCATCGCCCTCTGCACAAGATCAGACCTCCCGAACTCTGAGAGGGTCCTAGATGGGCTAAAGCACAAACGCTTACAACAAGTGCGATGCCCCCCATCCTATACTCAGTAGATGGGTGCCATTGCACAAATTATAGTAAAAAAATGAAGGGAACAAAAGTGATTTGTTCGAGTTTACATTTTCTGATAATAATTATTTTTACTGCCGAAGACGGCGAGCAGCCAAATTGCTGGCTGAAGCTATGTAACCAAGTTCAAGTTCAAGTTATTATATTTTAACCAATCTGGTTCGTGGTGGTGTGATTGCTTGGTCCAATACATGCGTGACCCAATCGTGCACACACCTACCCTACACACCATAAAGTTGGCAACCCTAAACAACTTTAAATTTTCTTTCTTTTCTACGTTTCCAAACGCCATAATGTTGGCAAGTAACACTGCCTTCTATTCAGTAACTACATACAGTAATATTCGTCTCGTACTTACTCTACTTTGTGGTGGTGTGATTGCTTGATACAAAAAATGCCCGACCCAATCGTACACATACCTACACAGATATATAATAGTGGTGGAGCTGGGACAGCCCTTAGCCTAGCCCCAAAATATATACGTCGTTCATCCTCATTTTGACTACGAATTCGAGCATGAATCCTAGCGCGTGCTAGGCTAAGGCGAAGGGCTGCCCCAGCACCAAGCACGGGTGGTGCTGGGCAGCCCTTACTTAGCCTGGTGCTAAAAACAAAAACTTAGGTGTTCGGCTGTAGTAAGCACTTAACCCTTCATTTATTAACCAGCCCTTAACCGTTTCTATAGTGTACACTTGATCAACCAAACCTTAACCGTTTCCATAGTGTACACTTTATCAACCAACCCTTAACCTATTCCATAGAGTACACTTTATCAACCAACCCTTAACCGTTTCCATAGTGTACACTTTATCAACCAACCCTTAACCTATTCCATAGAGTACACTTTATCAACCAACCCTTAACCTATTCCATAGAGTACACTTTATCAACCAACCCTTAACCTATTCCATAGAGTACACTCTATCAACCAACCCTTAACCGTTTCCATAGTGTACACTTTATCAACCAACCCTTAACCTATTCCATAGAGTACACTTTATCAACCAACCCTTAACCGTTTCCATAGTGTACACTTGATCAACCAATCCTTAACCGTACAAGACTAGAGTTGAAGTACAAGACTAGAGTTGAAGTACAAGACAAAAGTTGAAGTACAAGACAAGAGTTGAAGTACAAGACCAGAGTTGAGGCACATCTCCAACACATCAGAGTTGAACTACAAGACTAGATTTGAAGTACATCTCCAACACGACAGTACATCAACCAGATAATAATTGAGATTGAAAAACAAGTAACCACTTGCACACTTGTCGACTTAGTGCACTTTGTACTCCGTGAATCGTACGTTATTGCTGAGCTGGCATTTCTAGGATAATTTGTAAAAGACAATTCTGCCCACTGGCGGTCTCGAGCCTGCGACCCATCGTTGTCTCCCTGATGCCAAAGTAGCTATTCTTTTGACCAAGTACTCTTAGATTGTAAAATTACAGCCCAATGAGTTGTTCTGCCAAGAGATGAACTGCAGTACTGATGTACGTTGTGTTACCTAACTGCGAGATTGAAAAACAAATAACCACTTGCACACTGAGCGCATCTACCTGAGCAGAAATGCAGAGCGCAAGAACCATAGCAGAATTGCTGAGCGCAAGAACCTCAGCAGAATGGCAGAGCGCGACTACCTTAGTTGAATTGCAGAGCAATTCCCATTAGCAGGAATGCAGGCATGCGAGCCGTCAGATCATCCATCCATCGATTGAACGCGCCACCGAGGCTACCAAAGCCAGGCAAGGCGTACTGATTTGTCTCCATGTACTACCCGTACTTTTGTACCCCGAAACCTGTCTCTAAGTTGTTCGACCACGTAGTTGAAAAACAAGTCTCCAATACAACAGCACATCAACTAGGTAAGAGTTGAAGTACATTTCCAAAGTACGGCTACCAGATGTAGTACACGTCCTTCAGTGTGGTCATCTGTGGCTAAACTAAACTAAACTATGGTACAATTCCAAGTGTGGTGACCAACAGGGTACTGCATGACGTGGGCTATTGCGCTCTAGCACGCAACGTTTTGGAGCCCGACTGCGTGATATACACATACACATACTTATGATAGATCCAAAGAAACATGCAATTGACACATGTTGTTGACGCATGCAAGGCACATGCTACTGACACATGCTGTTGTCGTCCTTGACACATGCAAGGCACATGCTATTGACACATGCTGTTGTCGTCCTTGACACATGCAAGGCACATGCTATTGACACATGCTGTATCCGTCATTGACGCATGCTATTGTTGTTGTTTGGCTGAATAGCCAGTCAGGGGAGCTGCCTAGAAGCTGCTGCTTGTAGGCGAAAAGAAAAGCTATGAACTGTGGTACACCTCCATAGCCAACAGTGCCAACACAAGAACAACTACAATGAGAGCCCTGACAGCCGGCCCCTGCAAGAACGAGACAGTTGGCTTGGCTTGAGGTAGCTCTGCATGGGTGACATCACTCTCAGGAGCAGCGACCCCCCCCTTGGACCTCTCTTGGGCGTGGCCCCCACCCACAGCCTGGGCCCCGCCCTCCTTGGCACAGGGGTCGAACCTGCTCCACACATCGGAGGCTTCCTTGGAGAACCTGCCCCCTCCTGAGCTGTCCAGGGAGTCATGATGGCCGTCTGCATGAGGTAGGGCATGACTAAGGCGGCTGGGTTGCCGCCGGCTGGGGTCGTGTGACTGGCTGGCACTGTCCCAGCTTCCTTGGGTGCTGCAAGAGCTTCCTGTCAGCAGGGTCTCCGTTGACAGGCGTGAAGCGTGATATCCACGGGAAGCATCCCATCTCTTATCGAGCTCGATACACATTTGGGTGCAGTCTTCGGAGTACCGCTTCTGTAAATCATCGGACATGCTGTACCGCCCCTGTACATCCTCCGACATGCGTGGTCGGTGCTGTGTTGACACCTCGGGCTTACAGGACGACAGGTCCTCCGAGAAGCGCTGCCGCCCCGTCCTGTCCTCTCGCACCATCTGTTGCGTGGCATGAGTTTGCCCTGCCTGTGGGTAGGACGACCTGGAATCGCTGTCTTCGGACCTACGCTGCCCATGAGGTTGAGGTTGCCTTGCCTGTTGGTAGGACGGCCTGAAATCATTGTCTTCAGACCTATGCTGCCCATGCGGAAGCCTTGCTTGTTGGTAGGACGACCTGAACTCGCTGTCTTCGGACCTACGCTGCCCATGACAATGCCTTGCCTGTGGGTAGGATGACCTGAACTCGCTGTCTTCGGACCTACGCTGACCATGATGATGCCTTGCCTGCTTATTGGACGCCCTCAGCTCACTCTCTTCAGCCCTGCGCTGCTGCCGGAACTCCCCGTCACTATGCTGGTAGTCAGGCGGACGCCAGGGCTGACCTTCTCTTGATCTGTGGAGGAAGCTCAGGTTCCTGCTGGGACAAGCAGCACCAGCACCATCATCAGCATGTGCCCCTCGGAAGCCGCCACTGTTGCGCAGTGTGCCAGCACTAACTTCAGCCTCCATGTTTCTGGTGCCTCGAGACAAGGTAAACCCACCAGTGTCGGTATCAGCCACATGCACACCTTTGCAGCTTCTGTTCGTCGCAAGCGGCTGCACCTCAGCGCTCGCATTGCTGGTGCGTGCTCCGCTGTAACTTCCACCATTTTTCAGATGGTCATATCCAGGGTCAGCATGTACTCTTCGCGGTATGCTGCTCTCTAGGGAACCCCTTTGGCCCCTTTCCGTCTCAGTTGGAACTGCCTCAAGAGCTTCTCGAGCATACCTCTCAAGCTCCGATCGCTGTATAAGCGGGGCAGGGGGGCTGTGGTCAAAGCATAGCTCCTGGGAGCCTTGAGAGGGGCACGTCCGGGGGCTACTCTTCTGTGAAGTGTTACCTCCACCGCCAGAGGAACGCTGCAGCATGAAGGGAGCCTGGGAGGCGGGGCGAGTATCAATGCTGTGAGGGCTTGAGTGCGGGTCCAGGCTGTGGGTACGTCTCTGGCTGTGCTCGGCTGGCAGGATTCCTGAGGGGTGCATAGAGGGGTTGGGGAACACGTGGTCCACAGAGCTTGGCTGGCTGTCACATAGAGAAAGCTTGCGTCTTGACTGAGGGGGACGGAGCTCGGACACAGACATGCTAGTGGGTAGTGGATCGTTCTCCATCCCATCGAAGGGCGAGAACACTACGTGTGGGTGTTGGCTGCATTCGTCTGTGGGGAGCTCAAGCTCCCCCGAGGACGTGGCCCCACCTTGATAGCGCAGGGATTGCTGGCTGCTGCCATTGGGCGAGTGGAAGTCAGAGGAGAGGTTGGTGCGGCTGCGGGGTGGAAAGCTGTTCCGGTCTGATGACTCCTTGGCCATGGTGCTGGCTTGGGAGATTTTATACAGAGAGCCACTGGAAGTAACCTCCTTAATGGGTGTGGCCATGCGAGAGCTGGATGGGGTGCCGCTCACGGTTTTGGGGAGGGGGGCAGTATCACTGCGAGGGGTACTGGGCTCTGAGGTGGCAGGGGTGACACAGCCTGAATGCCTGTTTTCTTGTTCTGATACCTACACAGAGCAGGGTTGGTTTGGTTTGGTTTAGTTTGGTTTTGTATCGTATGTTTGGGTCGTGTCAGGTTGGGCTGGTTTAGGGGGTCCGGATTCGCCTGTGGGGGATGAGAGCGACAGACTGCCTGTGTTCATCCTCTGAGGCCTGTGGTTCTAGTTCCTGTTCCGGATATGGTCCAGGTATAGGTTCAAGTATGTGTTAGGGTTCAGGGTAACAGATTAGACCACACACACACACACACACACACAGATAAACACCTCACACACATGCACAAACACCACACACATACTCAAGCACCACACACATTCCAAGCATGAAAAATGGAGCCCACCTTTTTCATTTGCTCCCGAAGCCCATAATCCTGAAAGTACTGTTTCGCAACTTCAGCTGGAGTAGACATGGAAGCAGATTGGCAAATGACCAGGAAAGGAACAGGTGATTAACTGTCAAGGGAAATGACAAGGGAAATGTGCATAGGAAGAGGAAGCATGGAGGTGTTTTGTTTCAATTACATTACATCATAGGCAGACCATTATTGACCATAGTTTTTCTTTACAGCTACGAGCAGCAGCTTCTAGGCACCCCCCTGGGCTCTCTCTTCATCCAAACCTTAAGCAACATAGGCACCTGGAAGCTGGTATTGTTAGATTTCCAGTGCTACAGGAATCTTTGGCTTTGGTCCAGCCGCAGTCCCAGGGAGCTGCCTAGAAGCTGCTGCTGGTAGCCGAAAAGAAAAACAGTGTTGTAGACCCAAAGCAAAAACACGAGAGGATTGTTAGCCAACGGCAGCTGGAGTCGACCTGTTGCGGGTAACAAATTGACTGTGGACAGTTCTATGTGCGACGCTGAACGGGTTCCGCATTGTTTTATTGACTAAGAGGTGGTTTACACTGCGTTTGCTTTGGTCCGATTTTGGTCCGATTTTGCCCTTCCCTGAAATCGACGTGTTCACACTACAAAATCGAATTTGGTTGGACCAAAATCAGATTTTGGTCGGACCAAAAGCTAAATCGACCATCAGCTAGAATGTGGGGGGGGGGGGGGGGGGGGGGGGGGGGGGGGGGGGGGGGGGTATTTGGTCCGATTTTGCTTTTGGCCTGGATTTTTGTCTGAAACTTTTTGTAGTTTTTTGTAGTTTTTTGTAATTATCTTTTTGTAATTATCTTTTTGTAATTATCTTTTTGTAATTATCTTTTTGAAGTTTTTTGTAATTATCTTTTCCGTGTATTCGTTTTTTCACTCATTTCTTCTTCTACCGTCTTCTAATTTCTTTTTGCTTCTTGACTTTCATTTTTACGATGGGTTTGGCACAGTCGCAAGCTGAGATTATGTTTAAATGTTGCCCCAAAAACTGCAAATGAGAAGGAACATGTTACATATACAACTGTGCGTGTGTGTACGTTGCTGGCTCTACATCGAGCACCCTCTCCATGTGGAAGCTAGCAGGTTACTCTTGTGACCTGATGCACCCATGGTGCCAGGTTCCCATCTGGCCGTGTTCATGTCAGAGGGCACAACAGCTCCATCTGCAGGTCTGTAGGATGAGGATGCCTACGCTCCAAGTAGTTGTGCAAAGCATATCCTAGTAACCTTAGTCACAACGACTGGGTTTCGAAGACGTGTATTGATTAGCAGCTTGACCCTAACCTTCAGTTTACCGAATGCACACACAACAACCCGCCTAGTTATAATCAAAGCATAGTTGAAGTGTAAAAAAAGCGCACCCAGGCGCACCGATTAAAAAAACTGGTGTGCGAAATTCGTACTTTTTCAATGGCAAGTGCTTTTTTTTGACAGAATGCAAATTTTTAAAGGCAGATGCGCGTTGGGGGCTGAAATGTAATTATTTCTAGTACAAAAAAGTTACAACTTTCAGGCTTGAAAACACAAGTTTTTCACCTATATCTATGTTATGATCAAAAGCAAAATCGCAAGCAAAATCCGATCACAATTTTTGTCTCATTGGACAGACTTTGCTAACGATTTAGCTTTTGGTCCGCTTTCGGTGCTTTCCGTCCGCTTTGGGTCTACTTTTGGCCAGGACCAAAATTGGACCATAAGCTTAAGCTAAACCAAACGCTGAGTATACCGCCTCTAAGGAATGATTTCCGGTCAACCTCAAGAAAGGAATGAGCATAACAGAAATCGGCAGAAAACGCAAACGACAAGGCTTTGGGGAGTAACAGGCGGCAGGTGGCAACGCAATAGGCAGTTGGTTACAAGAAGCAAGAATGTAGTCGCGAATTGGGGGACAAGGCGGAAGGATCGAATGGCAAGGCAGAATAATAGGGTGGCACGTGTTGCCACGCAGCAGAAAGCAGACTGGCAGGAATAGGAAACGGGGAACACGGGAGGCGAATCGGAAGGGGTGAGAAAGGATAAGGCGTTGGACAGGTGTAGCAGAGATGGACCGACGGATACGCTGTACGAGTTGGGATACGTTGTAAGGGGGCTTCCGGAAACTTCAGAATATTGGGGCTGGGGCGAATTACAAGTGCGGCCAGTAAGGAATTGGCATCCTGGCTGGATGTAGGCACAGCGCAGAAACAGCAGCGCAAATCAAAGGGATGCATTCCACTCACAAAGTAGGTATGTGGGACTAGTGGTCCAAAGTTCTATTTAGCAGCAATTCACTCAGCCGTCCAGGAATTAATCGTAGGATGGCGTTCTCAAGAAGCTGCTGGCCCGGCGTTATTATCCCAAGATTGAGCGGAGCAGGGAGAAAACGACGTTAATGGAATCCAGATCACTCCTGGGACAGTCAACTGCAGCTACGGAAGATAGTAGAAGAATCGTCCGCAATTTGTGTAGCGAAATAGAAGGACAGATGGGCGGAGCGGGCGGCGAGCAGGGAAAGGTCCGGGACAACTGGTGTCTCTCCGGTCAAGAGAGTGGTACCACGAACAAAAACTATAACGAACAACACGCAGTCGTGAGAGGAAATGAAGAAAAGACAGGACCGTAGATTAGTTAAGAAATCCTAGCGAATAGAATAGTATAGAATGAACGCCTGGAGGCGTGGCTTTAGGAACAATTGTGACAGTGCTAGAAACTGGGCGGGGATGACACGGTACTTAGCAGTACATCAGCGAAACTGCCCGATATAGCAGTGGAGTCGAGGGCCTGAAACAAATACTAGGCAGCGTCGCAAGCAGGGCCCCTGGTGGCAACGGAATGGAGCGGACCGAAGCCAGTTAATTACGAAACACGTGTACAAGGGAAAGCAAGGCCTAGGGCCCCTCTCTGAGCAGGGCATAGTTACGAAACAGTTGGCTGACGTGTCAGCCTCCGTCTCGGCGCGCCTGCTCATTTTTTTCAGCGCCTACTACTCAGCTTCAATTCAAGTAGCGCCCCCCCGCCCCCCCCCCCCCCCCCCCCCCCCCCCCCCCCCCCCCCCCCCGGAAAAGCATACGGACTAGACCCGGAAAATAATAAGCTTTATAGTTCCTACGCACGTTTCTACGGATATTTTCCTACCTGAAACTCGCGGGAGGAAGATCACGGGAGCAAGAATGTGAATTGAGTGACATACAGGCTGGACCGGGCTGGCCTGAATTAGATCCGCTTGAGGTACGCTCGCGGCTCGTGGCAGCAGTTGGGTTCAGAGATCTCTGGTTAGGTTTGACAAAATGAAACATGGCTCTGATTTGTAGCTGCGTTAGAATTCGTTGGGGACATCTTGGTTTCAGCTCGCATGCCATGGGGAACTCGCAGTGAAGTTTTGACATGGGGTCAGGTTTCCGGAACCCCAATGTCGCTCGTTGCCCCCCCCCCCCCCCCCCCCCCCCCCCCCCCCCCCCCCCCCTTTACAACAGCGTCCTTGAGTCCTGTTATGTCAACAGGGAGGTCCTGGTATGTTCCACCTTACAATGCTTTCCTTTAACGCTGATGCCTTCGGGTACCTCCTCAAGCCACGCCACTGAGCTATATTTTGTGCTCCTATTTCGTGACCTTGGGACCTGTGTGTACGCTACGACATTTGTTTTTTACCTCTTCAAGCCATGTTATTTACTGATTTATATATCAGTCTCTGAGTTGGCATAATGCACACCGGTACCTACTTCCTCCAGGGACCCGTGTTGCCTGCCGCCAGGCCACAGGCTAGCTGTGGCCTGCACGTGACTGCAGTACCTTGCAGTACACATCTCTATTCTATATGATTGCGCCTGTTGCGCTTAATAATAGTATCTTCTCCTCTATCGAACCTATGCCGTTATAAAGAACTTACATTAAAAGGTTATGTGCGCCATCTTTAGACGCTAACGAAGAACAGCCGCTGATTTCCGCATTCGGAATCAGTTCCCCTCTGACTGGTCGAAGGCCCGAGTTTTTAAGCACCTGGACTCCCTGTGCGGATCCAACTTCCCGCTGCTCCGCCTGCCGCTTCCTACCAAGAATCCTTGGATCTGCCACTGCGTCCTACGACTGGAGCAAGCAAGAGCGACCACTAGTCACCGAAATCTATGAAGTAAGTATAGGACGACGCCCTCACCGAGACCCACACAGAGCTGTATTGATCCTTGACGATCAACTTGCTTGCGACCCCAGCTTAAGAGAAGCTCCTGTCGTAGAACATTGCCGCTCGGCAAAGTTCACCACTACCGATCCGCTGGATCCCTTTGGATCGCCGATCCCCACAAGCACTCCATCCCCACTCCCCCTGCCCCGCCCTCGTAATTCCCCACAACCCAACACTCCGACCTACAACGCCAAGACTCCCACACAGAAGACCTCATCATGCAACACCCCAGGATCTTCACCGGTAACAACCTTTACACCTGGCGTAACGCCAAGGTGCATATACTCCTAGACCTCAAGTCCGATAGAGACACCATTGCCATCGCATTCGACTGCCAACAGCCGGTGGTCGATGGCGAACCTGCTAACTCTGATGGTTTCATGGTTACCCTGCTGAAGACATTACTTACCCTGTTGTTGCGGGTGCTGATCCAGCTGCTCCAGCTCGTGGTGTCCCCAACAGGATCTCCACCTGGAAAAACAACAAGGCATTCAAGATGATCCTGGATCGGGTATCAGACTCGATCCAGTCGGCCATCCATGCTCATACAGATATGGCCACTAAAGCCTTCAAGTTTCTGGACTCCCTATACTCTGAGGAAGGCAGCAAGCTAGAGTACTCTACCATGACTAATCTCTATGCCATACGTATGACTACCACTGAATCTTTGCAGACCTACCTCTCCAGGGCAGCTGACATGTATGCCCAAGTCCCCAAGATCCAAGGCACTTCCACCTGTTCTATCAGCAATTTCCTCAATATTGTTGTCAAGGGACTGAACTCACGTCCTGAATATGATGGATTCATAAACCAGTTCAACCCCATAGCTATCACCACATTTGCCTTACTCCAAAGTGCAATCTTTAACTGGTGCCTAGTGAAGAGCGTTGACCCTGCCCCATCCCCAGAGGAGGCTGAACTGGCTGCTGCAGCCTACAGAGTCAGAAGACCATTCAACAGCAGGAACCTCCCCACCAGAGACAGGAGAGAGGCCTACAAGAAGATGAACTGCTGGAACTGTGGAGGAATCGGTCATAGCTCCAGAGAATGCATCAGTGAGGACACTGACCTGGCTTTCAAACCAGCTGACTCAGATGAAGCTGACCATAGATCCAAGTCACCTCCCAAGCAGAGATCAGGAGATGACAAGGACTCTGACGACAAGAAGATCCACAAGAAATATGACAGGAGGCAACGCCCCAGAAGATACCATAGCAAGGGACGCCATGCCCATGTTGCTGATGGTGATCAGTCTACCTCAACCTCCAACTCTGACAGTGAGGGTGAGGAGCACAACTTCCTGTCCCTGGCACTGGATGAAGACAAACCCCAGCCCATGAGATTTGCTACCATACACCAACCAGAGGCAAGTCTGTATCATTTTCCTTGCCACATGACCCCCTGGCTGATACAGCATTCTTTGGACATATACGTGCTGATGATGAATGCACTATAGAAGATGATGAAGAAGTTTTACAGGCAGCACTGCAGACAGAATGGATCATAGATACTGCAGCACACTTTCATGCAACAAGTAACATCTCCTATCTGCATGACATTCAGGACCTTTCACAGCCTATTAGGCTGCAGCTGGCATATCAAGACTCTCCACCTATCTTCTGCAAGCAGATAGGGAAGGCCAAGATCCAGGGCCATGGCAGAGCTCTGATCATCCTGAACAGTGTACTCCTTGCTGACTGCAAAATGCCCAACATCATTAGCATTAATGCAGCCACCAACCTGTGCCCAGACCTCCAAGTACACCTGTCCAAGACCAAAGCCACCCTCTCCATTCCAAGAACATCTGGCACCAAACTACTCCTATCATGCCCCCAAAGGCATGGACTCTACCTCACACAAACTTCCCCAGCCACCACCAGTAATCTCTCTGTGGGACCTCCCACTGCCTACATCATGATGGTTACCAAGACTCCATCACCTCACACTGGCTCTGAGACAGGGCAGTTCCCACCCACTCATGAGACTACCCCCAGTAGAGCTGATTAAGACTGCCAGGATCTCCCCACAACTTCTGAACCATCTGCACCCCACACTGACCTTGAGACAGGGCAGTACCCACCCACTCATGTGGAGGCAGACCAAGATCTCCAGGATCTCCCCACTACTTCTGAACCATCTGCACCCCACACTGACCTTGATACAGGGCAGTACCCACCCACTCATGTGGAGGCAGACCAAGACCTCCAGGACCATCCCCATGCCACTGGAGCATCTACATCCAACACTGACTCTGAGAAAGGGCAGTACCCACCCACTCATTTGACTGCCCCCAGTGCCCTTGTAGACCCTGACAGAACTAAACCCCTTCCTTTCTGCCATCACAATACTCCCTCCACTTCAGAGAACTTTATTGAAGAAACTGACAGTGACACTGACAGTGATGACATGCCAGAGCTCATCACTGATGAGGAGGTCTACAAACAACGTCTGGCTGACCGTGCAAAATGTGCTGATGATCCACCAGATACCACTTCATCTCTTCCCCAGCATCTGGACAACCTAACCCTTCAACAAGCCAGAGCAGAGATGGAACTTCTCTGTGACCAGATCAGGACCAGCTATGAAGAATATGATGGCTCCATAGATGGGGACGGACCACTCAAGCCATCTGATCTAGACACAGCAACTACCTGGGAACAGTGGATCTTGGACAACAGGTCACCAGACATTGGACAACCACTGGGAGAAGTCAACCAGAATGTCAACCACATCCACTTCTCCAACAACTCCAGACTCAACCTCACAAGATTTGGATGCACCCTACACCACCTGAACAGCAGACCTGCTTCACCAGCCTTCAATATCAAGCCCAGGCCTCCACTTCCCCAACTCATCATCACCGCCTTCACCAGGAGTTTCCCAACCCTGCTGACTTCTGAGAAAGAACAATTCCCACACAGGTCAATGCACAGGATGCCATCTGATGCCTATGCCCCCATCATCAAGCACACTGGCAGGCTCCAACAGATGGTGCAAGCCTACCCTACTGTCTCCACCACAGCCAGACCCACTCTACAGTGGGCCATCTGCCGTCAGGCTGCCATGACCAGTGCACACGCTTACCGGTATGCACTATCCTTTCGACCAAAGATGATCATGGACCCCAGGAGCTGTGCCTATCCTGGAGGAAAAGTGCTGTGTGTCAACCGCCTTAGCATGAACTGGAGTCCCATGGACTTCACTTTTGTCAACATCCTTACACGGTGTGATGGAACGGTGCGATAAACGTCCCGGACAAAAACACGGGGTGATAAACACGAGAACGGGGTGATAAACTGGGTACAGATAGCATTACGTAATTAATCCAAATATAAACCAAAAATATGGGTTCTATGGATAAAAATAGAATTACATTAATCCGCGGATTAATGTAATTCTATTTTTATCCATAGAACCCATATTTTTGGTTTATATTTGGATTAATTACATAATGCTATCTGTACCCAGTTTATCACCCCGTTCTCGTGTTTATCACCCCGTGTTTTTGTCCGGGACGTTTATCGCACCGTTCCATCACACCGTGTAATTTGGCCTGAATTTCTAAAATGTCATCTCACCGCATCGGGTGTCGCACACGGTGTGATACCGACGCGTATCTAACACAAATCCGATGTACATCTAACACACATCTAATTCGGATCTATCCTAAAACTGTCTGTACGGGGGTGAATTCTGGTTTGTTAGCGCGCATTGAATGAGTCACAGTTCGACAGAGAGAGATTCGAGTTTGTATGGCTGTAATCTGTAAGAATTTTGCGTGGTTTACACTCGTTTTTCGAAGCGCACACGAAACACTTGTCGTCGATTAAAACCGCATTGAGTCTTACGCAACCGCATTCACTGTGGTCCGGTCCTCCAAAGAAACAGTATGGTCTCAAACAGGCTTCTGCTTGACAACACTATGGGAATTCTGAAGGGGGGATCGCGGGTCCCGCGGAGCGGGACAGTGGAATTGAGCTGCTGACTCACTGACTGATCCCATGTGGCACCATCAAGCAAGCAACAACCCAGCTGCGGCTTGGCTGTTCCGTATACAAATTCAAAAAGACCCATCTTAACAACAAAAATGAATAATACACCCTATTACATAAACTAAATGGCACTACTTTCCTACCGGATGAGGAAGAGTACCAATGACCATGTTGAAAACAAAAAACATTCAGATACCTACAAAACCGCGGGGAGGCAGATGTGATGCAGGGAATGTATTCAGTTCAGCAAACTGTGCGTCAATGATGAGATGGCATGCCCTTGCATCGGATAAATTCCATGCACACCTGAGGCAGCGACACATCGTTGCAAAGTGCTCGCAGTTGTTGAATGCGGCGTTGTAGACAAATGGGGTTTGCTCAGCATCTTTGACCAGAGCGAGGGCAAGGCTTGCCGAGAGGGTCTGATCCAGAGCAGCCCCTTCGGGGTACAAAGCCTCCGCAAAGATAAAGCCGTTGGCAACGAAGTCTTCGTAGGATTGCAAGGAGACGTTGGCCTGCTCCTTCGAAATTCCCCACACATCAACGACTGTCGGGACTTCGATATCCCCTGGTGCCACCACTTGCTGCCCGACAAAGATGCCATGGTGCCTGTAACCGGATGCGTCTTTGACCATGATCTGGGCGCCAGGCTTAAGCTTGCCGAGCATAGCATAGCCGCTCTTGTACGGCGTCAGGGTAGCATATGGGTGCCCGAGGTCTGGTGGTGACCAATCTGGAAGCATTCGCTTGATGTGGGCGATTGCCGATGTGAGGATGTCGGCAAGGGGATCTTCCCGAGCTGCCATGTTTGTCTGAAATTATGTGAGATAATAATGTTGAGAATCTAACTTTGTAAACTTGAAACTCAGTGACAACACCCCAACGTTGCCAAAAAGCAACGATCTGCAAGTTCGATTATAAAGGGTGTCCCACTTTATTTGAGAATAACTGTATAGAATGACAGATTACGCTTCGGACATCACTGTGTCGGGTACGTCCGACTTGATTTGCACTGGGGTCCAAGATGTTCATCTTGATACAATTGAAAAGCAAAAAACATTGGAATTGGCCCGCCTCATGAGAGGCCAAGTGCCTGAATGGGGTAGTGATTACATCGAACGATACATTCCTAACGAGCTCCAGTGCCAGTTGCACAACAAGAGAACATGGATGGATGAAGATGGATTCTGGTGGGGATTTGACAAAGTCTGTGCTAGGAAGTATAAGCAGACTAACGTCATTATTCTTGCTACGAAGCATCACGGACTTGGGACATATGAACATAAAGTACTGGTCACTCTAAATAGTTCGGTACAAGTGGTGTGGGAAGACGATTGATCGTGATCATTCCAATTACTCATTCCAATTACCAGACATTAAATGCCCGGTATTGTTATTTATTGTCACTACCTCCCCGTGTCGGGATTGGGTAATTTGCGCGCCTGCTGCCTTCCTTGGATGTGGTAGCCGTTTCTCAGGCTCCCTCTCCGGAATCGAACCCTAATCCTCACATTACATTCGTTTATTCCTCCAGAATTCGGGATTAGGATCTCTTAAAGGTGGGACATTAGGCTTCCGAACTCGTGGGGCATTGGCATTGACATTACATGATCCATTTCTGCACATTTCCCCCCACCAACCACCTCCATTCTGATTTTTTACATTTTTTGGTTTGGTGAACGGAACGAACATCATGCGACCGTCATTACCCTTCCTTTTAATGAAGACTGAGCCGTCATCGCCATTATATAGAACGCGTTTGACACCATCATTGCATACAGCGGATACGTGCGTGTTCGTCTTCTTCTTGTTCATCGATTGTTGGTTGGATATATACATTCTGTACATTTTTTAGTCGGAGATCTCAGTGTTGGCACTCACTCACTCACTCACGCATGCCGCAGCCACACACAAGCAAGATGAGGAAGAGTACCAATGACCATTTTGAAAACAAAAGGTATGTCTCAAGCAGGCTTCTGCTTGACATATACCCTATTGGTTTTATGAAGGGGGGATAGCGTAGCAGTGGAATTCAGATGCTGGTATCAAGCAGGATTCTGCATGAGCTCACCTACGTGCGAGGATATTTAGCTTCGTAATAGCATGGATCGATACAGAATATACAACTGCACGAAAAACATAACAGCAAGCAGCTCCAGAATGCCCTTTTCCTGAGCGGAAGATACCCGAATAGCCTTACGTAATCGTCCATGTATTCCCACGTGTTTGCCGTGTACGTCTTTTCTATCTCTACAATCTTCTTCAATCGAGCAGCATTCTGGTCGTACTCAATTTTGGCACCAGATAATAGGTGGATTGTCGTGCCGTCAAACGTGAACATAGTCTTATTCATCACGTTCGATGTACGCCTGAAGTAGAATGTCTCTTTGTACAGGTCGAGTATTTCTAAACATTTCTTGGCGTCATCCTCATTATCGAATACCACCGTTCCATGTAAAATAAACTTGTTGCTCCTGTCATTCCACGTACTGCCTGAAACTGTGAAACACACATACATGCTTGTCTCCAACTTCTTGAAGTTATCCATTGTTTCTGTTTTACACAGAAGAGATAGGGTGCGCAAAAGCAATATACTAGACATAGTCTTGATTTTTTATACTTGTGAAAAATAAACATGGTATCATTCTCATCAGACAGGTGTCTGCCAGGTGTAAGTCCAAGTCTGCGTGTGTAGCGTTGTAGACATCTTGACAGATGACACACAAAAGCACACGACCTGTATTGTCAGAGTGTAAGTAAGTGGATAAACTCAACGGAACATATAAATGAAACGTCTCTGTGTACGGCCACACGCGGTATTACTTAAAGCCTACAGACGGCGGAACAGTATCTTGTTTGTCAGAACTGCTTTCATTTGTTAATGCACACAAATAATAAGCATGGACTTCACTAATACATCACCAGCTCAGCTAGGCATCATCATCGCTGACGGAGGGCCACACAAGAATGCTGCATTGGCTGCACTTGTCCAAACTGCTGAGCGAGCTGATGAGGCAGTGCGGGTGGCGCATGCGGCTGTTGAAGCTGCCGTAGCCCTGCTGCGAAACAACAACCGGTATGATTTGCTTTGTTGTCTCTATAGCCATTTGAACAACCTAGACAACATCATTAGTATAACTCACGACGCTTGTGATTGTGATTGCACACAGGTGGGTCATCAACTCAACGGAGAAATCGGTGCTTCAGACTGCCCTGCAAGTCCTTCAACCAAGTGGCCATGCCGCTCTGGTGCAGGGAGATATTGGAAGGCAGGCATGGGGTTGATCCATTGCGTCATGGAGTTGTACATGATAATTGGATTAATAGGGAATGGTACTACTTTGCCTCCTGGTATCACCGGATGAGGAAGATGCTCAGGCCCCCTATTTTGAAAACAAAGTTAAACTTGACAACCCTAGTGAATTTCCGTCATTTCATATTTGCTTATTAATCGGTAAATAGATACTTGTTCAAGTGCAGTTTATGTTTACTGCAAATTCTAAGAAAGTGCAGCTCAGTTGAATGTAGTCCGAATAGGTTAGCAAATCGGAGGGCTGTTTCGATACTATGTGGACACGTTTGACTCATGTTATTAATTGCATGCAAGAAATCATTTTCTTTGAACACCAGCAATCTCCCTGGTTCTCTAGTTGTTTGCATGTAAGGTAAATCAACTTGTATTTCGTTGAAGTCTTCACATATCTCCCTGTTCAGATCGACATGTATGTAGCAGTCTTGACGCGAAACAACTCTATCTATATCAGACACGGGGTGAGTGGATGCCTGAATAACCAAGCGACAAGCGTTCATCTTAGTTTTCTTTTTATAATTATCATCGCCTTATGCTTTTTGACCTGATTTACTTAAACCCATTTAGCAAAATAGTAGTGAATATTTTGCAACATTTATTTACTTGGCGGAGTGTAAGATTAAATTTACAAATTTCCGGGTGTTCCTATCATACCGGATAGGATCAACACTGTCAACGACCAGATCAAACTGTATATCACAGTTTAGTGAACGTGTTAGCCAATTCAGTCCATGACTTGCAATCGGCAGGGTGTCGCATGTCTCGTCCAATGAAATTAATTGTGAGTTGGTTAGCTGCGTTCTGGTCACACCACTTCCAGAATTGTGCCGCCGCAGTGAGACATGCAGAGGATCCATGTTTGGCACAATACGACTCACCGAACTTCAGCCCACCATTGATGTAAATTACAAACACTTTGTTTGGGGAGGTTTGCTGCTTCGTCCAATGCTCTAGCGCTACGTACGAGTCAACAACTTTTGTCTCGACATGGTGCACTTGAGACAGCCTAAGCCACTCGTCCACCGAATGGGGCTCGATATGGCTATCCATGAAAATCGCTGTATTGATGTTATAACCGGTTTGAATGAGGGCTATTAACACATTCCACTCATGATATCCGCTGCCACACTCTGGAAATACAATGATTGATACCTTACTTGTGCATTTGTTTACATAATGGAGCACATTATTGACGATGTGGTTACTGTCATTGGGGGTACATGCACTATTTTGTAGAACAGGTAAAGGATGATTTGCATCACCCATTCTATGTTTGCATTATTATGATGATGTTAAGATCCTTTCTTATTCTTTTGGTGATAAAATCATGCACCACATTTCCTTAAGCACACTTTAGCATGAAATACAAGGTGTCCCACTACTCCCTGCTCGCCCACGGTATACACGCAGTGCGGACGATTATGCATGTAATGGGCGTTCCTTCCTCCGGGCGGATTTTTTAAAATGTATACTCAGAATTTAGAGCCTCCAGAACGACTCATACAAATTCAAAAAGACAAAAGACAAAAGACAAAAGACCTGGAGTGTCACAGGGACAATGAGTGGGACAAGGAGAAGAGTGGGCGGATGCAACTGGTTACAATAGCTCTCAATCAATACATCTCCATCTCCATCTCCATCCCCCACCTCATCAACCTCCAGCCCCACCCGCCGCCATGCTAAGTGGGCATACACCACAGTTACAGGCTCCGAATGTAGTCGAGTGATCGACTGTCAAAACTGCATTTGCAGGGCAATCCCTGCAATTCACCAGCAAAGGGAGAGGCATACCAAACATCTCCATAATTAGGACACGAAAATCTGGAGATGACGAGTGCTTCAAATCTCGCAGTCGAACCCCTTCTCTGTCGACATCCTCGCCACCATCCTCGTCGATGATGCAAAAGTTGCCATGCTTTATGTACGGCAAACTTCCTACATACTCGAAATCCATACACATTGCAGTTCGGAGCCGAATCTTGAGAGACCCTTTCTTCTTCATAGCCATCTTCAGTGCCTGCGAACATGGGTGGATGTTTGGTCAGCTCATGCTTTTGCAGCCAGCACAATCTTCGCAATCAATTACTGGATAATGCTTTCGCAGTGGAGCCATAGAGCTAGCAAGCCAGCGCAATCCAAACGCGAACTTCGCAAATACTAGCAGCAATGAAAGTAACCATGAATGGATAATGCTTTCGCAGGTGGAGCCATAGAGCTAGCAAGCCAGCGCAATCCAAACGCGAACTTCGCAAATACAGCAGCAATGAAAGTAACCATGACTGGATAATGCTTTCGCAGGTGGAGCCATAGAGCTAGCAAGCCTCGCAAATACTAGCAGCAATGAAAGTAACCATGACTGGATAATGCTTTCGCAGGTGGAGCCATAGAGCTAGCAAGCCTCGCAAATACTAGCAGCAATGAAAGTAACCATGACTGGATAATGCTTTCGCAGGTGGAGCCATAGAGCTAGCAAGCCTCGCAAATACTAGCAGCAATGAAAGTAACCATGACTAGATCTCGATGACTGCTACTATTGAACTCACCCTCGGAATTAGCTTTCGGAGTTCGCTGGATGCTCACTAACACACTGAGTTCACCCTCGGAATTAGCTTTCGGATTTCGCTGGATACTCCCGAACACACTGAGTTCGTGAGAGAAGAATTGGAGTACTTCGGTACTTGGTTAAGATTGACATGGCTGGGTGTGGCTTGGCCTGGGTGCGTCAAGTAGGGTTCGTATTTTTCGAGGCGCATGGGGACATGTGTCGGATATGACTTGTTTACACACGTGGGTCGATGCGCATGGGGACACGTGTCGTCTCAAGCAGACTTCTGCTTGACAACTATGTCGGGAGTATGAAATATGAATCGCGGGACCCACGGAGTGGGGCAGGGGAATTCAGTTGCGGACTCGTGTGAAGCTTCGAGGCGCGCGAAAACACCTTGGATTACGCCTTGAGGGATAGGGATGCTGATCGAGAGTTGGGACGCGCGTCATCATGCGGATTTAGTCGACGACAAGGGTTTCGTGTGCGCCTCAAAAAACGAGTGTAAGAAACGCAAAATCCGTACAGATTACAGCCGTACAATGGCTACACTCAATACTTTTAAGGGGGCCTTGGCCACGCCTAAGTACAGTCCAGCGAAGCTCGAAGACAACTCTTGCACCCCCCCAAGTGCTTCTTCAGATCAGCAAAAGCAGGCTAGCGTGTCGGAATCAAGTCGGAATCAAGGCCGCCTTATGATCGAATTCCGTGGTGAGCGCAAGCAAATGCCGCGTCTACGAGGTTGGTTGAGGCCTATGGGCTGCAGTTGGTTGTCTTGGGATGCATGAGGGTTCCTATGGGCTGCAGTTGGTTGTCTTGGGCTCATGAGGGTTCCTATGGGCTGCATGAGGTTCTTATGGGCCTGCAAGGTGCATCAGTCTGCATTTTCATGTTCCGAATGGCACGTCTGATCATGCCAATTGTTTTTGGACTCACTATACTATACTAATTATGTTACATTACATTACATACATTACATTACATGTTAAAGTCTACTTGACACCGCGAGGGTGTATGAGACTCTGTGCTTTAAACAAAAAGAAAAAGCACCCACAAAGCAAAAAACCCCATTACATCAGGGGTGTGTCGAGGACAAACAAACCAAACTCCCAACCACCGTTTTGGTGGCGTAGGTATTAAACCCCTTAGAGCAGGACCCAGATCTCAACCACTTACAGTGGCGGAGGTAAGAAGCTAACAAATGAGAAGTCTCAAGAAGAAAAAAAAGGGATAATAAATTACGGTGCCACTAAGCAGTCCAGGGCTTCCTGTCTTGCTCTTCTACAAGTAGAAAGATAGTCGGCTAGGTTGCTCCAAAAAGACTTAGTGCCATTTCCATTCATAAAGGTTCTGAATGTGGAATCGCAGAATTCCACATTCCATACGGTTAAGTCGGTATCCTCATGGACATGCCTATAAATATCTGTAAACAGATTCTGGTAGCGGAGGCGAATATCATTATAAAAAGGGCACTCAAACATATGCATTTCATCCTCAGTTTTTTGGAACCCACACATTTGACAGTGTCTCATTGAGCGAGGGATGTGTGCTCTATCCACCACCCTCATTCTTTCTGTGTTCAGCCAATGGGAACCCATTCTAAACTGTGCTATAGAACGAATCTGATCCTGCTTATGTAAGGCGGATGTAAAGGGAATCAAGCCATTCTCATCATTGCTGTTGGCTGCGAACCATTTTTGGTATCGGAGGCGTTTAAAGCCAACCCTTCTCTCATCAGGGATGTCTCTAACTGCATTGGTGTCACTTGGGTACTTAAACCTCCATGACTCAAAAACTTCAGACATAATACCTTCGACATCGACAGCCTCCAAAATGTTGATGTTTTTACTGGATCCTAGCTTGTGGAGAGCACAACGCAAGTCATGAACCCAGCCAGTGTTGGAGTCAAAAGATTCCTCAAGAGCCATTCTAATGAGATCCTCAGGTTCTTTATGTATGGTCTTGTTCCAGAAGCGCAAAGCTTGTTTAAGCCAAGCAAAACACAACGGGGTTCTACCCAGCTCTTCCATGATAATATTAGATGTAGTAGATTGGCAAACACCCAACATTTGTTTAAGTCTACCTCTATGCCATTTCTCACAAGCATGGTCATTTGAGATAAGTGTGTTGTTCAGAATAGAAGGAGCCCACACCTCACAGCCAAAATTCAGGATAGGTTGTACAAGAGAATCAAACAGGTGGGTGAGAATATCAATATTGTATATCTCCATAGTATGGCATCGCCTACGAAGCATGTGGTGTGCCTTTTGGGCCTTAGTGAGCATCCTAGAAAAAGCAGCTTTTGCACGATTGCTTGAGTCACCATCCACAAAGAGGGATCCCAAGTAGATAAAAGATAACTTTGTAGAAAGTTGTGCTCCATCATAGACAAATTTGTAATCAGGATCCATGCGGGCCTCATCACAGAATTGTGTGCCCGGACTGCAGAAATGCCGCCGTTTTCCGGTACGTTCAGCTACAAGAATGACAACTTGTACCGCAGACTGATCGGAGATGGCGTGCACATGGTCATGGAGCGACTGGACCCTAACATTGCCAAGATCCGGTTTGAGGTCCAACACCCCGTGGCTGAGGATACCCAGGCTGAGGCCCCTATCATCTACCAGCCAATTCAGATTCCAGAGGGGGTCACATTGATAGTAGCAGACTCTGCCATCCCTGCTGCACGAATTGGGAATGATTTTTTTATCGTCACCTGGATAGGCAACTATCTCGTTCTAAGGGGGGGTAATGTACTTTTCAGGATCTTCAATCAGCAATCCCAGGCGATTCAATTCGCTGAGTAACAGGGGGTGGGGGAGAGAGATTTTGGCCTGAATTTATTTTTTTGTGAGTGGGTGATGGTTGTTGCCACCTGGGTGGCGTGTGTAAAGAGAGCCCGCATCTTCGTCGTTGACCGCAGTGTCAAGCGTAGTGAGAAGACAAAACACATACACGCGGACTTTTGGGGACTCGGGATATGTGTAACATTACCCCTTGTCCGAGTGTATCATGTAACGTGCGGGTTCGAGGTGCCTTCACGACAGCGTGGATGAGTGTATACCTGCACTGGACGGTCAACAGATTGAAACATATTCCGGGTATTAGCCCAGAAAACAACAGAACGTCAGTGGACATCGTGAGAGGAAGTGACTCTCGCGCGGTTGGTCAACTTTTCAAAAGCCTCAAAAGACAGGGTTTAGTATACACCGTAAGGTGTGCCGTACACGAAGCGGTTTCATTTTAGTATTCCGTTGACTGTATCACCGCTTCTGCACTCTGCTACATGGTTCCAGAATAGGCATCCTGCATCATGCCACTGGTGCTTGCAAACATGGGCTTAGATCAAGCCTGGATATCCTGCTTGAAGCAGGTAGGTGTGAAGGTCGTAGTTGGGGGTGATGCCGATGCGCATGGGGACACGTGTCGTCTCAAGCAGACTTCTGCTTGACAACTATGTCGGGAGTATGAAATATGAATCGCGGGACCCACGGAGTGGGGCAGGGGAATTCAGTTGCGGACTCGTGTGAAGCTTCGAGGCGCGCGAAAACACCTTGGATTACGCCTTGAGGGATAGGGATGCTGATCGAGAGTTGGGACGCGCGTCATCATGCGGATTTAGTCGACGACAAGGGTTTCGTGTGCGCCTCAAAAAACGAGTGTAAGAAACGCAAAATCCGTACAGATTACAGCCGTACAATGGCTACACTCAATACTTTTAAGGGGGCCTTGGCCACGCCTAAGTACAGTCCAGCGAAGCTCGAAGACAACTCTTGCACCCCCCCAAGTGCTTCTTCAGATCAGCAAAAGCAGGCTAGCGTGTCGGAATCAAGTCGGAATCAAGGCCGCCTTATGATCGAATTCCGTGGTGAGCGCAAGCAAATGCCGCGTCTACGAGGTTGGTTGAGGCCGGGAGCCGATAGGCTTTGGTGCAACATCTCTAGTATCGAGCCAAGACTTCGCTTCAAGTACGTGGACCATGTTACATTCGATGACGATATGTGGGAGTGCAACGCAGTATGGTTGCATTGCCTACATTTACCAAACGGATCAATTTATACAGCGTCGGTCTTTGAGATGCTGAAGGAGGCAGTCAAAATTTTGTCACACACACCCGGTGCTGCAAGGTACACACTCCTCGACTCGCATGATGATGCGCACCGTTTGGGAGGAGCGCACCTAATTCTCACAAGGGGGTGGTCATTCGTTTTCTACGCCATGACCGGGAGCAGGTTAGGGGGCAAGGTCTTACTGGCCGTAGCAAGGCCAAAGTAAGTAGTCCTCGGTGCCCGCCATCCCCCTTCAGAACTTCACTAGGATTGTCAAGCAGACGCCTGCTTGATACACGGCTTATTTTGAGTACAGAACCACAGTGAATGCGGTTGCGTAAGACTCAATGCGGCTTTTATCGACGACAAGTGTTTCGTGTGCGCTTATAAAAACGAGTCTAAACAACGCAAAATCCTTACCATATCCATTGCGCGATTGCGCGAAGAAAAAGAGTATTCATCGACGCGATGCCGACCGATATATATATCCCGCCTTGTCAGCCCATTTCAAAACCAGTCCGCAAACTAGGAAAGGCGTTGTCGCTGGACATGGACAGTCTCGGCACAACCAAGTTTCTTAATCGCCTCCACTGCCAGAATGTCAGCCGTCTCCATGCACAGCGGGCGTCATCGGATGTTTCCGGTGATCCACGCATCTTGAAGTATAACGCATTGCTTCACCTTATTAAACAAAGACACCACACATCCCCACCGTCACGTTTGTTCCTAGTTGCTGTGGAGTACTTCTTCGATGACGGCTGCTGCAAGATCGCCAACGGGGGCGCCCTTGTATTCTCACATGCTATCAACACCCTTTTCGTTGTGGAGGCGAAAATCCTCAAAGACCCCCCTGCCCAGTATGGACATGACAAGGTGTTGAAAGCCATACAGCAGGCCACTATGTGCGCGACTAGACTTTTGTCCTGGCTACCGCATCTCATAAACATGGACCTGAAAGACGGAACCTCACTTGGATATGTGACAATTTCTCGTATGATCGTGACAGCTGTGAATTGCGGTGGACGCGTCTTCTGTCAAGATATCCACAGCCAGGAAATTTACTAAGAATTGGAGGAGGAACAGGGAGATATGTGAAGACTTCAACGAATATAAAAGTTGATTTACCTTACATGCAAACAACTAGAGAACCAGGGAGATTTCTGGTGTTCAAATAAAATGATTTCTTGCATGCAATTAATTACCTCCGCTCCGGCAATCAATGTAATGTAATGTTACGTAATTGGAAGTTGAAACGCTATCTTGCGCTTATTCTGGACAACAAGTGGAAAGCTATACTTTATAAACAATCAATCAATATGATTGACAAGTGTTTTTCTCTACTAATACCTATCTGCATCGCTACCTTCGCTTTTATTTACATAGCTCGACTGAAGATTGAGATTGAGACTGAGCGCGATCGAAATAAGGCAGATGCTGCTCGACTGAAGCTTGCGCTTGAGACTGAGCACTCTCTAAAGAAGGCAGATGCTTCTCGAGTGAATAGTCTGGAGAATGAGCTTGAGACTGAGCGCGCTCGAAATAAGGCATATGTTGCTAGACTGAAGATTGAGACTGAGCGCGCAGAAGCACTTGAGAAGCAACTGAGGTACGAACTGTCAAGCATGACTGCCGAGCAATGGAATTCCCTGAACGATCATGACAGGCGTCTCAATGAGGATCTTTGCAAACAATACGGAATCCCCTTCCCCAACATTCAGGAGTCATGCCTCGATTCCGCGATTCATCTTTCATGAGCGCATGGGGACACGTGTCGTCTCAAGCAGACGTCTGCTTAACCAACTATTCCGGGATCATGAAAGAGGAATCGCGGGACCCACGGAGTGGGGCAGGGGAATTCAGCTGCGGACTCGCGGGACCCACGGAGTGGGGCAGGGGAATTCAGCTGCGGACTCGCGGAAACACGTGTCATAGGATCTGACTTGTCCATCGGAGGAGGACACACGCAAACGGCGGAACACTGTCGAATGTATCGGAGGACACAAGATGCGGAACACTGTCGAATGTATCGGAGGACACAAGATGCGGAACACTGTCGAATGTATCGGAGGACACACGCAAACGGCGGAACACTGTCGAATGGCACACGCAGGACACTCATTGACACACGCAAACGGCGGAACACATGTAGACTCATCTTCATAGTACATCACTCAATCACTCACTCACTCAGATTAAAGGGACCGGCGCTTTGCGTACACAGGCATGCCCAATCCTTGTGTATTGCTGGAGGTACGATCGCCGGGCATCATAAAAGGACCTCCTCGCCCCGAGACTGCATATTTTTCTTTTATTCTCCTCATCATCCTCTTCACTAGCGCGTCATTCGCACACCACCCTCCTCTTTCCTTTCTTCCATCTACAAATAACGCAAAATACATACACACGCGAATATCTATCCCTCTCTCTCTCTCTCTCTTTCTCTCTCTCTCTCTTTCTATCTCTCTCTCTCTCTCTCTTTCCACACGCCACACAGACGGACATGTAAAGCCTTCTTTTGAGATTGGAGTCATTGCCACATCCACGTATGCGCGAAGAAAAGAGTCTTCATCGACGCGATGCCGACACAACCTTGTCAGCCCATTTCAAATCCAGTCCGCCAACTAGGAAGGGCGCTGGACATGGACAGTCTCGACACATCCAAGTTTCTTGATCGCCTCCACTGCCGGAATGTCAGCCGTCTCAATGCACTGCGGACGTCATCGGCTACTTCCGGCGATCCACGCGTCTTGGAGTATAACGCATTGCACCACCTAATTAAACAAAAACACCACACATCCCCATCGTCACGTTTGTTCCTCGTCGCTGTGGAGTACGTCTTCGATGACGGCTGCTTCAAGCGCGCCAACGGGGACGCCCTTGTATTCTCACATGCTATCAACACACTTTTCGTGGTGGAGACGAAAATCCTCAAAGCCCCTGCCAAAACTGGAAATGCCAAGGTGTTGAAAGCCATACATCAGGCCACTATGTGCGCGAGTAGACTTTCGTCCTGGATACCGCATCTCATCAACATTGACATGAAAGACGGAACAACACTTGGATCTGTGACAATTCGTCGTATGATCGTGACAGCTGTGGATCGCGGTGGACGCGTCTTCAGTCAAGATATCCGCAGCCAGGAAATTGATTAAGTTAGTTAACTTAATTAACTCAGGCAAAACACTGGAGGTACCGAAATTCGAACCCGGATCTTACATATCGCTCAGTGGGCGACATGATCAAGGAATGAAGAAAATTGGCTTAACCTCACGCTATACCACTGAGCTACAACCCCGTTGACAGATTAGCAACTAAACTATTGTTTTAATAAAAACGAGTGTAAACAATTTTGATCCATATAGGTCTCGGCATTGTTTTGCTGAGTATGTAATCATATTCACTGGCTGACCAAGACGTCTTCAGATTCGATCGCCGCGCACAAAATTATCTTATATCAAACGGCGGAACGATGTCGATACTATTGGGGGAGCACTCACAGATGACGGAAACACACGGTAAAGTAGTCGCGGTGATCGCATGCCAAGCAGGACTCTGCTAGTAATCGCTCTAGTTTATCGATAGGGGAATCGCGGGCCGCAGAGCATACCAAAAGGGAACAGATCTACTCACAAAATGCGGAACTCTGTGCCATTACTTACGCCCAAACAACCAAGATAACCGTGTGGCCTCAAATACCGGATTCGGCACGCCCCTACACGAAATCCTTAATATTACACCAAAAACAATGGGGATGTCAAGCTGAGTTGAGACAACCAACATCTGAAGAGGAGAATAAGTTTTTGTTAAAGAGTTTTCTGCGTTGTTTACAACACTTCATTCGAGGACGGGTGTCTGCGACAGCCGTCATGGTATGTGTGTGAGCGACAGCCGCCATGGTATGTGTGTGAGCGAATGCCGCCATGGTATGTGTGTGAGCGAATGCCGCCATGGTATGTGTGTGAGCGAATGCTGCCATGGTATGTGTGTGAGCGAATGCTGCCATGGTATGTGTGTGAGCGAATGCCGCCATGGTATGTGTGTGAGCATATATGTGTCTGTTTTGCCCACCAGCGTTTGGGGGGGAGGATAGGGGTGTTCCATCATCATGCACCGGATCGTGTCTTAGGGAGCGTCTACAAAAGACATCCGCAATGTTTCAAGCAGGCGCCATGCTTTACAAAACATACATTTCCTCTCTCTCTTTTTTTTATTATTAAAAAAAAGTGTAGCGCTTGTATCGGTTGTAGCACCTACAGCAAAAGGTTATATATGGAACGACAAGTTGAAACTATTGCTGAGAGCCGTACAAACGATACAAACGCTACAGGACACCGGATCGTGTCTTAGGGAGCGTCTACAAAAGACATCCGCAAGGTTTCAAGCAGGCGCCATGCTCTACAAAAAATACATCTCCTTTTTTTTTTTTTTATTATTAAAAAAAAGTGTAGCGCTTGTATCGGTTGTAGCACCTACAGCAAAAGGTTATATATGGAACGACAAGTTGAAACTATTGCTGAGAGCCGTACAAACGATACAAACGCTACAGGACACCGGATCGTGTCTTAGGGAGCGTCTACAAAAGACATCCGCAAGGTTTCAAGCAGGCGCCATGCTCTACAAAGCATACATCTCCTCTCTCTCTCTTTTTTTATTATTCAAAAAAAAGTGTAGCGCTTGTATCGGTTGTAGCACCTACAGCAAAAGGTTATATATGGAACGACAAGTTGAAACTATTGCTGAGAGCCGTACAAACGATACAAACGCTACAGGACACCGGATCGTGTCTTAGGGAGCGTCTACAAAAGACATCCGCAAGGTTTCAAGCAGGCGCCATGCTCTACAAAGCATACATCTCCTCTCTCTCTTTTTTTATTATTAAAAAAAAAGTGTAGCGCTTGTATCGGTTGTAGCACCTACAGCAAAAGGTTATGTATGGAACGACAAGTTGAAACTATTGCTGAGAGCCGTACAAACGATACAAACGCTACAGGACACCGGATCGTGTCTTAGGGAGCGTCTACAAAAGACATCCGCAAGGTTTCAAGCAGGCGCCATGCTCTACAAAACATACATCTCCTCTCTCTCTTTTTTTATTATTAACAAAAAAGTGTATCGGTTGTATCGGTTGTAGCACCTACAGCAAAAGGTTATATATGGAACGACAAGTTGAAACTATTGCTGAGAGCCGTACAAACGATACAAACGCTACAGGACACCGGATCGTGTCTTAGGGAGCGTCTACAAAAGACATCCGCAAGGTTTCAAGCAGGCGCCATGCTCTACAAAGCATACATCTCCTCTCTCTCTCTTTTTTTTTATTATTAACAAAAAAGTGTATCGCTTGTATCGGTTGTAGCACCTATAGCAAAAGGTTATATATGGAACGACAAGTTGAAACTATTGCTGAGAGCCGTACAAACGATACAAACGCTACAGGACACCGGATCGTGTCTTAGGGAGCGTCTACAAAAGACATCCGCAAGGTTTCAAGCAGGCGCCATGCTCTACAAAAAATACATCTCCTCTCTCTCTTTTTTTATTATTAAAAAAAAGTGTAGCGCTTGTATCGGTTGTAGCACCTACAGCAAAAGGTTATATATGGAACGACAAGTTGAAACTATTGCTGAGAGCCGTACAAACGATACAAACGCTACAGGACACCGGATCGTGTCTTAGGGAGCGTCTACAAAAGACATCCGCAAGGTTTCAAGCAGGCGCCATGCTCTACAAAACATACATCTCCTCTCTCTCTTTTTTATTATTAAAAAAAAAGTGTAGCGCTTGTATCGGTTGTAGCACCTACAGCAAAAGGTTATATATGGAACGACAAGTTGAAACTATTGCTGAGAGCCGTACAAACGATACAAACGCTACAGGACACCGGATCGTGTCTTAGGGAGCGTCTACAAAAGACATCCGCAAGGTTTCAAGCAGGCGCTATGCTCTACAAAACATACATCTCCTCTCTCTCTCTTTTTTTATTATAAAAAAAAGTGTAGCGTTTGTAGCGCACAATTAGACAAAGCATATAAGGGTCGTGTGCGGTATGTTGTGAACATGGAAATGAGCGACATCATTCGCGAAACCTATGATTGGCTCTTGCAATGCGGTCGAGACGTGGTCGGTGACACCGTCCTCATCCCTACCGGATCGAAGAAACCTATCGTTTGTCACAAGGAGCCCGGGCAGTGGTCCATGGAAAAGGCGCATCTTTACATGGTCAAAAACCCTGAGCATGCGCAGTGGGGACTTCTCCTGGATTCGTTGTGCGTTGTCGACGCCGACTCTGACGATGCGGTGGCGAAGATTGAGGCCCTGCAAGACCCTGACGTTGTCGAAGCCCTCTCGGTGTGCCCCATCCAACAGACCAACAAGGGCCGGCATTATCTGTTCATTCGCCCAGAGTGGGCGGACGCGGAAGGTTACTGGGATGGCGCACGACAGGTCATCATGAGACACTGTCAAATGTGTGGGTTCCAAAAAACTGAGGATGAAATGCATATGTTTGAGTGCCCTTTTTATAATGATATTCGCCTCCGCTACCAGAATCTGTTTACAGATATTTATAGGCATGTCCATGAGGATACCGACTTAACCGTATGGAATGTGGAATTCTGCGATTCCACATTCAGAACCTTTATGAATGGAAATGGCACTAAGTCTTTTTGGAGCAACCTAGCCGACTATCTTTCTACTTGTAGAAGAGCAAGACAGGAAGCCCTGGACTGCTTAGTGGCACCGTAATTTATTGTCCCTTTTTTTTGTTCTTGAGACTTCTCATTTGTTAGCTTCTTACCTCCGCCACTGTAAGTGGTTGAGATCTGGGTCCTGCTCTAAGGGGTTTAATACCTACGCCACCAAAACGGTGGTTGGGAGTTTGGTTTGTTTGTCCTCGACACACCCCTGATGTAATGGGGTTTTTTGCTTTGTGGGTGCTTTTTCTTTTTGTTTAAAGCACAGAGTCTCATACACCCTCGCGGTGTCAAGTAGACTTTAACATGTAATGTAATGTAATGTAATGTAATCGGTTTTGACGCCGATTTGAAGACGCGTTGTTCCACCGGTACACGCGGCGTCTTGGCGATATGCCCTTCCTTGAACAAGACGTGGGTGCGTGAGCCGTGGGCTGCGGGGACTAAGCTCGTCGATATACCTCGGACGTTGATGGAGCTGGTGGCGAAACCAAAACAAACGAAACAAAAGAAACAAAAGTCAATCAAAGTTGTGGTCAATGACGATATCGATCACGAAAGTGGTGCACCCGAGGCGTTTGATGAGGTAGCGGCGCTGGTCGATATCATCGCCGCTTCCCGCGCAAGCTCATACCGCACATGGATGGAAGTCGGGTGGTGTCTGCACAACATATCGCCCACCCATCTCCCATTGTGGGAACTCTTCAGCAAAAAGTGCCCGGAGAAGTACACAAAGGGAAAGTGTGGCGAGGTATGGGACACAATGAATTCGGATGATCGCGCGGGCTTGCGCTTGCGCTTGCGCCTAGGCTCTTTGCACATGTGGGCCAGACACGACTCCCCGGTTGAGTATTGGGACATCGTCAGTCAGCGCGTCATCGAGGACATCCGCACGTGCAACGGGAGCCATAACGAGATCGCGCGCATCGCGAAAAAAATACTTGGCAAACGCATCGCTTCCGCGAGCACGAACGGCAAGATATGGTACGTATTCGACGGGCGATGGAAGACGGACGTCGCCGCGATCCACGTCAAGCACGAGCTGTCCACCGTTGTTCTAGAGCACTTCATTATCGCTATGAACAAGGAGAGAGCGTCCCAAAGCGCTTACGACATGCAGAGCAACGCGAGCACAAAGGACGACGCCGACCGGCTAGCGCACATCACCGCTCGCCTCCAGGACGCGACCTTCAAGAATAACGTCCTGCAAGAGATGCTCGAGTACTTTTACGACCCGGACTTCATGAAGAAACTCGACGCCGACCCCAACCTCTTAGGGTTCAACAACGGCGTGTGGGACCTAAAAAACGGCGTCTTCCGTCAAGGGTATCCGGAGGACATCGTCTCCATGTCCGTGGGATTCGATTACAATGTCGCAGTGTGCGCGGAATCAGCAGACCGCGTGCGGAAATACTGGGACACGATGCACCCCGACGACAACCAACGAGAATACCTCATCCACACATTTGCTAGACAGCTGTACGGAGACAGCGGACAAGAGCTCTTTCACATACACGCCGGCGCCAACGCGTCCGCCTCTAACGGGAAGACCAAGTTCTTCGAAGTCATGGAGATCGCATTGGGCGACTACATCCGGAAATTCGGCGTGGAAATGCTGACAAGCAAGCAACGCATCGATCCAGGTCGCCCGGTGCCAGAGTTTGCGACGTGGAAGGGGGTCCGCATTATGTATTGCACAGAGCCAAACCACGACGAAGTCTTAAATTCCGGAGTCCTCAAGGATATGACCGGTGGGGAAGGCATCACCTACCGCCTCTTGCACTCCAGCGACATCGTACGCTTCCGCCCGCAACACAAGATACACATCATGTGCAACGCCCCGCCGATTGTCGACGGTTCTGACTCGGGAGTCCAACGACGGATACGAAAACTCGACTACATCAGTCGGTTTGTGGACGCGGATGATGCGGACGCCGCCAAATTCCTCTTCCCACGAGACGCAGGGCTTGTAGAGTCATTCAAGGCAGACGGCGCGATGCGCATGGAGTTCCTACGCACCCTTCTACACGCGTTTGCATACGAGTACAAGTTCGATATGCCCGATTCGTTAAAGAAGACCAGTGCGATGTACTTGAACGCGAACGACGCCGTGGCTATGTTCGTCGAAGAGCACGTCGCGGCCAGCCCGGACAGCGCATTTCTGCTGAAGGAGGCCAAAGAACGCTTCAAGACATGCGAATATTTCAATGGGAAACTCAGCACGATCAAGCCGGACCTGGAACGTCACCTAAGCGTCAGGTGTCTAGAGCAAAGCCGCGTCAAAAGCCGCGGAAACGAAAATTTGCGAGGGGTTTTCAAAGGATACAGGCTGGTGTAAAGAATCGAATGAATGAATGCAAGCAAACGCACGTACGTACGAACACACGCAAAGGGATGAACACTGTCATCGTCCATTTGACTCCACATGCAAACGGCAGAAACATGTCCTCGTCTCCAAAAGACACCGTGGCGGCAAGCGCATCCTCATTGTCTCGTCCATCTGTCTCCAGGCTCGATGATAATGATGCTCATGGATTATCTAGATTTGTTCAGAAAATAAGGATGGAAGCAAAGGAAACGAAAGGAAAGGAAGGACTAAGGCGGCTTCAAGGAACCCTCAAGGATCGTACAGAGTGCCCAGGAGACTTTCACAGCTTAGAAGGAGAGAGTCTGACGATTCCTCTTTTGACAGAGGAACTGCTCGTCTTCGCAAGCGGTGGCGGCTACCTTGACAGCACTCTCATCGATCCGAGAGGTTAGCCAACCTCGAGTGTGTTATCAGACATCAGGGTTTTGGCAATCCCCATCGATGCTGTCGGGCGTGAGCCACACACTTCACTCGAGGCTCGATGAATGATGCTGCTTATGGAAAGGAGGAAGATGTCGGTCGGTCGGTCGGTCGGTCGTTTTCGAAGGAAGAGAGAGGAGAACAAAACAAAAGGAAATTATGCAGTTACGGGGATCGTCGGGTCTTTTATCATGTCCGGCGATCGATTGTACCGCCGCCAGCACTACAGAGGATTTGGGTGAGGGGGCTTAGGCCACTCACTACGTTTACACTCGTTTTTAGAGGAACGGCGACCACTCTCATCAAGGACGGCGGCATCTGTGTCGAGTCGAGTCGAGTCACAGAGTCACATGGCGACATCTCGCATCACGGCGGCACGTGTGTCGAGTCGAGTCGAGTCACATGGCGACATCTCGCATCACGGCGGCACGTGTGTCGAGTCACAGAGCGACCGACCTCTCGCATCATGACGGAACATGTGTCGAGTCACAGAGCGACCTCTCGCATCACGGCGGCACCTGTCGTGTCGAGTCACAGAGCGACCTCTCGCATCACGGCGGCACCTGTCGAGTCGAGTCACAGAGCGACCTCTCGCATCATGGCGGCACCTGTCGTGTCGAGTCACAGAGCGACCTCTCGCATCACGGCGGCACCTGTCGAGTCGAGTCACAGAGCGACCTCTCGCATCATGGCGGCACCTGTCGTGTCGAGTCACAGAGCGACCTCTCGCATCACGGCGGCACCTGTCGAGTCGAGTCACAGAGCGACCTCTCGCATCATGGCGGCACCTGTCGTGTCGAGTCACAGAGCGACCTCTCGCATCACGGCGGCACCTGTGTCAATACCTCGATACTGTAAGATATCACTCACAGATGACGGAAAACCCGGTAAAGTAATCGCAAACGGTGATCACATGTCAAGCAGAGGTCTGCTATACAATAGATCTCGTATGTCGATAGGGTAATCGCGGGCCCCACGGAGTGGGGTAGGGGAATTGAGCTGCAGAAACCTGTCAAGGCATCAATAAATCATCACACGCAAAACGGTGTAAAACTGTCGCATCCACACCGTCCGTTCATTCATGACACACGGTGGCGGATCATCGCCACTCATCGTCTCGTGGAAGTGGTGTAAACAACGCGCATTGGGATATAGCATATGAGCAGCTCGACAGCGATCATGGCGCACATGACAACCAATGTCGTGTACGCGTTGGTTGAGCACAAGTTCATTCAGAAGGATGAGATCGTCGTCAAGGTGGGCAGGACGTCGAAGCCCGTTGTGCAGCGACTTTCTCAGTACCCGAAGAACTCAAAGATGATCTTCGCAATCCACGTACTTAATCCGCGCGCTTGTGTGGAGGCTGAGACTGTCCTGCTCCGGTACCTTCGCGGAGACCCTCGAGTCAAGCCCCGTCGCGACGTTGGATACGAGTACTACCAACTTGACGCGGGTGATGCAGGTGCCGTCTTTCGGGAGATGGCCGTTGTCGTCTTCCAGTACGTGTGGACAGGTGGCGTCGACAGCCTTGATTGCGGCACCGAGGACGTGCCACCCGACCCCCCCAGCTTTGCCGTTGTTGAGCAAGAGAAGCAGCGAGAGAAGCAGCGAGAGAAGGAGCGCGAGAAGGAACATCTATTCTGTGCCCTGAGCTGCTTCTATTCTTAGCCCTGAGCTGCAGCGCCCCTTTCGTGGCGTGCCGTTGCACCCCGATCTTCTGAAGATCATGTTGATAGAGGAGACACTCTCTGGTCTGGGTTTTTCGTCCCCGTTCGACACTGAGACCATCATCCCAAATCTGATGACGGTGTTCGACGCCAAGCTCAAGGGAACACAGATGTTCCGCGGCTACAACAACACCGCTAGGCTGTTCAGCCATGCCTCGTGTGGCGTTCGCGACGGGTGGGACCTGCGCAAGGTGTCCAAGTCTGTGAAGATGATCTTGAACGCCGTGGGTCTGGATATGGTGAGCGAGAGGGATTTCATTTTAGCGGTTTAATAATTGTTTCAAATGTTTCATGACCCACTCTCCTGACTCTTCAGCTACGCTTACTACAAAACTAAACAGCAATCTGGTCCAGAACGACGAACATCTTCCTAATCTTCGTCGGCACATACTGAGCGTCGATGGTAGGAGATGCTGTGCGTAGCGCATTCGCGTCTGGCTCCCCTACCATACTTATTATGTTCTCTATCACGTTAGGTGGAATTGATGAGAATAGGGTTGGGTCCAACTGTCTGGCAAGACATGTGCTTTCGTTTGGGCAGAAGCGGATCACGGAATCGCCCACAACAGCGTCGGATGCAATGAGGCGGGTTAGTCTCCTTTCTAATACATTCCACTCCACATAAATCTCAACAATGCATGCCCCCCCGTCTAGGTCCATCCTTATTGTTCTCCCATGCTCGCATGTGCTCCAACAGTGTCAGTCTCCTCATAAGCGCACAGACGAGTCCGTTGAGATTGCATTTGCGGATATGAATATTCTCATGCCACACTTCTTGAGGGTCTAAGGGTATGCTATCGTCCTTGACGTACGCCTCGAACGCATTGCGTTGTAGAAACAAAACCTGCAAACGGTCAGAAAATCCAAACAATTGACGCACATCGGCATACCTTGCACATTGCACTCCAATGTTCAACGGTTTAAAACCCACCTTGAAAGGCATACTTGATTATATATGCACAGCTTTTTACTCCTTATGTTGGCAACCTGAGGTTATGGAAGATAACAAAATAAGATTTTGACGGTACGATGACTTTTATGTATGCTAAATCTGTGTCAGTGTGTGGGGGCACCAAAAGCTGAGTGCAGAGCCCGTGTCATACATCATGGAAATCTTCAACTGGTGCAAGGATTGCAACAGCCTCACACATTATGGGCAAGTTACAACCAACTGCAACCCATGAGAACCCTCATTCAGTTCCATGCCTATATCATTCCCAGTGCAGTCTGTTCCATGCAGCCCATGCGGCCAGTGAAGATCTGTGCATCCCCATGCATCCTATCAAGTAGCCCCCTGGGTCAATGGATGGGTGTGTGGAACGTGTGTACACGTGGAGAGCCATCGTGTGATACATGCTCATGAACACCTAGCTTAACACCAGCCAGCAAGACTCCTCACTCACCTCAGTTCGCGATTCCCCTCACACAACAATCTGATCCTCCCTCGAATTCGTAGCGAGAGGAGAACGCGAATCTGCGTAGCAAGGGAAAGCTCCAACTTTTGTGAGCCTCTAACTTCCTTGATTGGCGTACAAATGGAACGATTCAAAGAGCGTTTCCAATGAAAAAACACCTACTGAATGCGTTTTCGCGATCTCCAGCCTCGAAATCGCGAGTGCTGGTCAGGCGCAGGTGGTACGGAAGTGTGGACCAGTGGCCAGCAAACGCCAACATACATCTCGAAGCCCCGGTGTCTCCCTGTCCGGTGGCTAGACGATTTCTCAGAAGCTTCGAAACCCTAATTCCCTTGATTGGCGTCCAAATGGAACGATTGACGGGGCGTTTCCAATGAAAAAACACCTGCTGAATGCGTTTCCGCGATATCCAACCTCGAAATCGCAAATCCAGGTCCGGGGTCGGGGGTACGGAATGGCGGACCAGATGCCAGCAAACACCTACATAAACGTACCACACCAGGCCAGGACAGGCCACGCCACTCCCAGACCCTCGTGTACTGCTGCCACTCTGCACGGCTAGTCCCGTTGCCTCTCCCTTCGAACACCTGTCTTGTTAAACCGCGCTTGCCTACCAAACGAGCTTTTGGGTGCGTTCAGCATCCTCGATTCTCTTTCATCCCTACTGGCTTCTTTAAACACCTGATTTCACTGAGTTTACAAAGTTGACTTCTCCTGCTCATTGTCTGCAGGTTTATTGCCGGTGACTATTACCCTGCGCCACTGGCTGCCTGCGAGTTATTGCGACTCAACTCATCAACCATGCCTGACTCTCGAAGACCTCTCCCTTGCTCGCAGATTTCTGCTTCTTGTCGCGCGACCGACCAGCTTGGCGACAGCAGCACTCACGTGCGACCTGTTTGCGCTTCCCTTGAGCTTGGGGATCCTTTGGTTTGACCCAAGCTTTGACGTTGCTGCAACACTTGCTCGCGTCGTGCAACTGCAGTCAAAAGGAAGCTTAAGTACGGCGGAGAAAGCAGAGCACCAGGGATTAGTTGAGTTGAGTTGCTGCTGCAAGTACCCCCAAGGGAACGTGCCATGAGGGAAGCACCAGATACGTGGTCTGTCCCTACTTCGATTTCTACCCCAGGCCGTAAGGTAATGTGCATGTGGATGCATACCGTGAGCATGCAGCATGTCCACCCTTGCATGTGCAATCGCAATTGGCACAAATGTGTAAAGCCCAGGTTGACAGAGAAGGATGCATAGGGGATCCTTGTCTATGTACCAGGATGAGACATTCAACATTTCCCCCCAATGCTGCAACATTGCTCAGCCCCATAAGCACATCCTTCTCCACATGTTCATGAATATGCATAGCAAGGGCTGCTCCGCACTGATCAAACAAGAATGAAAGACAAGCCATTTGCCCACATGCAGCTGCATGAAGGGCGACCCGGTATGAATTGATGGAACATTGTCCATGATGCCATGCATTGACGAGACACTCTAATTTACCATGAAGTGCTGCTACATTCGCAATCAACTCCCATTTGCTCGCCTCGATGTCACACTTCATAATTATTTTGAAATGATGAGCAGTAGAGAAACCTCGTGCCGGTTGATTGGCTAGATTATCATCCCCGGTGGTGGCCATCATCATTGCTGCTACGGCGGCTGCAAGGAACCCTCAAGCAACTGAATGTGGGATGAATGCTCTTGGGGGGTGCAAGGGCACACATGTTAGTTGCGGCTGGGGGCTCTTCTTGCGTTCATGTGTCTCTTCTTGCGTTCATGTGTCTCTTCTTGCAGTCACAAGCCGCAACATGCTACCCTGCAGTATAAAGCAATATGGCTGACGAACAAGAAGTAACGATGTCGGCGAGTATTCGGACCATCAAAGGCATTGGCCCCCAAGTAATTGAAGTGTTCGAAGCTGCTGGTTTCAACACTGTTCGAGAACTGACAGTCTTCAATTGCGAAGATAGGATCTTGTGGGTCACAATAGAGAGTATCCGAGACAGTATGAGCCAGAAATTTCCGCCATGATATTGGACGATGCTGATGTCCAGGTGTATCAACGTCATATACAGGATTCGAAGTGCACAAGCATCAGACTTAGTGCCATCCGAATACATGTGCCCTCTCACCTTGGATTGGTTTATAGACCCGGTCGTGACTGCTTCGGGTCACTCCTACTCCAGAGCGGCTATCGAGGAGTGGCTGACCACATCTAGCGCGGACCCACTCACAAGGACCAACATAGGTGGCGCGCCCATCTACTCAAATGTGGCAATGAAGAATGCCTTGGACCACTACCGCCTACATTATCAGCGTTTCCGCATTCTGGACTAGACATTCCATTGACCGCATGTGTACAACAAGAGGATGTTTTTGGGACTCGGGATTTTATGTAACATAATTCCCTTGTCCGAGTGTTGTGCGCAGTGTCGTAGAGGACTCGCGGGTAATGACCAATGTCATAGTTACAAAAAAGTGTGCTAGTGATGGTTGATACTTGAACTAGGATGCGTTTTATGTCTGTGTGGCCTTGATCTTCTGCAACACGACGAGGGCATCCATCCAGGATGTTAACATTATGAACCTTATAACAATTAAGGGGGCTCTCATTACGAGTTGAGTGGCGACCAACGAACCCACAACGGACTTTCGTTGGCAGAAGAAGTAGTCGTAGAAAACATAACATTACATTACATTGATTGCCGGAGCGGAGGTACAATGTGTAGAGTTGACAGGTGATGGGTACTTGGAACCCTCCCTATATAATGTAATTATACCGGTATATATCTACTTCATTTTACATACAATATATATATAACTATACACAACTTGTAATCTAATCACTACCTATATGGTTTACGGTAATATCAGCTGCTGAACCTTATAACAATTAAGGGGGCTCTCATTACGAGTTGAGTGGCGACCAACGAACCCACAACGGACTTTCGTTGGCAGAAGAAGTAGTCGTAGAAAATTCAATGAGTGCGGGTACAACCTGGTCAAGCTGCTGCAGCTATCGCACTTCAACCCCGCGCACCCGCAGTACATGAACATCATCATGGACCCCGCCTGCTACCAGCAGACGTACGTGTACGGACGGGACTGCCGCTGGGCGAAGGCGGACCTGCAAGACTCGCTGCTGCCGGTGCTCAGGAGCATCGTGCAGCGAATGAGCAGGGTGAACCCGGCAGAAGCAAGCAAGTACGAGGACGCCGCCGGCTTCCTCCAGGGAGGCGCCGGCTCCGTCACCTTCAGGGCCATGCATGGCATGGCCCTGCACAGCCAAACCTGCGTCAGGGACCTCTCGGAGAGGGGCGTGCCGCTGCCAGAGGAACTACGGACGCACTTGCACTTGACAGAACACAATAGCTAAAAAACTGTGCGGGCCCCCCGTTCGTCCATTCATTCTCACACGGGCCACGGCGGCTTTCGAAGAGTAATGTCCGTACATTCATTCATTCTCACACACACGCCACGGCAGCTTTCGCAGCCTCGTCCATTCAGTCTCACGACCGCATGTGCTTTATCTGTGTGTGTGCGTGCGTGCGTGCGTGCGTGCGTGCGTGCAGCAATGGATAACAGAGCTCAATCCAATACAGGCCACATCTTATCACGCATGTCATTGATTGAGTAATGCAGAAAGAGTAAACAGCACCCGTGTTGCAGCGTCGCTTGGAGACGCCCCTCAAGCCAAGCTTGGACATCTTGAGACCAAACTTGATCAAGGTGGTTCATGTTTAGGAGAACCAGGGATCGGGGATAGCCAGTCATTGAACATGGAGAACAAGGTGGCCGCCGTGAAGCTCACAGAATCATCGATACGGGGATGCGAGACGCTCTGTGGGACTCAATCAGCAGGATGTCTTCGGGGGTAGCTTTTTGCAGGGTGTACCTCGTGTCCAGGCCGCACTCCTGGACGACCTGCGCCAGCTCGACAACGTCAGCAACAGTCGCCTGTAGCCCGTCGGTACCCCTCCAGCACCGGACCAGCACTCGATATTTCGAGGCAATATATCGCGAAAACGCATTCAGTAGGTGTTTTTTCATTGGAAACGCTTTTTCAATCGTTCCATTCTGACCTCGACCAAGAAAGTTGGAGGATCTCAAAGTAGGAGCTTTCCCTTGTTGCGCAGATTCGCAGTCGCAACGAATTGGAGGACCAGATCGTTGAGGATCATCGTGAAAGGAGGTGAGTCTCGCGAGATTGAAAGGTGGTAGATCGGATGAGATGTTGTTCAAATAATTTTGATAGTTTGGGCCCAAGCGAGATAAATGTGATGACGCTGCATGTGAAGCAACATAGGCTAATGCATGAAGTCGGCCCCATTCTGCTCACCCCCATGCAGGAGACAATGCCCACAGAAAAAAAGATGTAATCTTTTACATCAAGCAAGGTTAGCAAAAAAGGAAATTACAGCCGGTAGATCCATGTGATTCCTCATTATAAGGCGTGTCCCACTTTATTTGAGAGTAGGAGCACATGATGGCGTCCGTGAAGACTCGGCGCGCCTTGTTAATTTTTCCAAGTTACTACATAGACGGGTTGGGACCCGTGCTTATGCACACATTGCAAGAGTGTGGTACGCTGCCAAGGGACTTGAAGGGGTACCGATGTGGCGGAGCCATGAAGGACCATGATGTTTTTGTCAACAAGGTTTTGGGTGCTGGTATGGAGATCAGTGTTCTCGAAGGCACCGTGTACCGGAGGACCGTCATGGACCAATTGGCTTGGTTGTTGGAGCCCTCCGTGGACGTTGCTCTTTTGTTATTCTGTGGGCATGGCATGAATGAGGGGTCGCCACGTCACGGTACATTGGTATGTTCTTACACACAGCTGGTGTCAGCTGAGGCCATCGATGCGGTGGTGGCAGCGCAACGTTTTTGCGGCACACTCATCCGCGTGCTCAACATGTGCGAAGAAGCAGATGCCATTGCCCCCGGCACTGGTCTGCCGTTCCAGCACGGAAGATCTCTGCGTGACGCAGCAAGAGCAGATCATGATGCACAGTTCCATCGCGTTGCACACAAGGACGTGATGTTGTTGGCAACTGGGCCTTTTGAAGAAACGGCAGGTGGCAAGGCAGGCACACCCTTCATCGCTGCCCTGGGCAGAATGTTTGACGCAGAGTCGATCTTAACCTACGAGCGCCTTGATGAGCTCTTGCAGAGGCACTGGCCTGGTGGCAGTGGGAGGGCACTGCTGTATCCTGCAAGGTTGAAAGGGATCTTCGGATGGCCGGCTAATGGTTCACAGGTGAGTGGCGATTCAACAAAAAAAGATGAAATATGGGCATATGACGTATGTAATGAATAAATGAATGAATGACATTTGAAGTTGAACATGTTTTCACATTTGAATGGCATGCAGGGAACGCGCCATGCTTGGTCAGACGGAGGCTTGGGTGCAGAGCGACATCATGACTACAACCAGGAATGTGCACGTTACCCTCGCAACGGACGAGGGGGGAGCCAGTATCATACATAAGTTCAAAGGGAGAACGTGCGAGGACTGTTGCCAATGAAATGCAATGTAGGGCATTGTGATCCAAGCGATTACCTGGGTGCAGCATTGACAAAATAGACATCCAGTTGGAGAATTCAATTCGATACAGGGATAAAGTTTCCTTTTGTGGTGAAACACGTGAAACAAAACAAGACATGCACACCACATGAAGAGAGAAATGGTATGAGGTTGTGGTCTGATAAGGAGAGAGGACAGGGGGGAGTGTCTTAACAAACGCAGACACACACACCAGTACTCCACATGTATCTGAGGAGCGGGATGGGTTTAAGGGATGGGGAGGGCGGGGAAGAGGAGTGACGAGGTGACGAGTGATGGGTTTGTCTCACTTCCCACATATGATGAAATTAAATAATCCATTTCTATTTGATTTGTTATTCAATGTTTAAAAAACTATACACCTTCTGAGAAGCCCGGATCATGGCTAGCCATTCATTCAACTTGTCGAACAAGGTGTCCAACTTGAGGCTCACAAATCGCTACGGTCTCGCACATGATGCTCGACGCTCAGCTCCTGCATCAGAGGTGCAAGAGGAATTGGTACTCGTAGGGCAGATTCATGGCATCAACATATTCTCAGCGGCTCGGATCTCTGATAATTGTCCATCATCAATCTGACAACATTTATTTATTGTATTGCATTGTGGGGCACAACGCTCGCCGCGTCTATTCATGAATGCACGAGCAATCAGCACGCACTTGAGGTTCTCGATCTCTGCATCCTTCTTGGAAACCCAGCCTAGTGCCTGGTTCAGCAGACGACGCTGCTCACACGCATACTCATCCGTCTGAGCCAGTAGCGTTCGGTACGCTCGCTGAACAGCATCAGCACGCACGCGCTCTGCAGACAAACGTCGTTTTCGATTCACAGGAACCAAAACGTTTCCACCTCCACAGAGTAGAGCGACTGATGTTCGTAAACACAGAAGTTTTTAACACACCCAATTCAGCGACATGTGTCATTTAACTTTTCCGCCGATTGTAGATCGAATTCAGCGACATTTTTCATTTAACTGTTCCGCCGACTGTGTGAGATCGAATTCAAGAGGATGATGATGTGTGGGAGTTCATCATCGATAAGATCGCCACTTCAGCATCCAGTGAGACTTACGGCCCCTGGACTAGAGAGGATCCGTGTGGGCACGGATCTTACACAGTCACATTGTGCAAGCTCAGGAACATTAGCCCAATGGACTGCATATGGAGCTTCCACATCTATACAGTTAACGGAATACTAAAATGAAACCGCTTCGTGTACCTAATGGTGTAGAAATCCACGGGGCAGTGGAACACCAATACGATTTTGAATCAACAAATTGCAAGATGTTAACGAGAATATCGTGGTTCTTTTTTAGATCACGGCTCTCCTGGGTCTGATATCATATCCACAGGAGCCAGAGAGCTGATGCTCAGCTGCTGTTGTTGGGCGCGTGGGTGTGCGCTGCTGACACACGTTGATTGAGTGTGTCTCGCGGGTCTGTTTTGCCCACCAGCGTGTGGGGGGGGAGGACAGGGGTGTTCCATCATCATGCACCTGAGTGTGGGCGGGTCCTGTCTGTCTGTCTGAGAGGAGAGAAAAAAACATTACATTGATTGCCGGAGCGGAGGTACAATGTGTAGAGTTGACAGGTGATGGGTACTTGGAACCCTCCCTATATAATGTAATTATACCGATATATATCTACTTCATTTTACATACAATATATATATAACTATACATAACTTGTAATCTAATCACTACCTATATGGTTTACGGTAATAGACATCCTCATATATGGTTTACGGTAATAGACATCCTCATATATGGTTTACGGTAATAGACATCCTCATATATGGTTTACGGTAATAGACATCCTCATATCCTAGACCACATCCATCAGTCCGTTTATCACCCTCGGCATTTGTTATAGGAGTTATAGGTAAAAGTGAAACTTTTTCAGTTTCATTTTCCTATTATAAAAAATAATGTTTCATTACAGAGAATATAATTTACAATGGTCCGAATGATTCCGGATGGCAGCTTGGTGGTCACAAATGATGTCGTGTCATTCATGAAAGAGATTGCACAGTTGGCTGAACAATGTTCAGATGTTTACATGTTCACTGACAACCCGACCGTGATTGGCCGGATCCCAAACCCGACCCCACACATTGAAACATGGATGTCAGATCTATTCAACCTGGGTCAACGCAGCCAAAAGCTAATAGTTATTGATGGGTCACGCGAGCATGCACCATTTGTGAAGCCCCAACATATGTTTGAACTCATCGGCTGGTTGCCCCAACTGCATGCCCACATGGTGTGTGTATGCCGCTCAGGAGGGGAACTGCCAGAGTGGGCTTTCCAGCTCGTGCATTTGAGTGAGGTGCAGTACCTACATGGCCTAGTCAGCCATCTCGGGCATCCTGTCGTACACCGTCATGGTTGCTCTGTCGAGCTCGGTAGGAACAAGCTCACTGTAGACAACCCGGAACCCCTCGACGACCCTGCCAGGCCCTGGATCACATGTGTCATCGGCAATGATGACCACCCTGGGTCCTCGGTACGCCTTGAGGTATAAATCAAACGGCATGATTGAAATGGGGAATACTAGCAACATGACATTGTCAGGCTGCACTTCAACCACCCGCCTTCTCTGACTGATGGTAACAACCGCACTACTTTCCTGGCCTCACTGCATAGGCTGCCTAATGAATCCACCCCAGTAACAGTGCCAACCAGAGGCACGAGTAGCGCCTCCAGCTTCCCTTGCCCACAACCTACGCTCGTCACACCACATGTGAAGATATCACTCACAGATGACGGAAAACCCGGTAACGTAATCGCAAACGGTGATCACATGTCAAGCAGAGGTCTGCTAGACAATAGATCTCGTATATCGATAGGGTAATCGCGGCCCCCACGGAGTGGGGTAGGGGAATTGAGCTGCAGAAACCAAGTGTGTCAAGGCATCAATCATCACACGCAAAACTGTGTAAAACTGTCGCATCCACACCGTCCGTCCATTCATGACACACGGTGGCGGATCATCGCCACTTGGAAGTGGTGTAAACAACTGTTGCAACCCTGTAACGAACCTTATTCTCCTCTTTACAGCCAGAAAGACACATACATACATACATTTTATTATTGTTCGGTCATGTTCCTACACATTGAGGAGGAGGACGACGTCCGCGCGTGCAACGGGAGCCATAACGAGATCGCGCGCATCGCGAAACGAATACTTGTAAACCGCATCGCTGCCGCCGCGAGGAGCACGAACGGAAAGCTATTATGGTACGTATTCGACGGGCGATGGCCAAGTTCCAAGTCAAGCACGAGCTGTCCACCGTTGATCAGTCTGTAATCCACGATCTCAATCTGAGTCCCACTACAACTGTCGGGTCATATCCATATGTCGAGACCCCTTCCTTTCCCAACAGAGTGATGATTTTTTTGTCAAAGTGATATGGCAGCGGAACACAATGCTTATGCATGTACTGCAAAAAAGCAATCTTTAAAATTTTGTAATCCATGTAGGCGCCTGACTTCTTCTCACATTGCTCGAAAAAGGCAGCAATTATGTCGTTTAGTTGTTTTGTTGTATCCATAATGTGTAGTTACACACAGACTCAATAATGTTACAGCTCAAAAGCTTTATACAGTTGTTCAATTCGGCCTGAATTATTTTTTCTCATTGCAGGATCGAAGCAAACGGAACGGAGGAAACATGTCGCATCATACTCGGTGCATTAGATAGATAGGATAGGATATATAGGATAGGATAGATAGATAGATAGATAGATAGATATGATAGATAGCGCACGGAGTGGGGCAGGGGAATTTAGTTGCAGAAACCTGTCAAGTCATCATACACGTACACACGCAAACGGCGGAAAACTGTCGCATCCACACCGTCCGTCCGTCCGTCCATTCATGACACACGGATGCGGTGGCGGATTCTCGTCCTCGAATGAAGTGTAAACAACCATTCTTCAGCACAGCAAGGCACAGCACAGCAAGGCACAGCACAGCACAGCACAGCACAGCACAGCACAGCACAGCACAGCACAACACAGCACAGCACAGCACAGCACAGCACAGCACAGCACACTTCACAAACGAATGAGTTCATTTGACGAAATCAATGAAGATGTATTGGAGATCATTCTATCCAATGCGATTTCGAACGAATCCCACCTCAAACAAGTGCCTCTCGTTTGCGGAAAGTGGAGATGCGTCACACCCCGGTGTGTCACAAGGATCCACCTAAGACATTATAAAAGTTTGGAATACGCATTATCACGCATTTGCAGGCTCCAAGAGTTGAAAATCGGTGTCAATCGGGGGGAATACGTACCCTACCAATCAATGTCGGCTATCGAAGACAAGATCCAAGACATATCGCCGCTGTCCGGACTCACTGCGTTGGTTCACCTGGACATATCGAACACCTACGTGACCGACATATCGCCACTGTACGGACTCACTTCGTTGACGCACATGAACATGTCGCACACCTACGTGGACGAAGACCTATTATCACCTCTGTCCGGACTCACTTCGTTGACGCACCTGAACATGTCGCACACACCTCTGTACAACATACCAACTATGTCCGGACTCACTTCGTTGATTCACCTGAACATGGCGCACACACTTGTGACCGACATATCACCACTGGCCGCCCTCACTTCGTTGATTCACCTAGACATTTCGCTAATCCAAGCAAAACTCAAAGACATATCACCGCTGTCCGGTCTCACTTCGTTGATTCACCTAGATATTTCGCACCTCACGTACGTGGACGAACACCTATCAGCGATTTCCGGACTCAATGCGTTGGTTCACCTCAACATTTCGCATATCGGAAACAAACTCGAAGACATATCACAGCTTTCCGGACTCACCGCGTTGGTTCATCTGAACATGGCGTACACACGTGTGGGCGAACACCTATCACCGCTTTCCACCCTCACTTCGTTGATTCACCTGACCATGGAGGGCACCGACGTGGAATACCTATCATCTCTGTCCGGTATCAATTCGTTGATTCACCTCGACATTTCGCATCTCAAATACAAGCTCGAAGACATCTCACCGGTGTCCGGTATCACTGCGTTGCTTCACCTGAACATGGAGCACACACGTGTACCCTCTATATCACTACTGTCCGGCCTCACTTCGTTGGTTCATCTGAACATGGCGTACACATGTGTGGTCGAAGACCGAGTACCGATGTCCGGATTCATTTCGTTTTGTCGCCGGAGCAAGGTGCTCGACATATCACCACTTTCCGCCCTCACTTCGTTGATTCACCTGAACATGAAGGGCACCGACGTGGACGACATATCACCACTGGCAGGACTCACTTCATTGGTGCACCTGGACATTTCGAACACCGACGTGGACGACATATCACCGCTGGCAGGACTCACTTTGTTGGTGCACCTGGACATTTCGAACACCGACGTAGACGACATATCACCGTTGGCAGGACTCACTTCGTTGGTTCACCTGGACATGAAGGGCACCGACGTGGACGACATATCACCGCTGGCAGGACTCACTTCGTTGCTTCAATTGGACATGAAGGGCACCAACGTGGACGACATATCACCGCTTGCCGGACTCACTTCGTTGACGTACTTGAAAAATGGATGGAATGATGTGTAAAATTGTTCAACGGGTCATCCTTAGTAAATGTAGCCGGTATCTACATATGGACTGTGACAAACAGGCGGAAAGCGTGGTCACGGCGGTAGCTTTTCGACTGAGCGCTAAACCGACCGACCCACCTGGGTTTGTCAGCAGCTTGCCTTGTTATACTTTGGGCCAGCTTAAATGCTGAAATACAGAGATGAAGGGCAAAAATATGCACTCGCCTTTAGCTGATCTACCCATTGGGTTCAAGGGTCACTGGTAGGGCGTCACACAAATTGCGTCTCCGACTGTACAAGCGACCTCTCTCTCTCTCTCTCACTGACTCCCGCTTGTCGAGTGTACATTAATGATGATTTATCCACACGAAAACAGTACTCATTGTCAAGCTGAATGAATAAGCACGCAAAACGGCGGAGCCCCTTTCACCTCCCCACATCGGAGCGACCGGGGGCGACCGAAGGGGAGCCCACAGTTCACATGCATGAGAAACACTACTGGATGCACAAGCAAACATACGCACGCACGTGATAGGCAAATGGAACGGAGGAAACATGTCGCATCATACTCGGTGCATTAGATAGATAGGATAGGATAGATAGGATAGGATAGATAGATAGATATGATAGATAGATATGATAGATAGATATGATAGATAGCGCACGCACTCTATCACGACACAGGCGGCGGCTTGCGTATCATACTCGTCCATCTGGTATCCACGGAGGCTTGCTCATCCTACTCGTCAGTTCGTCCATTCATTCATCTTCACACACACCAAGGCGGCTTTCGCAACCCCCACGTTCGTCCATTCATTCATCTTCACACACACCAAGGCGGCTTTCGCAGCCCCCGTTCGTCCATTCATTCACAGATGACGGAAATTCCGGTAAAGTAATCGCAAACGGTGATCACATGTCAAGCAGAGGTCTGCTAGATATCGTATATCGATAGGGTGTAGAAATGTGTGTAGAATTTTACACACGAAGAGGTCTGCTAGATCTCGTATATCGATAGGGTAATCGCGGGCCCCACGGAGTGGGGCAGGGGAATTGAGTTGCAGAAACCTGTCAATGCATCAATAAATCATCACTCGCAAAACGGTGGAAAACTGTCGCATCCACACCGTCCGTCCGTCCGTCCATTCATGACACACGGTGGCGGATCATCGCCACTCATCGTTTAGTGGAAGTGGTGTAAACAACGCAGAAGACCCTGTAACGAACCTTATTCTCCTCTTCACAGCCAGCAAGATTAATTGGTGAATAGATACTTGTTCAAATGCAATTTATGTTTATTGCAAACATGAAGGAAGTGTAGTTCATTTGGATGTAGTCTGAAGATGTCAACAGATATGAGGGCTATTTCGATGTCACGTGGACATGTTTGACACATGTTACAAATTGCATGCAAGAAAGAACTTTCCTTCATTACCAACAATCTCCCTGGTTCTCCAGTTGTTCGCATGTGAGGCAGATCAATTTCTATGTCGTTGAAGTCTTCACAGATCTCATTGCTCAGACTCACAGGTATATTATAGCAGGCTTCACGTGAAATTACTCTATCCACATCAGCAACACGTTGAGTGGATGCTTGAATGACCATTCGACATTTGTCCACATCTGATTTTTCCTACAAAACGGTCTGACGTTATTCGAGCTATTATTGTAAATGGTTTCGCCTGATTGTTTTTTCTCGTGTCTAGTTCGTTGTATGGATGGAGCTGTACGGTTTACAGTTGTTCTCAAGTAAACCGTTGAATTTAAGCTACCCGTATATCCTCGAACCTATGAATTTCTTATTACACATCCGGGGGTCCGGGGGACATGTAGTAAGACATGCAAATTCCTTATACACTGTTAGGTTTACTTATTTTCGGAAAGTATCAGCTAGAAAGCACTTCGAAGAGTGGACAGAGATGTATGCAGCGGAGACAGACGCGCCAATCTATACACGGAGACAAGAAATAGCGTTACAAGGACAGGCGGACGCCAAAGAACACCAGCGGTGGGAGAGGCGGACGTCTGTAACCTGACTAGACCCTAAGTCAGGAATCTTAAGCCAGGCACCGGCTATACAGAGTGTGTCAGTGAGAGACCGATGACGCAGTCAACAGGAAGCTGTCACCGTGTCATGAAGGATGACACAGTCTACGGGAAGCTGACACAGTACATACAGAAACACTGTCTGGGCCGATAGTTCTAAGGAAGTACATAAGTAGTCACCAAGTCATAAAACGCGTGAGAGCACCGCAATTCATGCTGACACTCCACCTATGACACAGGTGACATACAATACTACCTCTCCACCTATGGCACTGGGGACATAGAACTATATGTAACACATATAAAAAAAAAATCAAAGAACTCCGAAAAAATCGAGAGAACTTCAAATGGAACCCAAAGGGTTATAGGAAGGAATGAAACAAGGCAAAAAATTCTAAAACAATTTGCCAAGCTAGAAAGAGAGGAAAAAACTAATATCAAAAATGGGTAACAACGGTATAGAAAACCCGATCCGGGAATAGGAACCTAATGCCAAACTTTGATAACTAAAAGAAACTAATATGACCAAATGCAAGGATGACCCTAAGAAGAAGCGGTCATACCTAACATGCGGACAAACCTCCAGAACACAGCAGGATCAAGGGGCTTGGTGAAGGGGTCAGCACAGTTATCCACGGTGTTAACATAGGCAACATCCAGTGAACCATCCTCCACCAGCTCCTTGATGTAGTGATGAATAACATCAATGTGCTTGCTGCGAGGCAGGAGCTGCCACTCTTTGGCCCAACTTAGAGACCCTAAGTTGTCACCCTGAATGGTAACCAAAGCACAAGGCAGACCCAGATCCACCCTCAATTTCTTCAACCATTGTACCTCCCTGGCAGCCTGGGACAGGGCCTGATACTCAGCCTCACTAGAGCTAATGGCAACAGTAGGCTGCCTCTTGCTCATCCAGTTCACTATGCACCCCCCAGCTAGCACAGCAAAGCCAGTCTGAGACCGCCTGTCAGACCCATCATCAGCAAAGGATGAGTCACTAAAGACAGTAAAAGAGAACTCAGGGTTGTGGGTGTAAGTGAGACCCAGGTGGGAATGTGTTCTCAAATACAAGAGCAACCGCTTGGCAGCCCCCCAGAGAGGGACGGTAGGGTGAGCAGAAAACCTGGACAGGTAGCTCACAGCAAAGAAATATCAGGCCTGGTGCAAGTAGCCAGGTATAGCAAAGCACCCACAAGAGAGAGGTACTGGCTATTAGACGGCAGGGGTTCTCCAGGGGCGTCAGAAACGGTGGACTTGGCCATGGGGGCAGCAAACCTGGGTGGGGCAGCATCAGTAAGACCAAACTTCTCCACCAGATCAACAATGTAGGTGTGCTGAGAGATGTTGATCTGAACACACCTGCCTTCAGAATCAAGTGTAACATGCATGTCCAAAGAGAGGAACTGAACCGGAACACCCATCTCTTTGACCTCCCAGCCAGCCTTTTCCATAGCCTGGATAAGCAACACATACCTATCCAGCTCACTAAAAGCACAGATAAAATCATCAACATAGGTCAGAACATAGCTCCACCCACCATCAGAATCCTTCCTAAAATACAGAGCAGGTTCAGCCTTGCACATAGTGAAGCCGTGTGCAACCAGAACCCGCTTGACATCCCTACTCCAAGCCCTGGGTGCCTGCTTCAATCCATAAAGAGACTTGAGCAGCTTGCACACAAGGGGAACACCGTTAGGACCAAGGTGCTGAAAGCCCTCAGGCTGGCGGCAGTACAGGTCCAGACCAAGTTCCAGCTTAGCGTTCAGAAATGCAGTTTTGATGTCCAGCTGCCGAACAAAACATCTTTCTATGAGTGATGGCAGCCAGGAGCACCCGAAGACCTGCTTTAGAGGAGACAGGGGCATATACGTCATGAAAATCCAGCCCAAGACGTTGCAGAAAGCCACGTACCACAAAACGTGCCTTGAAGCGTATAGAACCATCAACCCCAATCTTCTTCACAAATAACCACCTGCATGACAGGATCTTTTGCTTACGAGGCTGTGGAGTGAGTACCCAAGTACCATGGGCATGTAGGGAAGCCATCTCATCCTTCATAGCAAGAAGCCATTGATCCCTGTCAGGGTTGGTAGGGAGCATGGCAGCTTTATAGGTTAGTTCAGTGGAGGGGGCAACAGATGCTCCCACGTACAAGCAGTTTACTTGTACATGAGCAGCGGGGATATCAGCAGTATCAGCAGTAACCGGTAGTAGAGCCCCCAGTGCAGAACTACTGCCTGGTTGAACAGGGCCGGCCTTATTTGCCTCTAATTCAACGAAGCCTGGGTCGACCGGAACACCCCAGCCATACGCAGTATCGGAGCCTGACCAATGATCGGCAAAGGCTACATCATCACCCGGGCTCCCGATTAATCTATCAGGAACGCAGGAGGCGAAGCGCTCACCAACCCCTTCGAGCCATCCAAGATGATTGGAGCAGGGTGACTATTAGACAATGGACCTATAAGAGGCTCCACTATGATCTGAGATTGTCGTAGTCCTAGAGCTTCACCGACGGAATTTGACGCAGAGGAGGGCCTGGCGACCCCCTGAGATTCGGCTAAGATTTTATCCGTAGGAACCGCAGAACCTCGCCCGCCCAGTGCATTCTCACGCAATACAGTACCAGCAGCCCCTGACCTGGGACGCAGAATCATCCATGGCCAGACAGTGGTAACAATTGGATGAAAGCAAAGGATCTAGGAATGGACCGCAGCCTGCATGTGTCCGTTGATAGCGGCGGATGCTAAGAACCATACGGCGCCCCGTCATAGGGATCAGTGAATGCCGCATGAATACCGTTTAGCTAAACTGTTCAATCCAGACAGAGTTACAGCTCCCACGCTCTCTACTACTGGCGAACTATAGGAACCCACAATAAAATAAAACCCCTTACTTCACAGAAACCTACCCAACAATCTACCCTGATCACCGTCCCTTTCGCGCCATCCCCTTTGTATACCCTGTCGGTTTTCTTCCTCATATCCATTCCACTTAACGTGATTCACTAGCAGGCGGGCCACCACACACACGTCAATCCATACGTAGTACCATCACCTCACAGCGTCCACCGCATCCCCACGCTTTTAGACTCCGCTGCTATTGCTCTATTTTTCGCGTGCGCGGCTCATAATGGTACAGACTGCTCTTGCGTCGGCCCTCGTGATTCTGCTGTGCAGTTACCAGGTTCTTACGAAAGGTAACAAGCAGACTAGGAACGGACAATTCAAGCCATAAAGACTTAGCCTAAGCTTTGTGACAGTTCCAGTGTGGTGATTGTACCTCCTACGTGCCCTATCTTCTGAGCAAAATCGCTGTGGACAATGACCCATTATACCCTTTCCACATTATGCGTTCTTGCTGGACCAGTTTGTCTGACACACGCCTACCATCTCAAGGCTTATGTCCTAACTCTTGTTGATCTCCTTTTGCGTGCCATTGGCTTCCACACATCCGATCCATTCCATCTCCTCATCACTCTTAACCTACTTATCACACAAGTTCTATAAATCGCTTTTTTCTTTGACTGCTTTGGGGTCCTCCCGCTTTGCTCACATCACCTCTCTAGAATACTTTAAATCGCCGTAGTTCCCCAAAGACCGTGCCTCCCTTGTCACTCTGACTTGTTTGTCACATCCCGACTTCCTCATCTGTCGGCATTACATTGATCTTTGTTCTTCGCTGTGTGCCACTTGTCTTGATCTGCTAAGCGCGGGATCCTTCATCCCTTGTCTCAAGCACAATTTTCACTTCCTCAGCAATAGCCAGAGAATTTGGTTGCTATGTACTGGCGGACACTGGCGTTGTGAACTCTTCCCCTTCCTTCCAGACGTTCTCCACGACCCCCGTCTACATCTCGCATTGAACGGTGTGGTTCCGCTTGTCCCCTCGGATATATACACATCTTCAAGTTCATTATGAGGCTGCCGATTGGAGCAGTGTGGCTACGATCCTCTCATTTCTTTCTCTTGTACCTGCGTCTTTCGTTATGGTACACAAGGGAGACGTTTGCCCTTAGCCTTGTGACAAGCATCACATGGGATCTTACCCAACTTTTGCACTTGACCCAGACTGAGGGGTAAGTTCTTAACCATCCACTCTTGACAAGTTTGTGTAAGGCACTATAGCCGGGATGACCCAACCGCCTATGCCACAACCATGCAGGAGTGTGGTGGAACCTCCACGTCGCTGCATCACTCCCGCACATCAGTTGCAACACGCTGGATAATTGTCAGCAACTCTTAAGCAACGACTGGAGGTGTGACAAGGCCTACATGCAAACTGTCACACCATCACTGGAGGCAGGGAAGGACCAAGAACAGAAGAGCCCTGAGTGGCATTGCAACTAAGACTTCAAAAGAAACCTGGCAGTGGAGATTGAGCTACAGCATTTACTGACAGAGATTCACCGGACAGTGAGGATTAAAGAACATTGGTTAAGTGATTGATGTTGGTAACCAATCATACATAACACAATGGATCCCTTACCCCTGACCGTTGAATCACCCCGTCACCAAATCGAACCGTAGGCCCAACACAGAAGATTCAAACACAGTGAACAAAGACTTATCACCCGTGATTGACATTCCAGCTCCAGAGTCCACATGCCAGACACCCTCAGAAAGACTAGCTACACACGTTAGGAGAACTTCGTAGTGCAAAGAATAGGACAGAGCGTACCTCTCTATTTCTTGGACATGGCGTACCACATCATCTGAGCCTGCAAGGTGGACAACTGCTTGCGAGTCAGCGAACCTGGAAGGCCAAGGCAAACGGCCACGGGTTCAGTGCCCGGTGCACCCCTTGGCCTTTCGCAGGTGCGGATGTTTCGTCCAGCAACGGTCCTCCGATGGCTCGTTTTGGAAAGACAGGGGCCCCAAGTGCAATCCAAGCGCCTCTTGGTAGTCCCGGAACCCTGAGGACCAGGTCCCCTGCCACGCTGAAAAGCACATTGGCAGGAACTTGGGAGGATCGCGGGACACAACCAGGATGCCTCGGATCAGACTTAGGGAGAGACACGTTCAAGAAATCTAATGATCTATATGCTGCCAGACAGGTCCAGTAATCAACAGGCTGGTTCTGATGCAGTGGCGAGACCAAACTGTAGCCGCGAGAGTCGAAGCGTGGGTGCATGATGCCATTAATAATAGTATGCATGCATGGCGCTGAGGCTGTGGGTATCCCGCACTGCGGAGGTCAGTGCACAAGCCCCGGACCCTGCGAAAGAACACATCCACAGGTTCAGAGTTGTCCATGGTTGCACGCCGAAGCTCAACAGCATGAGAGGGACACGAGCAGCAAGAGCATCAGAACGCTGTCTTCGATATGCAAGAAGATATCCCGGAGGAGTGGCAAAATCCTGTACACATTGACCATCGCATCCGTCATGTTCGCAAGCATCATAGTAGACACATGAACTCCTGACGTTCCAGGGGCAGGGCACTAAAACCCAACAGTGCAGGATCTACACGAGACTCACCATGAGAGGCCGAGGGTCCAGCAGCAAGAGGATCAGGCACAGGAGCATCGAGGCACGAACCGACATAAAATACTCGGCAGCAATGCCAGCATCATATGCCGCTGATCATCTAAGTTCCTAATGAGATCTAAGGAACGCGCAACACACTCGCAACGAGCTCGAAATCAGGCCTAACAGGAACAAAACTGAGAGGGACCTTCACATACTGATACCCTCGGAGATCATTGTTCCTACGCCCAATCCCACCAAAGGTAACACCTCCAGGGGAAGGGTAGTTAATCCCTGCCTTCACAGGTCCTAGAAAAGCACGACACTCATGACCCACTCAGAGTAGCCATCACACGCTTAGGGCCCCTTTCTATCTAGATTAGCCCGAGTGGCTGCCTCATCCAGCCCTACCGTACAAAGTGCGATCAAAGAATCTCCAGCATACTGGGCTTGGCAATAAGTCGGCAGTCCCGCACAGCCAGCCGCACAGGTGGTGTGCCATCAAGCAGATGTTCCCAGGTATATGCCGGACAGCGTAGGATTCATAGACGGCGGAGGGCCAGGCCGCAGGTGGCAGATCCACCGGTGGAGGTGGAGGGGGCTCCTGCGAGGTGCCAGCACAGATCTGTGAACACTCGTGGCAGCAGCCTCGCGAGCCCGAGTATGGTAAGCACCAAGAGCCCGCTCTGCAGGGTTGCAGCCTGCTCTGCAAGGTTGAGTAGAGGACCCAAAGGACCAAGAGACGAACTCCGCAGCAAGACGGCTTGACCACCTCAGGTAGGTCCGGTGGAAGCGGCGCAAGCAAGAGCGGCAGACGAGGCTTGAAGACCGCAGGAGAAGGTGCCAATTGAGGCTCAACCCGGAGAGAAAGTGGAGGTGTGAAAACCCTAGTGCAAAGGGGATGTGACTCCACCTAAAAAAAAAAAAAAAAACAAGAAAAATAAAAAAAGACAAAACAAAAATAAAAAAAACCGCACCCCCCCCCGGGCCACCCCCCCGACACCAAAGGAAAAAAAAAAAAAGAAAAAAACACCCCCCCCCCCCCCCCCCCCCCGAGGGACCCCCCCCCCCCTCCTTCCCCCCCCCGACCCTCACACCCCCCCCGGACACCCCCCCCCTCCCCCCCCGAAAAGCGCGCCCCCCCCCCCCCCGACCACCACACCGACCCCACCCCCCAACGCCGGGCGCCCCAACCGAAGGGGACCCCGCAACAAACACCCCCCCCTGACCCGCGCCAGACCCCACCATGACCCCCCCCCAGACGCCCCCCCCAAGCGCACCCGCCCCCCCAACCAGCGCCCCCCCGGGGGTATCGGCCGCGGCCCAGAGAGTGCGGCCCCCCCGGCTCTGCCCGCCCCAACCACGCCCCCCCCAACCCCCCCCCCCCCCACCCCAGGACCCTCCGGCGCCCCCCGCCCCCCCCTCCCCCCAAGGCGGCCCCCCCCCACCCGACCCACCCAACCCCACGGCCCCCCACCCCCCCTGGCCCCACCCCCCCCCCTACCCGCAGCCCACCCCCCCCCCCGCGACGAGGACCCGGCCCCCCCCCCCACGATCCTCCCTCCCCCCCCCCCCCCCCCCCCTCCGCCCCCCCCCGCACCGGCCCCCCCCCCAAAAAAAAAGGTCGCCATTTCTGGCACTCTGTAGATCTTCCATACAATCATCAGAGTAATCTTCCCTGAGTCGTCAGACTTGCCGTAAGCATAGCCATCTTCATGGCTATGGAGAGCAAGGTCTACAGTGTCGTAGGTAAAGCGGGCATCAGCGGGTGGAGGCGACCTTGCATACTGGATAATCTGTGTGGAAACACAGCATAGGCGCATCAGAATATCCTCAACCTCAGGTCGGAGACGTTGGACAAAAGGAGAAGGAGACGGAGAAATGGAGGTATTGGAGGGGGGGGTGGCTTCCATGATGGCGGAAGGAGACTCATCTCCGGCAGCAGAGGCCGCTGGCGCGCAATCATCTAGCCAATCAGTGGGAACACGAATCTTTAGAGGAAGAATTCGGTCGCATCCATTACTGATAATGACGCTCTCCATACCGCGCGACCAGGAAATACCATTCTGTGGGGTAAGTTTCTCGAAGCCGGCAGGAGGCCCAGCGGAAGTTGCATTGTAAAGCAGTGGTAAGTAATAAGCCCGTAACCTACAGCTAGAAAGCACTTCGAAGAGTGGAGAGAGATGTATGCAGCGGAGACAGACGCGCCAATCCTATACACGGAGACAAGAATAGCGTTACAAGGACAGGCGGACGCCAAAGAACACCAGCGGTGGGAGAGGCAGATGCCTGTAACCTGACTAGACCCTAAGTCAGGAAACTTAAGCCAGGCACCGGCTATACAGAGTGTGTCAGTGAGAGACCGATGACGCAGTCAACAGGAAGCTGTCACCGTGTCATGAAGGATGACACAGTCTACGGGAAGCTGACACAGTACAGACAGAAACACTGTCTGGGCCGATAGTTCTAAGGAAGTACATAAGTAGTCACCAAGTCATAAAACGCGTAAGAGCACCGCAATTCATGCTGACAGTTGGGATCCACCACTCCTCTAGCTTTCTTCCTCTCGTGCTTGCGTGCTTCAGCCTTTGCCTCAGCCTCAGCCTTAGCCCTGAATGTAGCTACTGCTTCCTCAGCTTTCTCATACACCAGCTGGGGGTTCTTGACTATGTCACCAGGATGAAACTCCAAGTTTTTGGTGCTCAGGATAACTGGTTGGCGATCCTTGTTTATCTCATGAACCAGGACCTAGAGTATTTGTTGGTTTGCTGGTTAGTTAGTTAGTTAGTTAGTAATTTGGTTAGTTAGTTAGTTAGTTAGTTAGTTAGTTAGTCAGTCAGTCAGTCAGTCAGTCAGTCAGTCAGTCAGTCAGTCAGTCAGTCAGTCAGTCAGTCAGTCAGTCAGTCAGTCAGTCAGTCAGTCAGTCAGTCAGTCAGTCAGTCAGTCAGTCAGTCAGTCAGTCAGTCAGTCAGTCAGTCAGTCAGTCAGTCAGTCAGTCAGTCAGTCAGTCAGTCAGTCAGTCAGTCAGTCAGTCAGTCAGTCAGTCAGTCAGTCAGTCAGTCAGTCAGTCAGTCAGTCAGTCAGTCAGTCAGTGAGTGAGTGAGTGAGTGAGTGAGTGAGTGAGTGAGTGAGTGAGTGAGTGAGTGAGTGAGTGAGTGAGTGAGTGAGTGAGTGAGTGAGTGAGTGAGTGAGTGAGTGAGTGAGTGAGTTAGTTAGTTAGTTAGTTAGTCAGTTACTTGGTTGTTTAGGTAGGTAGTTAGTTAGTTAGTTAGTTACTTGGTTGGTTAGTTTGTGAGTTAGTTGTTCAATTTGCTAGTTACCTATTTGGGAAGTTGATTAATTGGTCAGCTACCGTAGATGCAGCATGAAATGGCAAGAACATGTATTGGCAAAACCCTTGTTTTTTAAGAAAAGGGATCTCAAAAATGCATACTTGGCAAAAGGGGTCCATGGCTGGACCTACGCAAGTTGAGACCTGAAAACCAGTTGGCAAAACCTCAATTTGCGAGTGTTCCATTTCCTTGTTACATGTTAATATGTGATGTGCTTCTGGACCTTCCTAGCAATGGTGTGCTTGGACAAGTGGCATCAAGTGAAGACCTGTCTGGTCCATGTTAACCACCCATGTCGATGCATGGCCTATCACCAGATTTACCCAAGGTGTAACTTGTGTATGACCAAGCACTGACAGTGGATAAGTCAGTTACAGTGTGCGTCCAATATGATATAAGTGCATATTGTGAACGCTAGTGGTACACTCAAAAGTGAAAATGATTACTTGTTACACAAGTAATAAGCATTTGAAGTTAAACCGAAGGTGTAACTTGGGTTTGACCAAGCTGTTTCCGCTAATAAATCAATAATGGCGAACACCGAATAAAAAGTAAGTGCAAATTGAGAACACTTTAACAATATCATTTCGAATGGTACACTCACAAGTTTTTTTTAAACTGGTGGCCTAATTGTACTGCCTAGTACATTGGTCGCCATGAGTTACATGGCAACCGCAAACCAGCTGGGACCGACTCAGGTTCGACCTAAAACAGCTTTGGCAAATGATCGATTGCCAAGTCTTTTGCCATTTATTGCTGAGCTTATGGTAGTTAGTAAGTTGGTTGGTTGGTTGGTTACCTAGATATTCATTTAGTTAGTTGATTACGGTAGTTAGCTTGTATCAAAGTTAGTTTGTGTGAATATTTGTTTGTTTCCTAATCCAAAAGTTCATCAGGCAAACCTCTCCAACTGTGTATAGTCTCCCCTGTGCACCCCTTACCCCCCCCCCCCCCCCCCCCCCCCCCCTCCTCCCAACACACATCTACACCTGATGCTGCAGATCCCAACAGGCACCCCCGTACATCCCCTCATGATGCCCTAATATGCCCCTCCATTCTCCACACCAACATACCTTGATGTCATCTCCCACACTGAACATCTTCTTGACATCTTCGCCGGTGACACACTCCTGACTGATTTGGTGTTTTTCCAACTTTCCGATAACTCCTGCTCCGATGTCGACCCAAACTTTACCGCCTTGGACGTCTTGGAAAACCCCAGATCTAAGGTCGTGGACCTGCAAATCAGATCAGATCCATTTAGGCATTAGGACTAAAGACATGGATAGGGATTAGCAGTGTCATTTCCAACTTCTAATTCTAAGGAGATGGCTGCCCTCCAGGATGTCCTGAACTGGGCTTCTTGATGCTAGTCTTGTGACATGGTGGTAGCCTCGATGAAATTTCCAAGGATGTGTATGTTGGCTGCCCCCCCCCCCTAGCCTTGGTTGTCCTTCAGCAAGGGATGTGTGAGTGGCAAAGAGCACTTGCTTGGTGATGCGGGACTCAGATCTCCTTGCTATGTGAGCTAAGAACCAAAACCTGTGATCTCTAATAATGCTATGGATGTACTTGTCGGATTCAAATCCCCCTCCCCACCCCTCCTTCTTCCCGCAACAAATCACCATGTGCTCACTGTGACAGCCTGTTGCACAACAGCCAGAACACTGTCACGGCTGTATGCGTGCTCCTTAGGATAGGTATGTTACCACTGCAATACGGTTGGGCAAGTAATCAGCAGGGGTGAGGTGGGGCAACGATGAGAGCTAGGAGCAGAGGTGGCTGCAACGTCGTATTCGAAGTCATCCTCACTGTTGTAGACGGGTGGCCTGCGGATCAAGAAGATGGAGGTAGAATGCAAGCTGGGTGCCGATGTGTCATACCAATTGATACAGCGGTTTTGGTGGCTCTGTAGCTCTTCTGTATCCTGGAGGGGAAAGAGAAGAGGAGAGTATGCTGTTGTTGGTTGTGTAAGGGGGCGAGCACAGGGCTCAGGTTGCCGTCCTTGCACGACTGCGTACGCGTCCAGCGGCAAACCGAAACCTGGGACAGGTGGGTAGAGGCGGGTGCTTGTGTAGCAACTATCCAAGTAGGGGTAGGAGTTTGAGTACAGATTGTAGGTGCCCTGGATTGAGGGTAGGATGCACACAGAAGCGTCAGGCATAGGTCTGATTGGATCACTTGGGGTGACCAATGGGTGTGAAAGGTGTAGGGATGCCCCGGAGTGCTCCATGCTCCTGGGGTCGAGCACTTCCCCCATACTGCGTGGGGTGAGGGTGACTCGGATTGGCAGGCCTTGTTCCTTTCCCCAGGTGAGGACAGATGAGAAGTTGTCCTGAGCTGGCAAGTCTAGGATGCACCTGTGGAGTAGGTTAACATCTCCAAGGTACAGCGTGTTGTCACTGTTGGTCTCATAGCTGTAGCTTTCCATGCTGTGCGCATGGGTGACCATATGCATGAGCAGGGTCATGTAGAACGCTGATCAGTTGGGGTGGGAAAATCGGATGGAGGACATGTTGAATGGCGTGTGACGACGGAGGTTGGGGAAGAAGCGGAGGATGTCCATCATTAGGTCGATGGGTGCTGTCTGTCCAGATTTGTTCCATATGATGGACTCCGTCGGGTGGGTGGGTGGTCCCTTGAAGGGTGGCCATACCCTGGTTCGTGGCGGCGGCCTAGCATGGAGGCCTTACTAGCTGCCTCAGTCACATGGACCCCAACTATCTGCAGGAGGGGGGGATTAACAACAGTATGCCAGACGGAGCAGTCACACCCAATGCAGATAGAGGGGCCCTACATCCAGACTGTGACCTCTTCATTGGTCATCATCGGGATGGCACTGAGGCGCAACGCAAAGAGATGGCAGCCATGCTCAACAGAATGACCCCAGCAGTAGCGCGGACTATGGAGGATTTGAGAGAGGGATACAAAGGGATTGTGCCTCCTATGCACATAGAGAAGGACAACGACAAGCAGGCATTCACTAGTCCCTACCGCAAGCCACCTATAGAAAAACTTGCTCAAGACAAAGTCTGCGCTGAATTGCTCCTGCTAGGCTTCATAGAGCCAGCTCCTTCAGCTCAGCATGCAGCAAATCCTGTCGTCGCCTTGAAAAAAGGACCTGATGGCCAGTACACTGCGAACAGAGTGTGCTACAACTACAAGGCCATCAACCTCCTGACCAAAGACATGCACACAGGTTTCCCAATTGCAGAGGAATTATTCCAAGACCTGGGTGACTCCAAGTGGTTTACACGAGTAGACCTGCGCTCGGGCTTCTACCAAGTCCACTTGTCTGCCGGCTGCCAAGATTTCTCAGCCTTTTGGTGGGACAAGCAGCTTTACAGGTTCAAGCGTGTGCCCTTCGGACTGAAACAAGCACCAGCTTACTTCCAGAAGGTCATGGAAACTGAGTTGGGCAAACGTGGTCTCCTCAAGTTCAGCAAGGTTTTCATTGATGACATTCTGGTCCACAGCGCCACCTTTGCTGATCACATCAAGGACGTGGAAGCAGTACTACAGTGTCTCATCGACATTGGCCTCCGCATACACCCTGACAAGTCCTGCTTCGCACTCGACGCAGTCGATTTCTTAGGCTTCGATGTCAGCAACCATGGTCTCACCCCGCAAGCAGCCAAAGTCCAAGCTATCCAGGACCTGCCCTACCCAAGCAACCTCAAGGACCTCAAGACCATCCTGGGTCAGCTGCGCTACTACGGTTGTTTTTGTGAAAACTTTTCAGCCATAGCCAGACCCCTCAATGACCTCACCAAGAACGATGTCAAGTGGACTTGGGGACCCGAGCACACAGCAGCCATGGACGCCATTAGGAGGAATATCAGCACACCAGGCAAGGTTTTGCGACGCTTTGACATCAACGCGCGCACCCTCATCCACTGTGACTGGAGCCAACATGGATTAGGAGCAGTGCTCGGCCAGCTCGACTCGGAAGGTAACGAATACCTCGTCGCCTGTGCCAGCCGCAGCCTTAACAAGCATGAAGCAGAATACAGCAGCTTCAAAGGAGAAATGCTGGCTGCTTGCTGGGCTTGCAAGATCTTCCGCGTATATGTCTTCGGACTACATTTCACACTGGTCACTGATCACCAGCCTCTGCTGTGGATGTTCTCCTCTGCCAACGTCACCGGTGCCATCGCTCGATGGGCATGCATGCTGCAGTCATTTGATTTTGACATCATGCACAGACCAGGTGCACAGCATGGCAACGCTGACGCACTGTCTAGGTTTCCCAGCCCCACTGCAGAGGACAACACTGGCGCTCGCATTGACCTGGACAGCGACCTATACGCAGCATTTCCAACAGTGCCCACCACCCCTTATGTGCCCCTAGACTTGACACTAGGGCACATCGTGGACTACGTCCTTGACGTCAGATCTGTCTTATCCATCTGCACAACACCCTTGCCTGCCGCCGTCACATACATGGCCCAGAATGGCATCACTCTATACGAGATGTGCGGGGGAATGTGTGCAGGATTGGAAGCAGCACTGCGCAATGGCATCCAAGTTAACAGGTATATCTACAGCGACATTTCGCCCGCTGCTCAGACAGTCGCCCGCTATAGGACACAAGCTTTGACCAACCTCTACCCCCATCTGCTCAAGTCATACGCCTGCGACCATGCCTTCACGACGCTGCCCCAGGATGTGACCAAGATCACACCAGAACAGCTCATGACCGCAGCTGTGAACGACCAATCACAGTGGCTCATCATAGCCGGTCCAGAGTGCCAAGACTTCAGCCCAGCAGGAGGCAACAGAGGACTCAAGGGACCCCGGGCCGCCGTCCTGCAGGCTTGTACCACCGTCATAGGGTACATCCAGCAGCTACAGCATCCTCGGCAACCCCTCTACATCGTGGAGAATGCAGCAATGCAGCACAACTTTCGATCACAACATATTGCTACCCAAGACTTCAACGCAGTCAACAGAACTCTTGGCCTCCCTATCTGCGTGGATGCTGCAACATTCGACTCAGGAGCGCACAGACTCCGCAACAAGTGGCAGAACTTGGTTGACCCCCTTGATCTCCAGCTCCAGCTCAACAAGACCCGTCGGACTGCCAACATTTCAGCCAACGCCTTCTTGGATCCAGGACGGAGCACTACAAGGGTCTACAAATCAGACACAGCCCCTTTTTGCTTAGCAAACAAGATCGGACAAGAGCGCAACGTACTGCCTACTCTAGTAGCGTACCCTCTGTCTCGAGCCTTCAGACCTGACAAGCCAGGCAGCATCTACTCTCTCCAGGGCGGCGCATGGTCTGAACCAAACCCTTCTGAGAGAGAACGCATGCTCGGATACTACACAGGAGCAACAGCAGCACCAGGTCTCACTCAAAACCAGAGGCATATCCTCACAGGCAACAGCATGGATCAGCGAGCCTTGGTAGCAATCATCAGAAAGACCTTGGAAATGGCAATCCCTACACGTCTAACATCTATGCTAGAATTTAAGCCAACCCCCAGGCCTGAGTTGCTACCTTCTCCCAGTCCTGCTCTTCTTCTGACAACTTCTCCCAGCTATCCCAGCAATTCTGGCGGTCGCATATCAGACCCCACGCCTCCGACACGCCAGTTCTATGGCACTGAGCTTGCTTGCCTGCTGGCAGTCACCAGGAGCAAGACTGTCAAGCCACACATCTGGCCATCAAAACCACCTGCACCAGCCAACAGCCAACAACCACCAGCCATCAGCCAACAGCCCCCAACCAACAGCCAACAGCCAACAGCCACCGACCCTCAGCCGTTGCAACACTCCCCTCCTTTGCCTCTTCTACCATCTTCAGCTCCAAGTCCTCCACTCGCCCCAGGCAGACAGTTGGATACTGACCTGCGCCTTGCTGCAATGTCCAAGGACACTGACGGTCTAGACATCCACTCTGATCAGTTTGTCTTAGAGTACTTGAGGCGTGGAGTCCTCGGATCCAACTGGACGACATCTCGTACTAGGCGGGTACTGGCAAGATCAAGAAAGGAAGTACAGGCTTGGCGCATCTCCAACTGGAGAAGAGAGGATCATACGCATCCTGGCCAACGGCATTGAACGCATCGTCCCAGCCCCCAGCCAGAGGTCCATCCTCATTCAGAGAGCCCACGAGACCAGCGGACACTTTGGGGCACGCAGAACAGCTTACTTAGTGGTCAGCTCTTTCTGGTGGCACGGCGTGGTCAAACAAGTCAAAGCTCTGGTCAAGACATGCAAAATCTGTGACCAAGCCATGGCCTACTTCAACCAGCCAACAGCCACATTGCAATCCCACCCGATTCATGGCCTCTTCTTCGCTTGGGGAATTGATTTGTCTGGTCCCTACAACAAGACAGCCAGGGGCAACACTATGCTCATGCACGCCGTGGAGTATTTCAGCGCCGCACTCGTAGTGGTCCCCATCCCAGCCAAGGAGGCCATACATACGGTATACGCGCACTCTCATGGAGTCTTGGCACACTTTGGCGCATATGCGCTCTGCATCTCTGACAATGGACCAGAGTTCCAAGGCAAATTCAAGGAACATCTGCTTCACAACTTCATTGACCACAGGACGATCCACCCTAACCACCCTCAGGGCAACGGTTTTGTGGAGCGAAGCGTAGGTACCATCAAGGCAGCCTTGACCAAGATCTGCTCTGAAAACCTGGCCACTGACACATGGGACATTGACATAGCCAAGGTCGTTACAGCGTACAACTGTAGCCCTCAGGAGACTACTAAGTGCGCCCCCTTCACTCTGCTGTACGCCCGGGCTCCCGTCATGAACAACCCTGAGGCACAGCTTGCCATGACAGCGCCGCTGCCTGACCTGACAGACAGCACACAGGTGCAAGCTCTGACAGACACTCTCATGGAGCGCGCTCAATGGATCAAGAGAGTCAGCCCAACTATTGCCAATCACATAGCAATCGCCCACCACAGGGACACCCTGCGCTACGCAAAGATCAGGGGGGGGGCCTATCACCCTCGCCTACGCAAATTCCAGGTGGGAGACTTTGTGTACATCCGCCGTCCCAACTTGCGCAACTCCTTGCAGATGGCTGCCCAAGGCATGATCCTGCGCATCATCGACCTCAAACCATCTGAAGTCGTCGTCTTGCAAGGACGTTGCGGTTGCACCATCACCAACCATGCCCGCAATTTATCTCCTTGCCACCTCCCTAACTTGGATGGCACAATCAGGCCAGACTTAGCAGTCCCACCCCCCAGCCTAGCCTGCAGCGTCTGCAACTTCCCTGACAACGCAAATTGCATGCTACTCTGCGACGGCTGTGGAGCAGGTTACCACACTCACTGCCTTGACCCACCTCTCTCTGCAGTTCCCGTCGAGGACTGGTTCTGCCCCAACTGCAAAGCCAGCGGCATCACTGCAATCCCCGCGGGACGCATCCCAGAAACACCACAGAAGGAACCTAACCTTTTCCCCACCCCGCAGACTCGCTCCAGAGACAGAGCCGCCCTCGCCTGCGACAAGATGCTTGTCATCAAACAAGTCAGAGTCCAAGGCGGCCTCGACAAAGCTGTCTGGGGCACTGCCTCCTTCCAAGGACCACTGTCCAGGCCATGGTACTTCAAGCTAACCTACGATGACGGCCAAGTCATTAAGCTCACCATGGCTGGACTCAAAAAACTCAACCCACTCCCCACAGGCACACAGAAGCCCTTACCACTCACACCTGTGCTCCCCTGCCTCAACCGTGCATGCAGGCATCCAACGCACACCATCCTGGCGTCTGAGGACAACCCATCCTGTGAAGTGTACCACACATGAGCACACTATTGCTCACCTCAACTCCTTACATTCCCTCCTACCTCAGGTGATGGTTAACACTGCAGAATATCGTGACAGCACCCATGCACTCACATGGGACTTCTTGCCCCGTTACGCACCAAATTTCACATCCCATTGGGCACAGCGATACAATGGCCAACCACCCCTTGCAGATGATTTACTCTGTCTTGGCCCATGCTACTATGGTGACCTCGATAACCCCCAAGGCCATGTCCTTCAACTCCCCACTGAATCTGTCCAACAGTACACTACACGCATTCACTTCCTCCAAGCTGCCTGGCACCACCAGCAAGCTGACCTGATCACAATTTTCAACAGGGTAGAGGAAACCAGGCGCATTAATGGAGCATACCCATACCCAGTGCATGTACCATATTTCACTCGTCGCCTACCTGACGTTGAACGCTGGACCCACCTGACTCACATGGTCTACATGCCACCACACATGGACCAAGGGTCAGGTTTAACAACCTATGGCGCCCACCCCCCCTCAGCCTTCCTGGACTTTGCTTCCAACCCCCCTCCCATCTACTACATGGCAATGCGTCCTCGCTTTATGGAATACATCACCCCACACAACACTCATGTTCCAGTGGTCTAGACACACTCTTACCTACCCACCATACCCACCGTCTGGTTTGGTTATGCAGGCTGTGTAGCAGACAGGCAGCTTGCATAACCCAGACATGCCTTGTGCCTGTGATGGACCAGTTACGACTAGCCCACAGGTTGTCATGTTTGTTTGTTAATCCATGCGGGAGGGGGGTGTGCAGAAGACATACGTCTTCATTCCTGGGACAATACACGTCCCAGTGATCGCAACAGTTCTAGGATTCTTTTTGTTTTCTTGCTTCATGTTCCGAGTTGCGTTACATATACGCAACACCATCCCAAACTTACTTCAAGACAAGTTTGCAGCCACCACTGGGTTGCTGACTGGAAGCCTCTAGGAGGGACAGTCAGCACTTGCAATATGACCAGATGAGGATTTTCGCCCAGTTGCATCAACTTCTTTCAACTTGGACACCACGACTTTTTCTACTGGCCACTGTATTACATGCCTCCAGATTTATTCGGCCGGTCCCATACTTGATCTTTGTTGACTCTCAAGGTTTTACCTCTTTAAGTAATAGACGTGGCTTTAGTTCCTTTCCGTTTCGACATAACCACCACCTACCTTTTATTCTTCACTCCGTGCAGAGGGGGGGGAAACTAGGTGGTGAGTCCTGCTTTACCATACTCCAACACCAGAATGGATACACCTTCTGTACATACCTTTCTGTGTAACCAGCAACATCAACCCCATCTGCTCGATACCAGCAGCAGGGGGGGGAAGGAGAGATTTCCAGATTTTTTTTCTCTAACAGAATTACAATCAACTCTCCCCGTTACCACTTCACTTTTCTCACTACACTCACTCCCATTCCGTAGTGAAGGGGGGGAATTGCAGTGGTAACATACCTATCCTAAGGAGCACGCATACAGCCGTGACAGCTGTCACACGCGATTGCGTGTTTACCTACGTAACACTAAAAGCAAGGGAAATACCTTGTACACGCACACACACACCAAGAGCAGACTCCGACCAGACCTGTGCCCAGGTAGCCCAGATCTGGCTGAGTCAACCCGCCGTACATTTCCGCCTAGTGGCCAGCTACCCACAGCTACCTAGGATCGGTTACACATACGCGCCCAGGCCGCGTCACAAGCGCAGCTTGAGTGACACGCGGGCGCTTGTCTGAACACGAGACATAACAATCCTGTGCCATTAAGCGAATCTCCTTTCGCCTGAGCAAATCTCCTTTCGCCAGCACAGGCAAAGCCATACCCTAAGGACAGAAGAGTTTATAGTCGATTGAGACGACCAATTCTCTCTCATTCTACTATCAAACCCTTGTCCAGGTGCGTCGATGCTGTCGTCGGGATAAGTCACTGCTAGGCGCTACTTGCGCACCTACCCCAGGCAGTGTTTGCCTTGTCGTGACACCAACCCGTCACGACAATCCAATACAACTGTCACGCATCGTGAATAATCATCTTAAGCTCTTGCGCCGCTTGACCCCTGTCGTGCATTGCAATCCCGCCTTGCCGACCTTTTCCGGCAAGCTATGTAGACACTCGCGCGTTCACTTAGAAACCGCAGTTTTATCTTCTATTGTTCCTAGAACAAATTGTAACTCATTCTACTATCAAACCCTTGTCCAGAACCACCACGGATTCAAAGTCTGCGTCTCCAAGCCCCTGTCGTTACCGACTCCCGGAACCTGTCTACCTACGGTCGCCTCCAGTACCCTCCCCGAGCATTGACAACCCCCGTCTGCCGGACTTCAGAAGGAGACTCCGGTCAACCCCTCTCCTTTCGCCTCGACTCCACAACTGCCGAAAGTCCAACCCCTCGGAACGGTGAGACGTCACCGTCAGTACTGACGACGGTGCTTCCAACCCCTCGGTAACGCGGCTACCGGAGTACAGAACACCCCATCACTTGGGCAATACGGTTGTCTATCATGTTCCCCTCTCAGGGGGGGGCTAGGTGGTTCGATTCCACCCGGTTTATAAATACCGCTGATGAGAGGAGAACATCAACTCAGTACATTTGAGTGCCTTCATGGTAGACAACCTTTTCCGTCCTGGCAGGGGTACCAATACATCGAGAGGTCTCCGGTTCAATTCCCGTCAGGAGCAAAATAACCCCGGGACCACAAACGGTCAACCCGTACCCAACACTTGGGCAGCCTCCCGGCGCAATGCCGGGGATGGGGGGAACTCCTGACGTCGGAAACGGACCGACCTCCTCGAGTACGGTTGTCTATCATGTTCCCCTCTCAGGGGGGGGCTAGGTGGTTCGATTCCACCCGGTTTATAAATACCGCTGATGAGAGGAGAACATCAACTCAGTACATTTGAGTGCCTTCATGGTAGACAACCTTTTCCGCCCTGGCAGGGGTACCAAGTGATGGGGTGTTCTGTACTCCGGTAGCCGCGTTACCGAGGGGTTGGAAGCACCGTCGTCAGTACTGACGGTGACGTCTCACCGTTCCGAGGGGTTGGACTTTCGGCAGTTGTGGAGTCGAGGCGAAAGGAGAGGGGTTGACCGGAGTCTCCTTCTGAAGTCCGGCAGACGGGGGTTGTCAATGCTCGGGGAGGGTACTGGAGGCGACCGTAGGTAGACAGGTTCCGGGAGTCGGTAACGACAGGGGCTTGGAGACGCAGACTTTGAATCCGTGGTGGTTCTGGACAAGGGTTTGATAGTAGAATGAGTTACAATTTGTTCTAGGAACAATAGAAGATAAAACTGCGGTTTCTAAGTGAACGCGCGAGTGTCTACATAGCTTGCCGGAAAAGGTCGGCAAGGCGGGATTGCAATGCACGACAGGGGTCAAGCGGCGCAAGAGCTTAAGATGATTATTCACGATGCGTGACAGTTGTATTGGATTGTCGTGACGGGTTGGTGTCACGACAAGGCAAACACTGCCTGGGGTAGGTGCGCAAGTAGCGCCTAGCAGTGACTTATCCCGACGACAGCATCGACGCACCTGGACAAGGGTTTGATAGTAGAATGAGAGAGAATTGGTCGTCTCAATCGACTATAAACCTCTTCTGTCCTTAGGGTATGGCTTTGCCTGTGCTGGCGAAAGGAGATTTGCTCAGGCGAAAGGAGATTCGCTTAATGGCACAGGATTGTTATGTCTCGTGTTCAGACAAGCGCCCGCGTGTCACTCAAGCTGCGCTTGTGACGCGGCCTGGGCGCGTATGTGTAACCGATCCTAGGTAGCTGTGGGTAGCTGGCCACTAGGCGGAAATGTACGGCGGGTTGACTCAGCCAGATCTGGGCTACCTGGGCACAGGTCTGGTCGGAGTCTGCTCTTGGTGTGTGTGTGCGTGTACAAGGTATTTCCCTTGCTTTTAGTGTTACGTAGGTAAACACGCAATCGCGTGTGACAACACACCCTAAGGTTGGGATCCACCACTCCTCTAGCTTTCTTCCTCTCGTGCTTGCGTGATTCAGCCTTTGCCTCAGCCTCAGCCTTAGCCCTGAATGTAGCTACTGCTTCCTCAGCCTTCTCATACACCAGCTGGGGGTTCTTGACCATGTCACCAGGATGAAACTCCAAGTTTTTGGTGCTCAGGATAACTGGTTGGCGATCCTTGTTTATCTCATGAACCAGGACCTAGAGTATTTGTTGGTTTGCTGGTTAGTTAGTTAGTTAGTTAGTAATTTGGTTAGTTAGTTAGTTAGTTAGTTAGTTAGTTAGTTAGTTAGTTAGTCAGTCAGTCAGTCAGTCAGTCAGTCAGTCAGTCAGTCAGTCAGTCAGTCAGTCAGTCAGTCAGTCAGTCAGTCAGTCAGTCAGTCAGTCAGTCAGTCCGTCAGTCAGTCAGTCAGTCAGTCAGTCAGTCAGTCAGTCAGTCAGTCAGTCAGTCAGTCAGTCAGTCAGTCAGTCAGTCAGTCAGTCAGTCAGTCAGTCAGTCAGTCAGTCAGTCGTCAGTCAGTCAGTCAGTCAGTCAGTCAGTCAGTCAGTCAGTCAGTCAGTCAGTCAGTCAGTCAGTCAGTCAGTCAGTCAGTCAGTCAGTCAGTCAGTCAGTCAGTCAGTCAGTCAGTCAGTCAGTCAGTCAGTCAGTCAGTCAGTCAGTCAGTCAGTTCAGTCAGTCAGGTAGTCCAGTAAGTAAGTCCGTAAGTAAGTCAGTCAGTCAGTCAGTCAGTCAGTCAGTCAGTCAGTCAGGTCAGTCGTCAGTCAGTCCGTCAGTCAGTCAGTCAGTCAGTCAGTCACGTCAGTCGTCAGTCCGTCAGTCAGTCAGTCAGTAGTCAGTCTAGGTCAGTCAGTCAGGTCAGTCAGTCAGGTCAGGCGTCAGTTCGTCAGTCAGGAGTGAGTGAGTGAGTGAGTGAGGTGAGTGAGTGGTGAGGGAGGGAGGGAGTGAGTGAGTGAAGTGAGTGAACGGTGATCTGGTGAGTGATTGTGAGGTGGTTAGTGAGTTATGTGAGTGAGTGATGTGAGTGAAGTGAGTGAGTGAGTGATGTGAGGGAGTGAGTGAGTTGATGGGGAGGGAAGTGGAGGGGAGTGATGGAGTGAGTGATGAGTGGAGTGAGTGAGTGAGATGAGTGAGTGAGTGAGTGAGTGAGTGAAGTGAGTGAGGCAAGTGAGTGAGTGAGTGAGTGAGTGAGTGAGTGAGTGAGTGAGTTATTTAGTTTGTTAGTTAGTCAGTTACTTGGTTGTTTAGGTAGGTAGTTAGTTAGTTAGTTAGTTACTTGGTTGGTTAGTTTGTGAGTTAGTTGTTCAATTTGCTAGTTACCTATTTGGGAAGTTGATTAATTGGTCAGCTACCGTAGATGCAGCATGAAATGGCAAGAACATGTATTGGCAAAACCCTTGTTTTTTAAGAAAAGGGATCTCAAAAATGCATACTTGGCAAAAGGGGTCCATGGCTGGACCTACGCAAGTTGAGACCTGAAAACCAGTTGGCAAAACCTCAATTTGCGAGTGTTCCATTCCTTGTTACATGTTAATATGTGATGTGCTTCTGGACCTTCCTAGCAATGGTGTGCTTGGACAAGTGGCATCAAGTGAAGACCCTGTCTGGTCCATGTTAACCACCCATGTCGATGCATGGCCTATCACCAGATTTACCCAAGGTGTAACTTGTGTATGAGCAAGCACTGACAGTGGATAAGTCAGTTACAGTGTGCGTCCAATATGATATAAGTGCATATTGTGAACGCTAGTGGTACACTCAAAAGTGAAAATGATTACTTGTTACACAAGTAATAAGCATTTGAAGTTAAACCGAAGGTGTAACTGGGTTTGACCAAGCTGTTTCCGCTAATAAATCAATAATGGCGAACACCGAATAAAAAGTAAGTGCAAATTGAGAACACTTTAACAATATCATTTCGAATGGTACACTCACAAGTTTTTTTTAAACTGGTGGCCTAATTGTACTGCCTAGTACATTGGTCGCCATGAGTTACATGGCAACCGCAAACCAGCTGGGACCGACTCAGGTTCGACCTAAAACAGCTTTGGCAAATGATCGATTGCCAAGTCTTTTGCCATTTATTGCTGAGCTTATGGTAGTTAGTAAGTTGGTTGGTTGGTTGGTTGGTTACCTAGATATTCATTTAGTTAGTCGATTACGGTAGTTAGCTTGTATCAAAGTTAGTTTGTGTGAATATTTGTTTGTTTCCTAATCCAAAAGTTCATCAGGCAAACCTCTCCAACTGTGTATAGTCTCCCCTGTGCACCCCTTACCCCCCCCCCCCCCCCCCCCCCCCTCCTCCCAACACACATCTACACCTGATGCTGCAGATCCCAACAGGCACCCCCGTACATCCCCTCATGATGCCCTAATATGCCCCTCCATTCTCCACACCAACATACCTTGATGTCATCTCCCACACTGAACATCTTCTTGACATCTTCGCCGGTGACACACTCCTGACTGATTTGGTGTTTTTCCAAACTTTCCGATAACTCCTGCTCCGATGTCCGACCCAAACTTTACCGCCTTGGACGTCTTGGACAACCCCAGATCTAAGGTCGTGGACCTGCAAATCAGATCAGATCCATTTAGGCATTAGGACTAAGACATGGATAGGGATTAGCAGTGTCATTTCCAACTTCTAATTCTAAGGAGATGGCTGCCCTCCAGGATGTCCTGAACTGGGCTTCTTGATGCTAGTCTTGTGACATGGTGGTAGCCTCGATGAAATTTCCAAGGATGTGTATGTTGGCTGCCCCCCCCCCTAGCCTTGGTTGTCCTTCAGCAAGGGATGTGTGAGTGGCAAAGAGCACTTGCTTGGTGATGCGGGACTCAGATCTCCTTGCTATGTGAGCTAAGAACCAAAACCTGTGATCTCTAATAATGCTATGGATGTACTTGTCGGATTCAAATCCCCCTCCCCACCCCTCCTTCTTCCCGCAACAAATCACCATGTGCTCACTGTGACAGCCTGTTGCACAACAGCCAGAACACACCCTAAGGTTGGGATCCACCACTCCTCTAGCTTTCTTCCTCTCGTGCTTGCGTGATTCAGCCTTTGCCTCAGCCTCAGCCTTAGCCCTGAATGTAGCTACTGCTTCCTCAGCCTTCTCATACACCAGCTGGGGGTTCTTGACCATGTCACCAGGATGTGACAACTCCAAGTTTTTGGTTGGCTCAGTGATTAACTGGTTGGCGATCCTTGTTTATCTCATGAACCAGGACCTAGAGTATTGTTGGTTTGCGGGTTTGGTTAGTTTTAGTTAGTTAGTTAGTTAGTAATTTGGTTAGTTTAGTTAGTTAGTAGTTCCGTTAGTCAGTCAGTCAGTCAGTTCAGTCAGTCAGTCAGTCATCAGTCAGTCAGTAGTCAGTCAGCAGTCAGTCAGTCAGTCAGTCAGTCCGTCAGTCAGTCAGTCAGTCAGTCAGTCAGGTAAGTTCAGTAAGTCAGTCAGTCAGTCAGTTCAAGTCAGTCAGTCAGTCAGTCAGTCAGTCAGTCAGTCAGTCAGTCAGTCAGTACGTCAGTCAGTCAGTCAGTCAGTCAGTCAGTCAGTCAGTCAGTAAGTCAGTCAGTCAGTCAGTCAGTCAGTCAGTCAGTCAGTCAGTCAGTCAGTCAGTCAGGTCAGTCAGTCAGTCAGTCAGTCAGTCAGTCAGTCAGTCAGTCATTCAGTCAGTCAGTCAGTCAGTCAGTCAGTTCCAGTAGTCCAGTCAGTCAGTCAAGTCAGTTCAGTCAGTCATTCAGTCAGTCAGTTTCAGTTCCATTCAGTCATCCAGTCATTCAGTCCATCAGTCAGTCCAGTCAGTGCATCAGTCAGTCCATTCAGTCCCAGTCAGTCAGTCAGTCAGAGTCATCAGTCAGTCAGTCAGTCAGTCATCCAGGCAGTCAGTTCAGTCCAGTCCAGTCAGTCGTCCAGTGCAGTCAGTTCAGTCGTCCAGTCAGTCAGTCAGTCAGTGTCAGTCAGTCAAGTCAGTGTTCAGTTCAGTCAGTCAGTCCAGTTCCATCAGTCAGTCAGTTCAGTCAGTCAGTCAAGTCAGTCCAGTCAGTCAGTCAGTTCAGTCAGTTCAGCCATCAGTCAGTCAAGTTTCCAGTCCCATTCAGTCAGTCAGTCCGTCAGTCCAGTCCTCAGTCATGTCATTTCAGTCAGTCAGTTGAGTGGTGATGAGGGGGAAAAGTGGAGTGGAGTGAGTGAGTGATGAGTGAGTGAAGTGATGTGAGTGAGTGAGTGAAAGTGAGTGAGTGAAGTGGAGTGTGAGTGAGTGAGTGAGTGAGTGAGTGAGTGAGTGAGTGAGTGAGGGGGAAGGGGGGGGAGGGATGAGTGGAGTGAGTGAGCTGAGTGAGTGAAGTGAGTGAGGAGTGAGTGAGTGATGTGAGTGAGTGAAGTGAGTGAGTGAGTGAGTGAGTGAGTGAGTGAGTGAGTGAGTGGAGTGAGTGATGAGTGATTGAGTGAGTGATGTTAGTTGAGTGGAGTGAGTGAGGAGTGAGTGAGTGAGTTTAGTGAGTGAGTGAGTGAGTGAGTTGAGTGAGTGAGTGAGTGAAGTGAGTGGATGAGTTGAGTGGAGTGAGTTGAGTGAGTGAGTGAGTGAGTGAGTGAGTGAGTGAGTGAGTGAGTGAGTGAGTGAGTGAGTTATTGAGTGCGTGGAGTGAGTTATTTAGTTAGTTAGTTAGTCAGTTACTTGGTTGTTTAGGTAGGTAGTTAGTTAGTTAGTTAGTTACTTGGTTGGTTAGTTTGTGAGTTAGTTGTTCAATTTGCTAGTTACCTATTTGGGAAGTTGATTAATTGGTCAGCTACCGTAGATGCCAGCATGAAATGGCAAGAACATGTATTGGCAAAACCCTTGTTTTTTAAGAAAAGGGATCTCAAAAATGCATACTTGGCAAAAGGGGTCCATGGCTGGACCTACGCAAGTTGAGACCTGAAAACCAGTTGGCAAAACCTCAATTTGCGAGTGTTCCATTTCCTTGTTACATGTTAATATGTGATGTGCTTCTGGACCTTCCTAGCAATGGTGTGCTTGGACAAGTGGCATCAAGTGAAGACCTGTTCTGGTCCATGTTAACCACCCATGTCGATGCATGGGCCCTATCACCAGATTTACCCAAGGTGTACTTGTGTATGAGCCAAGCACTGACAGTGGATAAGTCAGTTTACAGTGTGCGTCCAATATGATATAAGTGCATATTGTGAACGCTAGTGGTACACTCAAAAGTGAAAATGATTACTTGTTACACAAGTAATAAGCATTTGAAGTTAAACCGAAGGTGTAACTTGGGTTTGACCAGCTGTTTCCGCTATAAATCAATAATGGCGAACACCGAATAAAAAGTAAGTGCAAATTGAGAACACTTTAACAATATCATTTCGAATGGTACACTCACAAGTTTTTTTTAAACTGGTGGCCTAATTGTACTGCCTAGTACATTGGTCGCCATGAGTTACATGGCAACCGCAAACCAGCTGGGACCGACTCAGGTTCGACCTAAAACAGCTTTGGCAAATGATCGATTGCCAAGTCTTTTGCCATTTATTGCTGAGCTTATGGTAGTTAGTAAGTTGGTTGGTTGGTTGGTTACCTAGATATTCATTTAGTTAGTTGATTACGGTAGTTAGCTTGTATCAAAGTTAGTTTGTGTGAATATTTGTTTGTTTCCTAATCCAAAAGTTCATCAGGCAAACCTCTCCAACTGTGTATAGTCTCCCCTGTGCACCCCTTACCCCCCCCCCCCCCCCCCCCCCCCCCCTCCTCCCAACACACATCTACACCTGATGCTGCAGATCCCAACAGGCACCCCCCGTACATCCCCTCATGATGCCCTAATATGCCCCTCCATTCTCCACACCAACATACCTTGATGTCATCTCCCACACTGAACATCTTCTTGACATCTTCGCCGGTGACACACTCCTGACTGATTTGGTGTTTTTCCAACTTTCCGATAACTCCTGCTCCGATGTCGACCCAAACTTTAACCGCCTTGGACGTCTTGGACAACCCAGATCTAAGGTCGTGGACCTGCAAATCAGATCAGATCCATTTAGGCATTAGGACTAAAGACATGGATAGGGATTAGCAGTGTCATTTCCAACTTCTAATTCTAAGGAGATGGCTGCCCTCCAGGATGTCCTGAACTGGGCTTCTTGATGCTAGTCTTGTGACATGGTGGTAGCCTCGATGAAATTTCCAAGGATGTGTATGTTGGCTGCCCCCCCCCCTAGCCTTGGTTGTCCTTCAGCAAGGGATGTGTGAGTGGCAAAGAGCACTTGCTTGGTGATGCGGGACTCAGATCTCCTTGCTATGTGAGCTAAGAACCAAAACCTGTGATCTCTAATAATGCTATGGATGTACTTGTCGGATTCAAATCCCCCTCCCCACCCCTCCTTCTTCCGCAACAAATCACCATGTGCTCACTGTGACAAGCCTGTTGCACAACAGCCAGAACACACCCTAAGGTTGGGATCCACCACTCCACTCCCTCTAGCTTCTTTTTCTTCCCTCTTCCTCTTTTCTTTTCCTCTCCGTGCTTGGGCGTTGATGCAGCCTTTTTTGCCTCAGCCTCAGCCTAGCCCTGAATGTAGCTAACTGCTTCCTCAAGCCCTTCTCATACACCAGCTGTGGGGGGTTTCTTTGGACCCATGTCACCATGATGAAACTCCCAAGTTTTTTTTTTTGGTGGCTCAGGATAACTGGTTGGCGATCCTTTGTTTATCTCCATGTTGAACCAGGACCTAGAGTATTTGTTGGTTGCTGGTTATGTAGTTAGTTTAGTTATTATTTGGTTTAGTTAGTTTTAGTTTTAGTTAGTTCCAGTTAGTTAGTCATCAGTGTCCAGTCAGTCAGTCAGTTCATCATCCAGTCAGTCATCGTCATCAGTCAGTCCATTCAGTCAGTCAGTCAGTCCAGTCAGTTCAGTCAGGTGCAGTCCAGTCAGTCAGTATCATTCAGTTCAGTCAGTCCAGTCATTTTCAGTCAGTCAGTCAGTCAGTCAGTCAGTCAGCCAGTCAGTCAGTCAGTCAGTCAGTCAGTCAGTCAGTCAGTCAGTCAGTCAGTCAGTCAGTCAGTCAGTCAGTCAGTCAGTCAGTCAGTCAGTCAGTCAGTCAGTCAGTCAGTCAGTCAGTCAGTCAGTCAGTCAGTCAGTCAGTCAGTCAGTCAGTCAGTCAGTCAGTCAGTCAGTCAGTCAGTCAGTCAGTCAGTCAGTCAGTCAGTCAGTCGTCAGTCAGTCAGTCAGTCAGTCAGTCAGTCAGTCAGTCATCAGTCAGTCAGTCAGTCAGTCAGTCAGTCAGTCAGTCAGTCAGTCAGTCAGTCAGTCAGTCAGTCAGTCAGTAGTCAGTCAGTCAGTCAGTCAGTCAGTCAGTCAGTCAGTCCAGTCAGTCAGTCAGTCAGTCAGTCAGTCAGTCAGTCAGTCAGTCAGTCAGTCAGTCAGTCAGTCAGTCAGTCAGTCAGTCAGTCGTCAGTCAGTCCGTCAGTCAGTCAGTCGTCAGTCAGTCAGTCAGTCAGTCAGTCGAGTCAGTCAGGTCAGTCGTCAGTCAGTCAGTGAGTGCAGTGAGTCAGTCAGTCAGTAGTGAGTCAGTGCAGTCGAGTCAGTCAGTGAGTGAGTGAGTGAGTGAGTGAGTGAGGGTGAGTGAGTGAGTGAGTGAGTGAGTGAGTTGAGTGAGTGAGTGATGTGAGTGGTGAAGTGCGTATTGATGAGTGAGTGAGTGAGTGAGTGAGTGAGTGAGTGAGTTAGTGAGTGAGTGAGTGAGTAGTGAGTGAGTGAGTAGTGAGTGAGTGAGTGATGAGTGAGTGAGTGAGTGAGTGAGTGAAGTGAGTGAGTGAGTGAGTGAGTGAGTGAGTGAGTGAGTGAGTGAGTGAGTGATAGTGAGTGAGTGAGTGAGTGAGTGAGTGAGTGAGTGAGTGAGTGAGTGAGTGAGTGAGTGAGTGAGTGAGTGAGTGAGTGAGTGAGTGAGTGAGTGAGTGAGTGAGTGAGTTAGTGAGTGAGTGAGTGAGTGAGTGAGTGAGTGAGTGAGTGAGTGAGTGAGTGAGTGAGTGAGTTATTTAGTTAGTTAGTTAGTCAGTTACTTGGTTGTTTAGGTAGGTAGTTAGTTAGTTAGTTAGTTACTTGGTTGGTTAGTTTGTGAGTTAGTTGTTCAATTTGCTAGTTACGTATTTGGGAAGTTGATTAATTGGTTAGCTACCGTAGATGCAGCATGAAATGGCAAGAACATGTATTGGCAAAACCCTTGTTTTTTAAGAAAAGGGATCTCAAAAATGCATACTTGGCAAAAGGGGTCCATGGCTGGACCTACGCAAGTTGAGACCTGAAAACCAGTTGGCAAAACCTCAATTTGCGAGTGTTCCATTTCCTTGTTACATGTTAATATGTGATGTGCTTCTGGACCTTCCTAGCAATGGTGTGCTTGGACAAGTGGCATCAAGTGAAGACCTGTCTGGTCCATATTAATCACCCATGTCGATGCATGGCCTATCACCAGATTTACCCAAGGTGTAACTTGTGTATGACCAAGCACTGACAGTGGATACGTCAGTTACAGTGTGCGTCCAATATGATATAAGTGCATATTGTGAACGCTAGTGGTACACTCAAAAGTGAAAATGATTACTTGTTACACAAGTAATAAGCATTTGAAGTTAAACCGAAGGTGTAACTTGGGTTTGACCAAGCTGTTTCCGCTAATAAATCAATAATGGCGAACACCGAATAAAAAGTAAGTGCAAATTGAGAACACTTTAACAATATCATTTCGAATGGTACACTCACAAGTTTTTTTTAAACTGGTGGCCTAATTGTACTGCCTAGTACATTGGTCGCCATGAGTTACATGGCAACCGCAAACCAGCTGGGACCGACTCAGGTTCGACCTAAAACAGCTTTGGCAAATGGTCGATTGCCAAGTCTTTTGCCATTTATTGCTGAGCTTATGGTAGTTAGTAAGTTGGTTGGTTGGTTGGTTGGTTACCTAGATATTCATTTAGTTAGTTGATTACGGTAGTTAGCTTGTATCAAAGTTAGTTTGTGTGTATATTTGTTTGTTTCCGAATCCAAAAGTTCAACAGGCAAACCTCTCCAACTGTGTATAGTCTCCCCTGTGCACCCCTTACCCCCCCCCCCCCCCCCTCCAAACACACATCTACACCTGATGCTGCAGATCCCAACAGGCACCCCCGTACATCCCCTCATGATGCCCTAATATGCCCCTCCATTCTCCACACCAACATACCTTGATGTCATCTCCCACACTGAACATCTTCTTGACATCTTCGCCGGTGACACACTCCTGACTGATTTGGTGTTTTTCCAACTTTCCGATAACTCCTGCTCCGATGTCGACCCAAACCAAACCGCCGCGCGGTAAAACATCTTGGACATCCCCAGATCTAAGGTCGTGGACCTGCAAATCAGATCAGATTGGTTAAGGCATTAGGACTGAAGACATGGATAGGGATTAGCAGTGTCATTTCCTACTTCTAATTCTAAGGAGATGGCTGCCCTCCAGGATGTCCTGAACTGGGCTTCTTGATGCCAGTCTTGTGACATGTTGGTAGCCTCGATGAAATTTCCAAGGATGTGTATGTTGGCCAGCCCTACCTTGCCTTGGCTGTCCTTCAGTAAGGGATCTATGAGTGGCAAAGAGCACTTGCTTGGTGATGCGGGACTCAGATCTCCTTGCTATGTGAGCTAAGAACTTAAAGCTGTGATCTCTGATAATGCTATGGTTGTCCCTGTCGGATTCAAATCGCCCCCACCCACCCCTGAACCCCTCCTTCCTCCCATAAAACACCACCGAGGGTTCAACGTTACAGCCTGTTGCACAACAGCCAGAACACACCTCAAGGTTGGGATCCACCACTCCTCTAGCTTTCATCCTCTCCTGCTTGCGTGCGTCAGCCTCTAGAGCCTGAGTCCTGAATTCAGCTGCTGTTTCCTCAGCCTTCTCATACACCATCTGGGGGTTCTTGAGCATATCACCTGGGTTGACCTCCAAGCTCTTGGTGCTCACGGTTAAATGTTGGCGATCCTTGCTTATCGTACGAACCATGACCTAGAGTATTTGTTGGTTTGCTGGTTAGTTAGTTAGTTACTTGGTTGTTAAGTTTGGAAGTTACTTGTTTCACTTGCTAGTTACGTCTTTTGGAAGTTGATTAATTATTTAGCTACCGTAGGCGCATGATATGGCAAGAACATGTATCGGCAAAACCCTTGTTTTTTAAGAAAAGGGATCTCAAAAATGCATGGCAAACATACTCCGCAAAAGGGGTCCATGGCTGGACCTACGCAAGTTGAGACTTGAAAACCAGTTGGCAAAACCGCAATTTGCAAGTGTTCCATTTCCTTGTTACATGGTAATATATGAGGTGCTTCTGAACCTTCCTAGCAATGGTGTTCTTGGACAACTGGAATCAAGTGAAGACATGTCTGGTCCATGTTAACCACCCATGTCAATGCGTGGCCTATCGCCAGGTTTAACCAAGGTGTAACTTGTGTATGACAAAGCGCTGACCGTGGATAACTCAATAATGGTGTACATCCAATAAGATATAAGTGCATATTGTGAAAGCTATTACAATTAAGGGCGTCTGGAGGTGCGTCCCGAATGAAATTATCAGAGTTATGAATTGATTTGATGTTAATCAATTCGAATTTAATTTAATAAAATGTAATTTGAGATATTTTATTTTAATTTTATTTAGTTAAATTGACTTGTATATACGCGAATTGAATGCATTGAATTGGTTTGTACATTATTCATTTGAATTTAATTGGATTTATTTGAATTTAATTGAATCGATGGATGTAGCATTGTTGACTACCGTACAAAGTAACGAAAAGGGGAACATTTTCAGGGTTGTTGGTTTTTAAGCAGTATGTGCCGGGACTGTTTTGCAATGATAACCAATCTACACATGTATGTGTAGATTGGTTACATTTTTAAGAATTTGATGCACACAAAATGAGATAAATCAGAGGTCTGGTTGACTTTAGGGAACTTTTACAAGGTATTTCATCTTCGGGCCCAGCCCAGACGTGAATGGTACGTACCGTTCGGGCAGTTCGTGGCATCCAGGCAGCCACGCTGGCGAATGTTGGCTGCGCGTCTCCTGTCCACCAGGCCGCCTACAATCTCGGTCTGTGCGCAAGCACCACAGTCAGCGGAAACGCCAAACAGTTGAGTGGACGCATTACAGGTAATGCCCTTGTGGAAACAAGGGTATTCCGCGATACGTGGGGAATTCGGTTGAGATCCGTGAAGACGACTGCTGGCGTAACCTTAGTTGGCGTGGTTCATTTCCGTGGGCCCACCCCACCCACACACCACCCACAGAGGTGTGGGCAAAGTCCGTGCTAATTATAGCCCAAGTGCCCAAGGGTAAGGTTTCATGGATTTTGATGCTTAAATGTTTTCGCCTCGGATTTTGGAGAAATTTTATATTCCCAAACAGATATGTATATGTATGTACAACAGGATTTTTGCGAGCTGGCGCCAGCTGGCGCTTGCTGGCTTTCGGTTTTTCTGTTCCCGGCCGACTTCCCACCCAGCTCCCCGCCCCATCAAAATTTGAAAACGTTGACAGAGCTGATGCGCTAATTTTGTGTCGATATGAGTATCCATCTTTTTCCGCATTCGTTCTGAGCGCCTGTTCAGACCAACGATGGCGCTCAGACTCATCGTCTATAATCTGTTGCTTCTCGATGCCACCATGCACGCGCACAACCAGCCAAATTTAGACAGAAGGGCGGCAAATACAGCCAGCCAGCCAGCTCTTCATCACAGCGAAAGGCGAGCTCTGCAGACCGACGAGGATAGGAGCGATGCAAACCAGCGTCGACGTTTAGCATATGCTGCAAGGCAGTCTGGACCTAATCGCCTTGCCTTGTGCTCAGAATAACAATGCCAGAATTTTGCTTCATGAAGCAGGTCTGCTTCTCTTGCTCCATGATGCGTGCCAAGGGTCCTAATGGACAAGGGGGCATGCAACGCACCGGCCAGTATTCAGAGTGAGCTTTCCAACGCAGGGAAGAAAGGGCCGACAATTCATTTCACCTGCTTCCGAGTTAGTGCACTTTCTTCATGTCATCATGCTTCTTTCTCCGTCTGCGAGCATTGTTAGTTTGTTACCATTCATTTTACGCATGCGTAATTTGTGATGCTTGGCAGTTACTCGCAACAACTTCGAGCAATTCGAATTCTTCATCACTATATCCATCGCTCGCGCCTGCGACGCTCATCTCATCCCCGCATCTTTTCATTGTATAGTCGATCGTTAAGCACGGCGCCGCGATTTTGGCTGCAGCAAGTTTGACCCGATGCATGTAAGTTTTTGAAACTGAACCACTGCTCGAGAAGAACCCGTGTTCTTGGCGTCGTTGTAAATTCGGAACTTGAGAGTTCGCAAGCCGTTGTTCGCAGCCTAACTTTCTGCACGGTTACTGCCCGCAGCTGGAGTGAAGTGTACGAGGTAGGGACGAGAGAGGAAAGTGTGCGTGCGTTTCAGGGAGGGGTCCGGAAAAGTAGGCGATACGTACTGTCGGTCTGGCTGGGGGTGGGTTGGAATGGTATGCGTGTGTGATAGGGCTGGGGGACCACAGCTTAAGTGAAGGGGAAGAGGAAGGGACGTGTGTGTATGTGGTTGCGGGGGGAGAGGGAGGGGCAGGTTGCGCGAGGGGGGAGATGGCAGGAGGGTGTGTGGGGCAAGGGGGAGAAAGAGAGGGCGAGGCAATGGGGATGGGGGGCAGAAAGATTTAGGGAAAGTAGGGGATCGTGCAGGTCCGGGGGGCATACATTACGGTTGGAAAGGGGGCATGCATCACATATTTTTAGCTGCAAAGGGGGAAATGTCTTGCTTGAGTGCATGTGAAGGGGGAGAGGGGTGGGTGGGAGGGGGGGTGGGGCATACAAGGGCCTGACCCCTTCAGTAACCCTGATCAGACAAAAATGCCTGGGTGGTTGGGGAGTGACCACTGGCCACACGGGCAATGTACTAGTTCATACTTATATATATACACATGTTTGAATGGTTCAAATTTGGAATGTTAGCTCGAGGCACCCTTCAGTCAAATTGTTAACCGTAAATTGTAGCTATTTGGCCCAACTTGAGCTCCTATTCGTGAATTGTGATGCTCATGTGTGCTCTTATGAAAATCTGAAAGGTGTAAATAAGTCTTACAATTGGTATAAGATATACAAAATGTTCAATTTTTTTTGTTTTTCATGAAACCTGATAATGTTGTTTTGTGACTGACTAATGGACATTTTAATTGGGGTAATCACTTTTTCATTTTTTCTTCTTCTTTTCATTCGGGTATCTCCCGTCTATCTCCATAAGTGCGGAAGTCCCAGGATCGAATTCTGAGTAGATCATATAGTCCGCGAATGCATCAGCTAGGTGCGCGGCTAATTTCTGTTTGCATTCGCACCTGGCCGCGAGCAGCCCAGCTCGGCAGTACACGAGATGTACACAAAAGCTTGAATCGACTTCAACGAGGTCGCGGTACGGGATGGCGCGAGCTACCGCCAATGAAGTTTCCGCAGGATGGAAGGCTTATCAAACCCCTACCACAAGGTCGGAGGCTACGCTTCAGCCTTGGCTTCAGAATTTATTGGAATGAAATGAGAGTACAACAAAAATCACCTCCAAGTGTCCCAATCCCACCTCCCTACTTGAGAATTTACTCCCCAACCCCAAATCAATATTTAACTCCAGTTGTGGATGTTTAAAGAATGGTTGCATAAGGTTCGTTTTTTTATAAGTGTGACTGAGTGTGATTTGAAATTTGAAATTTGAAAAACTTTGTGTTAGTTGTTGTACATGCTATCAAGCCAAAACTGGAACTCAAAATGATGCAACTGAGTCTACGCAGCTATGTTCATGACTTCAGACACCCAACAAATGAAAATTATCAGTGCATTTTTTTATTTTATGTGTACTGCCGTACCGCCTGTACGCTACCTCCAATAACCTGCCATTACCATGACTTGACAGGGAAGATGTAAGCTATAGGTCAATTTAATTTTTTCATTTTAAGGAAATTTGTTTTGAGCGCGATAGACTATGATTCATTCCATACGAAAAAGGTGATTCAATCTAGGAAAGCCCATAGTAAAATATGAGCATGTTTCACTTGACCTGGTTCCCATCAATTTAGCAAACCCAAATTTGAGTATTTATGTATTAAACTGATATGGGTGGGCAACTTTGTGCCAAAAATACTTGTCTTTGGACTGGAGGCCATAGGCTAAAATCGTGTGATTCAAGCTGACAAAGACTTAGGCACCTATGGAGATAGTGGTACACTCAAAAGTGAAACTTGTAACAGAAATTATAAGCATTTTGGAGTCAAACTCAAGGTGTAACTTGGATTTGACCAAGCTGTAACTGTGAATAACTCAACCAACTCAACTCAACCAACTCAACTCAACCAACTCAACTCAAGTGCATATTGTTAACGCTTTAACAATTTCATTTCAAATGATATACTCGAAAAAGAATTTGATACAACTGGTGGCCTGATTTTACTGCCTAGTACATTGGTCGCCAGGAATTACTTGGCAACGGCAAACCAGCTGGAACCGACCCAGGTTCAACTCAAAACCGCTTTGGCAAATGTTCGTTTTCCATTTAATATTGCGCATACGTTAGTTAGCTGGTTCATTTGTTAGTTTGTTACCTAGATATTCATTTAGTTAGTTTACTAGTTAGCCTGTATGTTCGTTAGTCTGTGTGTATATTTGTTTGCTTCCTTATCTAACAAGTCAACAGGCAAACTTCTTCACTCGTGCATGGTCTTTCCTGTGCCCCCCCCTCCCCCCCCCCCCCCACACCCCTCGAACCATACACATGTACACCAGATGCTGCATATCTCAACAGGCAACCCCCCTACATCCCCAAATGCTGCCTAATGTGCCCCCTCCATTCTCCACACCAACATACCTTGATCTCGTCTCTCACACTGAACATGTTCTCAAAATCTTCGGGGGTGACACACTCGTGACTGATTTGGCGTATATGTAACAGTCCTATAAGGCCTGCTCCGATGTCGACCCAAACTCCGTCATTTCTAACAGATCTTACAACTCCAGATCTAAGCTCATAGACCTGCAAATCAGATCAAATCAGTTTAAGCACAAGGGATTAAAGACATGGATAGGAGCGTCATTTCCTACTTCAATTTTTATGTATGGAGTCTTTGGTGGCTGCCCTCCAGGATGTCACAACCTGGGCTTGTAGGAACAAGTATTTTGACAGGTTGGTAGACTTGATGTCATTCCCAAGGATGTGTTTAGTGGTCAGTCCCCCTTGCCTAGGCTGTTCTGAAGCAAGGGGTGTGTGAGTGGCAAAGATAATTTGGTTGGTGATGTGTGAGTTACGTCTTTTTGCTATATGCGCTAGGAACCTAAAGCTGCTGTGATCTCTAATGATACTACGGATGTCTCTTTGCGATTCAAATCAGTTCCCCCCCCCCCCCCCCCCCCCCCCCCCCCCCCCCCCCCCCTCCTCCCTCCCTCCCTCAACACATCACCATGTGTTCACCGTGACAGCCTGTTGCACAAAAGCCAGGTAACACCTTCAGGTTGGGATATGGCATACCCTCAACCTTAGCCCTGAATGTAGCTGCCGCTTCCTCAGCCGTCATATACACCAGCTGGGGGTTATTGATGATGATGATAATTATGATTACATTTCCGTGGTGCCCTACTGGACTCCAAATGTGCCCTCCGCTTGACGGAGTTAAGGGGGATTTATGAAAATCATGATGAACATCACTTTTGAACATTATTGACTATGTGACCAGGGATGACCTCCAAGCTGTTGGTGCTCAGGCTAATACGCTGGCGTTTGTTGTATATCTGACGAACCATGATCTAGGGAATCTTTTTGTTCCTTGGTAAGGTAAATTGTCTGGTGGTTAGTCAGCAAAGTATTTGTTGATCAGCTAGCCAGTTAGTTAGTTGATAATTCAACCCCTACCCTTCTCCCCTTCACAAGCAAACCTTCTACCAATCATTCACCACCAAAGCCATTCCAGCCTCCTGTTCAACAGGTAGGAGGGGGGAAGCTAGACCTAAGGTAGCCAGCCCGGGGGTAACCCTAGCCCCCCTAAACCCCCTAAAACCTAACCCCCCACCCCCGGGCTGGCTACCTTAGGTATATCTCCCCCCCTCCTGTTCAACAGCCATGCCTCACCTTCAGGTCAGGATCCAAGCCATTAGCCGTGTCCTTATGCGAAACCAGAGAGCCCTGGTGCTTCTGCGTGGATACATGTGGGACACATCAAGATGTAAGAGAACTTTGGTCAAAGTGATAAGGGTAATGAGAATGTTGGAATACCCAGCATCAATCAGAGGGGTCTGCGGTTGAATTTATTGTAAATTGCAAGGCTTGAGGAGTTCGATATATTTGTTTCATCCACGTTTTCTAGCCCTCCCCTTCGGCATTTCATTTTATCCACTGCCATTTAAACGGTTCATGTTAAGCCTTCCAATTGACTAGACACATGTGATTTTGAGGTTTTATTATTGAACAATTGTTGGTTATCTGAAGGTTTGTTTGAAGGCTGCTACTTGATCAAACCCAATTGTCTGACAATGACTGCCATTTAATCACACATCGAGATTTCTAATGTTTGTGTGTGGATGGCGAGTTGGGCCAATATCAATGATTTGAACGTTGCTGTGAAGGCTGCCTCTTGATCCAATATCAGTGATTTGAACGTTGCTGTGAAGGCTGCCTCTTGATCCAATATCAGTGATTGGAAGGTTGCTGTGAAAGCTTCCTCTTGATCCAATATCAGTGATTTGAACGTTGCTGTGAAGGCTGCCTCTTGATCCAATATCAGTGATTTGAAGGTTGCTTTGAAGGCTGCCTCTTGATCCAAAATCAGTGATTTGGTTTCTGTACTTCACTTTAGTTGATTTGCTTGCTGTACTTGAATTCAGTTGTACATCTCTGAGTTGGAGACAATGGAACTCAATGGAAACACACATGCTCACCTCACCCCGACTCAAATTGAATTGAATGGATTCAATTAAATTAGAGAACACAAGCCAAGCCGAGACAATCAATGCACTGTTCAAGGAAAAGCTCGGTAATGTGAAAGATGCCAGGCAATGAAATATCATTGACTTGATGGTTCTTGAGTGCAGATTTTCAATTGATCAAACATCACTGACTTGATTTTCATCCAGTATCATCAATTTGAAGGATTAAGTGCAGAGAGCCACTTGATCCAGTGTCATCAATTTGAAGGATTGAGTGCAGAGAGCCACTTGATCCAATATCATCAATTTGAAGGATTGAGTGCAGAGAGCCACTTGATCCATGATCATCAATTTGAAGGATCGAGTGCAGAGAGCCACTTGATCCATGGTAATCAATTTGAAGGATTGAGTGCTGAGAGCCACTTGATCCAGTGTCCTCAATTTGAAGGATTGAGTGCTGAGAGACATTCCTGTCCATGATTAAATCTTCTCCTGACAATGGTGCACACATTGTTCAGCTGTATTTTGGTAGTGGTGGTTCTAAACTAATGTGGTGGGTGGGTGCCTGTATGTGTACGTTTTGGGTGTGGGGTGTTGTGGCTGCGCTCACCGACTGGGATGCCTGGTTCCATTCTCTAGACACTGCTTCATCCGTCGCAATATCCCTGCTGCTACCCTCACTCTTTTCCACAGCCCTGGGGGGCTTAGACCAACGCTCAGTACAAGGCCCTGCAGGAGGAGTTGGTTTGGTTTAAACGGTTTAGTTAAATTGTTTGGTTTGGTTTGGTTTGGTTTGGTTTGGTTTGGTTTGGTTTGGTTTGGTTTGGTCTGGTCTGGTCTCTGGGTTCGGGTTTCTGGTCTGTTTTGGTTCTGGTATTGGTCTGGGTCTGGTCTGGTTTCTTGTCTGTCTGGTCTGGGTCTGTTATGGTTATGCGTCTGTCTGTCTGGTATGTCTGGTCTGTATGGTCTTGGTTGGTATGGTCATGGTGTATGGTTTGGTCTGTATCGAGTATGGTCTGGCTGGTATGGTTATGGTCTGGTAGTTTGGTTTCTGGTATGGTCTGGTATTCTGGTATGGTTGGTTCTTGTCTGGTCTCTGGTATGGTTCTGGTTCGTTTCTGTGTCTGGTATGGGTCTGATCTGGGTTTGGTCTCTGGTTGGTCTGGATGGTTCTGGGGTTTCTGGGGTCTGTCTGGTCTGGTATGGGTTTGGTCCTGGGTCTGTCTGGTTGTTCTGGGTATGGTTCTGGTCTGTTCGATTTTTTTCTGCGTTCTGGTTGGTCTGGTCGTCTGGTCTGTTTGGTTCTGGTCTGGTTTTTCTGGTCTGGTTTGGTCTGGTCCTGGTCTTGGTCTGGTCTGGTCATGTTCTGGTTCTGGTCTGGTCTGATCTGTCTGGTTTTGGTCTGGTTTTTGGTCTGGTCATGGTTCTGGTCTTATTGGGGTCTGGTTCTGGGTCTGGTCTGGTCTGGTCTGGTTTCTGGTCGGGTCTGGTTTTTGGTTTGGGTTTGGTTTTTGGTGTTTTTTGGTTTTTGGGGTTTTGGTGAATTGGTTTGGTTTTTTGGTTTGGTTTACAAGGTACTACATAAAGCGCGTTATTGCGTGCTAGCACGCAAGCTATTGGTGCCCGACTGCGTGACTGAAAGTACATGTAAACCTTTCTCTGCTGGCCCACCCGAAGATTTTTCGGACTACCGTGCGTTTCTGTGCCTTCTGAAAATAGGTCCTTTTAAAATAGCTTTATCATGCCTTGACATGATTCCTGCTATGGATTGCTTATCGTAGCTTACATTAACATGCTTATTGCTACGGTATGTCTTGCTTACAAGTACTTAATTTTACATATTTTACACTGTGTCTTGCTTACTGTTGCCCACCTTCAAATGCTGTTTGCTATGCATTGCTTGCAGTTGCTTACCTTAGCATGCTTTGCCCTGAAAATGCAGTATACCTTTTGTGTAAAAAAACTTGCGCAGCGCCTTTGAGTCACTAATCAGCCTGTCATTGTGCTCATATGGTACTCCATATTGTATCATGTGAGGCAATTGCCACCCATGATACAATAAGTTGACCAAAGTATTTCATTTTTCTTTTTCATTTTTGATTTAGTGGACAGTTTTTTTCCGGGACCTTGAAGTGTAGAGTTATCAATGCAAGGGGTACTTGTTCTAACATAATGATTTACTTGGCAGTTGTAGGGTATATCAATACAAAGGATGAATGGACACTTGTTTTAAGTGTGTAACATACGTGTCTGCACGTCTCTGGTCACTAAATTCACCAGTTTCTCTCCAACTTGGGGGCCCTAAATAAACACAGGAAAACGCAACAAAAGACAGTCGCGTGAAACAAGCAGGTTCAAATGGCTCGTTGTAGCATACAGTTGTGTCAAGTCTTTCTGGCATGCAAACGAAAGGTAGCTGCGTGCAACAAGCAATGCAAACGACCAAATGTAGTACCCTGTTGGTTGAGTGTTCTATAACCAAGAATGTGGATGGGTGGGTGAGGGGGGTGGGGGAGGGTCAATCTATGTAGCTCACCTAGAGGTAGCCTGTTGGGGATAAGCGACCTCAGTACTGGGCAGCGAGCAGCCGCTGGTACTCGATAGAGACTACCGTTAGAAACCTTGGACAGCATGACTGTATCGTCAAGTCTAGCACAAAGCAGTGCGGTTCGGAGAGATTTCAATCCCCACGAAAAATAAAGTTTATTACTGATGCAAGCGCATGCAAAGGCGAGCGCATTCAATCGTATAAATTATCGAGCAGTTCAGATTTCGACGAGTTGTGTAGCTTCCGAGGTTGGTGTTCAGTTGGGGCGTTTGAGGCCTGGGCCTGCCTTTTGTCGAGGCAACCTTGGACAAGTTCTATAAAAAATGGCTGAGAGTGATCGCGACGGAGCAACAGGTGGCAACCAGATCTCTGGTGGCAACGGAAGCGAGTTAGTTACAAGACCGTTTGCTAGGCTTCATCACGGTCAGACGGTCACGGTCGCGGTCGGTCGGTTGGTCGGACGGACAAATGGGTAACCCTGGGCGCTCCTGCCCCCTTGAAGAGGGGGCTCCGCCAAAAACAAATATCTGACAGATAAGATCGGGCGAGGACGCATCAACAAGCCAGAATGAAAGCAGTACGACGATGTGGATTGAGGAGGTGACCAACGCCAACGCCAGTCCAGGAATGTCATTTTCATCAACGCAGGAGTAACCTATTTCGCAACTTGAATGAGCAATCGAAACCTGGCAGTACGATCTCACCGTCAGCGTACTACTACCCCAGGTTTCGGAGGTGGGGAACCTAAGGTCCATTGCAATGTCCTGGGCTCTTGGTGGTGGGCAGACTTCCTTCAGTGCTTAGTGAATTAAGGTATTCAGCCCTTCCTTTCACGGTTGGGCAAGTCCCTTTAGCCTATTGGGCCTACCCCAGTACCCCTGGCCGGGCCGACCTCCAGGGCACCCTACTATTTCAGTTGAGTCAAAAGCGCAACCCACAATGACAAAATGCAGTGCCCTAGATCACACCTCTCTTCAGGGACGCCGGATCACACCTGGGTCACACTGGATCACACCTCTCTTCATGAACACTAGGGCATCAGCGACTCCCCAGCTCCCCAACTTTGCTTGTGTCCGTTAAAGCATTTACACGATTGTATGTATGTTACAGTCCAGGGGTAGGCCAAATAGGCTAAATGGACTTGCTTTATTGTGCAATCAGTAAGCCAGGCTAATTTATTATGTGCCCAGCAGGCCGACACAGTCTTATTGAGTAGCATTCAGCCATAATTCTGCAACTCCAAGGAAGCTGGGGCATTCAGCAACAATTGATCGGGAAGCTGGAACATTCAGCAAAAACAAGGAAGCTGGAGCATTCAGCAAAAATAAGATAGCTGGGACATTCAGCAGCAATTGATCAGGGAGCTGGAACATCCAGCAACAATAAGGAAGCTGGAACATTCGGCAACAATTGATCAGGAAGCTGGAAAAACACATACGGTAGTAAATAAAATATATAACTGTATACCGATGTAAACACATATTAACGTAACCAGCTCTTCAGCAGACAAAGGAAAATGATTTAAAATCTCCTCCTTAGGTTAGCTTACCAGATCCTGCAGTTGGTTCTCCAGGCTGTCTCACCCCCCAAGCCACCCCTGGTGTGAGTGACATGCGCACTTGTGGACGACTTGAAAGCAGGTACAGCATCCCTGCAAGCTACTGTAAGCTGCTTCTTAGGCAAGCTCACCCGTGCCTGCTGTTGGTTCGCCATGCGATATCAATTCCCCCCAAAGCCACCCCTGTAGTGAGTGACATGACCTACACGCACGCAATTGCGCACTTGTAGACGACGTAACAGCAGGTACAGCATCATTCCCTGCAAGCTACTGCAAGCTACTTATTATGCAGGCTCACACGTGCCTGCAGTTGGTTCGCCATGCGATATCTATTCCCCCCAAAGCCACCCCTGTAGTGAGTGACATTACGTACACGCACGCAATTGCGCACTTGTGGACGACGTAAAAGCAGGTACAGCATCCCTGCAAGCTACTGCAAGCTACTTATTATGCAAGCTCACATGTGCCTGCAGTTGGTTCTCCATGCGATATTTATTCCCCCCAAAGCTATCCCTGTTGCGAGTGATACGACCAGGGTTGTTCATGAGGACCCCCAGCTCTGCGTCCTGAGACGCGACCAATTGAACAGCCTGCGTCCTGAAATGCAACCAATTTCATAGCCTGCGTCCTGAGACACAACCGACCAAGAGCCTGCGTCCTGAGACGCAATCAACCCACTGAAGCTGCGTCTGCAACGTAACAGACCCTCCCCACGTTGCGTCTCAGGACGTAGAGCTGGGGGTCCTCCTGAGCAACCCTGGTCATGTCACTCACAACAGGGGTGGCTCTGGGGCAAATAGATATCGCATGGAGAACCACTTCTCAGGCAAGCCCATCAGTGCCTGCAGTTAGTTCTCCAAGCGGTCTCTCCCTCTCTCCCTCTCTCCCTCTCTTTCTCTCTCTCTCTCTCCTCTCTCTCTCTCTCTCTCTCTCTCTCTCTCTCTCTTCAGGACATACCTCCTGCCGTGAATGACACAACCTAAGGCATGGTGCGCACAAGTCGACAGCAGACACGCCATATGATCCTTTTAGCTATTTCTCAGCTACTTCTTAGCTACTTCTTAGGCAAGCCCACCCGAGCCTCCAGTTGGTTCTCCAGGCGGTCTATCTCTCTCTTCAGGGCATACCTCCTGCGTTGCTGCAGCTCAAGGAGCTTAGCATGGAGGTACTCCATACCCTCAATAACAGGGGGGTGCACAAGGGTCCCCTCCTCGTGCTTCTTGTCTATCACAAGGAGAGGGTCCAGGATTGCTCTGAGACGGGCGATTTCAGTCTTGAGAGCTGGTATGGTGTGTAATCTGGAGGGGTGAGGGTGTGTGTGTGTGTGTGTGTGGTGGTGTGTGTGTGTGTGTGTGTGTGTGTGTGTGTGTGTGTGTGTGTGTGGGGGGGGGGTATGTGGTGCCTTGACTGGGCTGACTTGGTGTGCAAGAATGAATGGGTATGTGTATGGTGTAATCTGGAGGGGGGAGGGGGGGCGAGGAGGGGTTGAATGTGTATGTGTGTGTGTGTGTGGGGGGGTGTATGTGGTGCATGTGACTGGCTGACTTGGTGTGCAAAGAATATATTGGTATGTGTATTGTATAATCTAAAGGGGAGGGGGGGGGGGAGGGGAGGGCGGAGAGGTAAGGGGTTTTGTTTTGTTTTGGATGCATGGTCTGTCAGCCTTCAGGCTGCTCACCGTTTGCGGGCGGAGTCAACATGGATAGCAGGAGGGGGGTTGGGGGAGGTTAAGTATTAGTGGGTGGGGTTGAGTTATAGTGGAGGGTTGGGGTGAGGTTATATCTGAGTTAGTAGGGGTGTCGGTTGGGGTGGAGGAGAGGCAGCGAGAGTAGTTGGCGAAAGTAGTAAGGCGGGTTGAGGTTTTGTGGGTGTGTGTTGTCGGTTGGTTGTTTGTTTGGTGGTTTGTGGTGGTTGTAGTTGGTTGGAGGTGTAGACGGGTGGTGGATGTGGGGGGGTAGGACTTAGGGGACCTTGCGAACTGGTTTGGTGTTTGTGCGATTGTGGAGGGTGGGGTGTGTGTGCGGGGGGGGGATGTGGAGAGGTGTGGGTTTTGTGGGGGTTTAGTTTGGTCTGGTGGGCTTGGTCGGGCTTGCGGGGTTGTGATTGGGGAGGGTTGGGGGAATATGGTAGAGAGTGTGGGGGTGTGAGGGTGTGGTTCGGTGTTCTTCTGGGTTGGTGTTGGTGTGCTTGTTGGGTGTGTGGTTTGGGAGGGTGGTTGGGGGGGATGTGGAGAGTGTGGGGTGTGGGGGTAGGTTTGGTCTGTTTTGGTGGAGTTTGTGAGGCCTGTGGGTAACCTACAAGACAAGTCCTATGCAGCGTCGCAAGCGACGCGGAAAATTGGCAAAGTGTGTTGGCAACGGAACTACAGGTGGCACCGATGGAGCTGACCAAAGCCAGTTAGTTATGAGACACTTGGCTGACGTGTCAGGCTTCGTTTTTTTTGTCGGTCGCACGAACGGACAACGGGGTGAATCTGGGGGCTCCTGCCCGCTCCCGCCCCCCAGGAGGGGGGACCTCCGCCAAAAAAACGCTGGCATACTTACTTGTTCCTTTTTTTTTAAGTCAAAGAATTGCTACAATGAGTAGAAGACAGTGAAAACAACTGAACAGTCTGGCGGTACTTAGCAGTACATCGGCGACGCTGCCTCCTGATAGGGAAGTGGCGTCGAGGGCTGCAAGCTGAGCAGTCCTGAAAACCAGATGGCAGGACTTGGAGGGCACAGCACTAGGGCAATGCCGGGCGATGCCGGTACTTACTTGTTACTTCATTAAAGTCATTAAAGTCATTTATAGCAATTCAGGGGATGAACTGGACAAACCATTTCCGCAAGAACACGTACTTCGTACTTCATCGAGAATTTTGGCCTGGAAATCCGACATTTCTCGACAATTTGGCCTGGAATTCTCGACAATTCCTTACAAAGTACGAAACGTTTGTCCAGTTCATCCCCTGAATTGCTGTAAGGCATTAAAGGCATTTATACTTGAAGGAACAAACCTGCCCAATGACCATTGTGTAACAAATATGGTACAGACCTAGTACCTGTTGAAATGTATATCGTCTGATCGACGTACCTTTGAATTTGAAAATTTCATGCTGTTCAGCAGTGTCGTTAAAAGTTTGCTTGTGTACCGCATATCGGAATCGGGGCCTTAAGGTGTAATTCCCGAAACCATCGAAAAAGTCAAAAATGTGTCGTGTGTGTGTGTGTGTGTGTGTGTGTGTGTGTGTGTGTGTGTGTGTGTGTGTGTGTGTGGGGGGGGGTAGATATCGCCCCCCCCCAAAGAGGGTTGGGTTGGGTTGGGTTGGGTTGGGTTGGGTTGGGGGGTCCATTAGGTGGGGTTCCGTCACAAAAGCTCTGGCATACGCCCGGGCATTCATACCTTTGAATATGATAATTTCATGCTGTTCAGCAGTTTCGTTGTAAGCGAAGGAATCTACTCCGAGCAACAAGGGTGGCTCCTCCAAGGGGGGCAAGAAGCCGTAGTGCAAGAGCGCAAGGTCGTCTGTCAGATCTCCGTAATCATAGCACATCTGCGGGATATGGTGATTAGAGTAAAGTAATGGATCGTATTAGATAACTTATGTACTTCCGTGTGTTTGTCTGTCAGCATGGCTCCTCCACAGGAGGCGATAAGCCGTGGTGCAAGAGCGCGAGGTCGTCGGTCATTTGATGGGATTGTTTTTGAAAACAAGGGTAAGAAGCTGTGGTGCAAGGGCGCAAGGTAATCTGTCATTTGATGGGATTGTTTTTGGAAACAAGGGTAAGAAGCTGTGGTGCAAGGGCGCAAGGTAATCTGTCATTTGATGGGATTGTTTTTGAAAACAAGGGTAAGAAGCTGTGGTGCAAGGGCGCAAGGTAATCTGTCATTTGATGGGATTGTTTTTGAAAACAAGGGTAAGAAGCTGTGGTGCAAGGGCGCAAGGTAATCTGTCATTTGATGGGATTGTTTTTGAACAACAAGGGTAAGAAGCTGTGGTGCAAGGGCGCAAGTATCTGTCATTTGATGGGATTGTTTTTGAAAACAAGGGTAAGAAGCTGTGGTGCAAGGGCGCAAGGTAATCTGTCATTTGATGGGATTATTTTGGAAAACAAGAGCAAGAAGCAGTGGTGTGAGAGCGCAAGGCCGTCTGTCAGATCTCCGTAGTCATAGCACATCTGCAGGATCAGGCGATTGGAGTACAGTTATGCACAGGCATTTGGTACACTTATGTATTTATGTGTGTTTGTCTGTCTGAATGGCTTCTCAACGGGGGGTAAGAAGCCGCAGTGTAAGAGCGCAAGGTCTACTGATCTCCGTAATCATAGCACATCTGCAGGATAATATGATTGGAGTAGAGTTATGCACCATTATTTAATATACTTATGTATTTATGTGTGTTTGTCTGTCTGTATGGCTCCTCAACAGGAGGCAACAAGCCGTAGTGTAAGAGCGCAAGGTCGTTTGTTAGAATTATGTAGTCATAGCACATCTGCGGGATAAGGTGATTGGAGTACAGTTATGGTTTGTACGGCGCCTCCACAAGTTGTCTGTTTGACTTGTTTGTATTACTTTTCTGTTTGACATGTCTGTAGTACCAATGCTGAGCCCATTTTATAGGGGCGGCACTGTACCTTGCCCCCCTTCTTCATGTCGTCACATTGCACTAGTTTGCATTTGGTTCTGATCAATAGACAGGCAGGGGAGCTGCCTAGAAGAGGTTGCTCGTAGATGAAAAGAAAAGCTACAGCTACAGTGTCCGTATCTTCCGCACCTACTCTTTTGTAGGACTGGCAACACCATTCGAACTGAATCCTCGATGGTTTGTGCCGGGAGACCACATCCTGGGGCGAAATACCTTTCAAAATCGAAAATATCGTACCTAGTCCTTCTTCTTCATATCGTCACGCGCCAGCATTCTGAAATTATATATTTGTGGCTTGACCCAGGTGGACCCCACTTCTGTTGCTGGAATCTACTCTCTGTTGCTGGAACCCACTTTCCTGGACTCTGATTTTTGTTGCTGGACCCCACACGTGAGGTTGCAAGGCACCTTTTCCCCCGTCCTCATATCTTACCTCCTCCCCCTTCTTCATATCGTCACCCGCCATCATCCTGAATTTAGCAGTCTGTGGCTTGATTCATGTGGATCCACTTTCTGCTGCTGGAATCTACTTTCTATTGCTGGACCCCCCTTTCCTGGCCTCTACTTTTTGTTGCAGGACCCCACAAGTAGGTTGCATCGTACCTCCTCCCCCTTCTTCATATCGTCTCCCGCCATCATCCTGAATTTAGCATTGCCCACAGGGTTGTCGTAGTAGTGCAGGTAGGTTGAGCAGTTCCTCTTGTAGTTTGCAAGGTCAAAGACAGGGACCATGATGCTGATGGGGCGAGGGTCTCCAGTCACTGGGTGAGTGGTGGTCTGCAGGGGTGGTATGTGTGTGTGGTGGTGGTGATGGGGGGCAGGGGGGGGGAGTCAGATGCTAATGCAAACCATCTCACAGATCTCCCTTGGCTACAGATGGTTTGCCGAAGGTCTAAGGCAGGGAATGTGTTACTGATGGGGCGAGGGTCTCCAGTGACTGGGTGAGTGGTGGTATGCAGGGGTGGTGTGTGTGTTTTGTGGTGGTGGTGGTGTGGTGGTGGTGGTGTGTGTGTGGTGGTGGTCTGCAGGGGTGGTGTGTGTGTTTGGTGGTAGTGGTGGTGGTGTGGTGGTGTGTGTGTGTGGTGGTGGTCTGCAGGGGTGGTGTGTGTGGTGGTGGTGGTGGTGTGTGTGGTGGTGTGTGTGTGGTGGTTGTGGTGGTCTGCAGGGGTGGGGTGTGTGCGCGTTGGTGGTGGGGTTGTGATGGGGGGGGGGGGGGAGTCAGATGCTAAGGCTAACCAACTGGAGCCGTGGAAGATCTGTGGGATAAGGTCGAAGGCAGGGACCATGATACTGATGGGTCGAGGGTCTCCAGTGACTGGGTGAGTGGTGGTCTGCAGGGGTGTGGTGATGGAGGGGGGGTGTGTGGTGGTGGTGATGAGGGGGGGGGGGGGGGGGGGGGGGGGGTCTAGATGCTAAGGCAAGCCAATTGAAGCAGTGGGGGGATCGGTTAGATAAGCTCTAAGACAGGTACCACGATGATGGGTCGAGGGTCTACAATGAACGGGTGAGTGGTGGTCTGCAGGGGTGGTGTGTGTGTGTGGTGGTGGTGGTGGTGGTGTGTGTGTGTGGTGGTGGTGTGTGTGTGTATGTGGTGGGGGTGTGTGGTGGTGGGGGTGGTCTGCAGGGGGGGGGGGGGGGGGGGGAAGTCAGGTGCTAAGGCAAACCATCTGGAGCCGTGGAGGATGTGTGGGATAAGGTCAAAGACAAGAACCATGATGCTGATGGGTCGAGGGTCTACAGTGACTGGGTGAGTGGTAGTGGTGATGGGGAGTCAGATGCTAATGCAAACCATCTCACAGATCTCCCTCGGCTGCAGATGGTTTGCCTGAGGTCTAAGGCAGGGAACGTGATGCTGTGTGTGTGTGGTGGTGGTGATGGTGGTGTGTGTGTGGTGGTGGTGGTGGTCTGCAGGGGTGGTGTGTGTGCGTGTGTGGTGTGTGTCATGGTGGGTAGGGGTGGGGTGGGGTGGGGTGGGGGTAGGGGGTAGGAAGCCGGGGGGGGGGGAGTCATGTGCTAAGGCAAACCATCTGGAGCCGTGGGGGATATGTGGGATAAGTTCAAAAGACAGGGATCATGATGCTGATGGGGCGAGGGTCTACAATGAACAGGTGAGTGGTGGTCTGCAGGGGTTGTCTGTGTAGGCGTGGTGGTGGTGATGGTGTGTGTAGGGGGGGAGTCAGATGCCAAGGCAAACCATCTGGAGCTGAGGGGAATCTGTGGGATAAGGTCAAAGGGAGAGACCGTGATGCTGATGGGGTGTGGGTCTCCAGTGACTGGGTGAGTGGTGGTCTGCAGGGGTGGTATGTGTATTCGTGTTTGTTTGTGTTTGGTGGTGGTGGTGGTGATGGTGGGAAGGTGGGGGTGGGGTGGAAGCTAAGGCAAACCATCCGGAGCATGCATTCACAAGCTCTTCCATCGTTACAGACTCCGAGCTGACGTCACTGATGGTGAGATCAGCTGTTGCACCATCTACACCGAATTGATCGAGGAGACTTAGATTAATCTGTTTATTGAGGAGGCTTAGATTCATATATTTATTGAGGTACATGCACACTTACCAAGGCGCATGCATACACAAGCCCTTCCATCGTTACAGGTTGTGCTGACGTCATTCATGGTGAGATCAGATGTTGTAGCACATACCCTGGATTTATTGAGAATGCTTATACTACCATATTCCTCAGATTAATCTATTTATTGAGACTGCTTATGTTACCGTATTCCTCAGATTAATCTATTTATTGAGAGTGCTTATATAACCGTATTCCTCAGATTAATCTATTGATTGAGAATGCTTATATAACCGTATTCCTCAGATTAATCTATTGATTGAGAATGCTTATATTACCGTATTCCTCAGATTAATCTATTGATTGAGAATGCTTATATTACCGTATTCCTCAGATTAATCTATTGATTGAGCTATTTATTTCAAAACACTCCTCCAAGCTACTTTTTTGGCACAAGCTACTCAATTTATTGAGGTACATACACACTTCCCAAGGAGCAAGCATATACAAGCTCTTCCACCGTTAAATGTTTTTGCTGACGTCACTGATGGTGAGATCAGCTGTTGTATCATGTACGCCATATGTATTGAGGGGGCTTAGATTCATATATTTATTGAGGTACATGCACACTTTCCAAGGAGCGAGCATACACAAGCTCTTCCATCGTCACAGGCTCTGTGCTGACTTCACTGATGGCAAGATCAGCTGTTGTATCATCGGCCCCGGATTTATTGAGGAGGCTTAGATTGATATATTTATTGAGGTAGTTGCACACTTACCAAGGCACATGCATACACAAGTTCTTCCATCGTCACAGGCTCCGAGCTGACGTCATTTATGGTGAGATCAGACGTTGCATCATCTATCCCACTAAATATTCTCTCCAGGGTCTCTAGGTATGCGTGGGTCTCCTCCTCCTACATGATGGTGTTGAAGTCAGGTAGGCGTTCAAAAATATCACACAGTTTTTTATAGAATAATCATAAACATGTTATAAAACAAGTACAAATACATAGGTGCATATCATTAGTAAAAATATCATTTACCCCACCAGGAGGACAAAACAAGCCATGACCCATACCCCACTCTACACTCTCTTGGTAACAAAGGTCTCCTCCTACTACATGGTGGGGTTGAGGTCAAGCAGGCGTTCAAAATAATCATAAGTAAAATAATCATAAGTAAAATAATCATGAACATATCCGGACACATCATAAAATAAGTAAAAATATCATTAGTAAAAAAATGGCAAAAAATAGAATTTACCCCACCAAGAGGACGAAACAAACACTTACATATACCCCACTCAACACTCTCCAGGTAGGAAAAGGTCTCCTCCTCTCATATGGTGGGGTTGAGGTCAGGCAGGCGTTGGAAAATATCAGAAGTAAAATCATCATAAGTAAAATAATCATGAACATATCCGGACACATCATAAAATAAATACAAATATCATTAGTAAAAACTGGTAAAAATCTCATTAACCCCACCAAGAGGACGGAACAAACCCTTACACACACCCCACTCAATACTCTCCAGGTAGGAAAAGGTCTCCTCCTCTCATATGGTGGGGTTGAGGTCAGGCAGGCGTTGGAAAATATCAGAAGTAAAATAATCATAAGTAAAGTAATCATGAACATATCCGGACACATCATAAAATAAATAAAAATATCATTAGTAAAAACTGGTAAAAATATCATTTACCCCACCAAGAGGACGAAACAAACCCTTACACACACCCCACTCAATACTCTCCAGGTGGTCTCCTCCTGTCATATGCTGGGGTTGAGGTCAGGCAGGAGTTGGAAAATATCAGAAGTAAAATAATCATAAACATATAAGAAGTAAAAATATCATTAGTAAAATCATTGGTACAAATATCATTAGTAAAATCATTGGTACAAATATCATTAGTAAAATCATTGGTAAAAATATCATTAGTAAAATCATTGGTAAAAATATCATTAGTAAAATCATTGGTAAAAATATCATTAGTAAAATCATTGGTACAAATATCATTAGTAAAATCATTGGTACAAATATCATTAGTAAAATCATTGGTACAAATATCATTAGTAAAATCATTGGTAAAAATATCATTAGTTAAATCATTGGTAAAAATATCATTAGTAAAATCATTGGTAAAAATATCATTAGTAAAATCGTTGGTAAAAATATCATTAGTAAAATCATTGGTACAAATATCATTAATAAAATCATTGGTACAAATATCATTAGTTAAATCATTGGTAAAAATATCATTAGTAAAATCATTGGTAAAAATATCATTAGTAAAATCATTGGTAAAAATATCATTTACCCCTCCAGGAGGACGAAAAAAACCTTAAACCCTAAACCCATACCTCACTCAACACTCTCCTGGTAGCAAAAGGTCTCCTCCTCCCCCATGGTGGGATTGAGGTCAGGCAGGCGTTGACAAGTTCTAAGATAGTGTCGCAAGCGACATGGAAAATCGCTTTAGCAGTCACCGGCAGGGAGTTTCGAAAGGAGTGGAGAAAGTAGCTACTCGTAGCCGTATAGAGCTGCAAACATTGGATTTTGCGAAGAATTTTGACCGCTGCGATGCTGATAACTCTAGTCATGCGCACTCCAACTATGAGCAAAAATTGTGGGTGCGGAGTTGGTCGGAATCGTTCAAACGCCTGGACATCTGACGGACAGACGGACAGCATACAGCGGACAGACAGACAGACGGCGGAGAGAGACACGGGGGGAACTTGGGGCTAAAGCGAAAAATATCATAAGTAAACGAATCATACAGATATACAGACATATCATAAAATAAATAAAAATATCATTAGTAGAAATATCATTTACCCCACCAAGAGGACAAAACAAACCTTAAACCCTAAACCCATACCCCACTCAACACTCTCCTGGTAGCAAAAGGTCTCCTCCTCTCCTATGGTCTGGTCCATTTTACCAGTGCTCTATGTGGGATTCATCTAGATCTCACTCTCCTACATGATGGGCATGAGGTCAGAGCTTTTTTTCATTTCAGACAGGGGGTGTTCTGGTAGCGATCAGGGATTTGGTGCCTTTCTAGGTCGGGCTCCTGGTAGCTATATTGGTAGCGGGTCGGGGGTTTAGGGAGGCGAGGCCGGGATTTGAGTATACTGGTAGTGGAAGGTTTGGCCAAAACAGGGTCCCAGGTAGCGATCGCTACCCGTAGCGGAAAAAAAGCTATGCTTGATGTTAGGTAGGGGTTGAAAAATATCATAACTTAAAACCTGGCTAACATATCATTTGTTAAAATATTATCAGTACAAATACCATTATACATCATGCAATATGAGTGTGTGGAAGGGCAGGCGCCAGGAGGTTCGGAAAATTAAATCATCCTCCTCCTCCAACTCCTCCTCCTCCTCATCATCACCACCACCATTAAATCATATCATCATCATCACCATCACCATTCAATCATGTCATCATCATCATCATGAAATCATATCATCATCATCATTAAATCATGTCAACATCATCATGATCATCAGATCTACTCTTACTCACCGTCTGCGCGTGTTGCAGCATTGGGATGTATGACGGGGGAAAGTTACACTGGCAGATGACCTGCATTCATGAGGTTGGCATTTTAAAATTGTTACACTGGTAGTTACACTGATACTTACACCGGCAGATGTACTGCAGCCAGGAGGTTGACATTTTAAAATTGTTACACTGGTAGTTACACTGATAGTTACACCGGCAGATGACCTGCATTCAGGAGGTTGACATTCTAAATTTTTTACACCTGGCCACAGGGCGTGAAGTTGAAGGGACCTTCCTGTTAACTTGCACTGGGGAAGGTTACCGTGAGTTTTGGGGCTGCACGCAGCAGCTTCTAGGCAGCTCCTATCCCCTGTCCTTAAACCAAACCTGAAACTAGCTTGTGCGTCGTGAAGCTGGCACAAGGGGCATTCTTTTGCAGCTAAAATCTTTGGATTGGCCCCAATGGGTTGAAAATGGAGCTGGATAGAAGCTGTCGTTTGTAGCCCCAAAAAGATACAGTTGGGAAGGTAACCGTGAGTTTTCCTTTCGCAGACCGCTACCGCGCCTGAGCTTAGACTACAGCCCAGCAGCATGGAGGAAAGCATGTAGGAGGTTTAAATGTATGTATGTATGTATGTATGTATGTATGTATGTATGTATGTATGTATGTATGTATGTGTGTATGTATGTATGTATGTATGTATGTATGTATGTATGTATGTATGTATGTATGTATGTATGTATGTATGTATATATGTATGTGTGTTGTTACAGTCCAGGGGTAGGCAAAATAGGCTAAAGATCAATATAGGGGGGGCATGTCTGACTAGTTTAGCTGCACCCATGTGTTGCCATGCAGCGACGGAATGGCAACGCGTTGCATAAAACAAAAACAGTGGGATTGACTCACATTGTCAATGGTTGGGTGGGAGTCAATATAGGGCTTGAAGCGGGAGTTGGGCGCCTTCATCTCTCGAAGGTAGTTGAGAAGCGTGGTCTGTGACAGAGAGATGCACAAGAGGTTCAGGTGTCTTGATTGGGTGTGTTCAGGAATGGCATGGCATGGTATGGTGCAGAATAGTTTGGTCTGGTCTGGTGTGGCTTGGTCTGGTGTGGTCTGGTCTGGTGTGGTTTGGTGTGGTAAGGCCTGGTGTGGTATGGTTTGGTATGGTGTTTGGCCCCTTCTTATCTCTAAGGTAGTTGAGAGGCATTGTCTGCAACAGAGATATGCACAAGAGGATCACGTGTATAGTGTCATGTCTAATTTGGGCCTGTTATGTTGTGTTATGTTATGTTATGTTGTGTTATATTATGTTATGTTATGTTATGGTGCGGTTTGGCCTCGTCCAGTCTAGTCTAGCATAGTCTAGTATGGTGTAGTCTGATCTGATCTGGTGTGGTTCGGTCTGGTGTGTTATGTAATGTTATGTTATGGTGCGTCATGCAATGTCATGTTATGATGTGGTATGGTATGCTGTGGTGTGTTATGGTATGGCATGCCTTGGTCTAGTCTAGTCTAGCATTCAGTCGTGTAGTCTAGTCTGGTGTAGTCCGGTGTGGTCTGGTGTGGTTCGGTCTGGTGTGTTATGTGATGTTATGTTATTGTGTGTTATGTTATGTTGCGGTATGGTATAGCATAGTCTGGTACAGGAAGGTACAGTATAGTTTAGTATAGTCAAGGGGGGGGGGGGGGCAAGAAATAAACTGCCGTACCTTATCCTCACTTTAAATAGAGCTTATACCCAGGAAGCTATTACAACTTTTTTACCCAAAATAAAGTTGAACAGGAAGTTGGAGGTCTCCAAAGTTTTTTTGACCCAAATCTTAACTTCGCGATAGATAACGTGGACACAATCAGCACTCACTGTGAAGTCAACCCCATGCCCAAGGCTTAAAATCAGATTTGGCGGCATTGAGACGATCGCCTCGCCTGCAGGGATGTCCTTGGTCAAAAAGGTGCCTCGGATTCCTATGTCATTCACTCCAACCTCCAAATGGAACTGTGAGCAAGAATACAGGGGCGTCAGCGATCGCTACTTTTGACCCTGTTTATCCCTGGAGGAGGCCTAAAACCATAAAGCTAGAGGAAAAAAACTTTCAGATTTGAAAAAAGAATCCCTGATGGGCGTGCAAGGTTAGTATATGGGCTCTGTCCTTCTGTTTGGCTTCAACCAGCAGCTTCTAGGCAGATCCCTAAGCCGATCCGAGTCCGATCAGCTGCCATGCGTAGCCCCAAAAAGAAACAGTGCAGATCTGGCAACTGATCGGACTTGAGGATGCATATTTTCTCTCTCTCCCTCAGGACAGGACAGGACAGGACAGGACAGGACAGGACATAGCATAAGAAAATATAACACAATATAACGTAGTACGGTACGACACAGCATAACACAGCTTAGCACAGCACACCGCACACCTCAGCACAGCACATAACACAGTCAGCTTCTAGCCTGCCCTAGCATGCATATCGTCCTCCGTCCACGCCATTGTTTTCCTTTTCAGCTATGAGCAGCAGCCATAAGGCAGCTCCCTGGGTTCTCTCTTCATCCAAACTGTAAGCAGCCTAGGCACCTGGAAGTTGATATCGCCAGCTTTCCAGTGCTACTGGACTCTTTGGGTTTGGCTCAGTGGCAGTCTCAGGGGGCAGCCTGGAAGCTGGTGCTGGTAGCCGGAAATAAAAACAGTGGCCCAGTGCAAGGCTGATATGACAACATGGTCCATCAAACTTCAGGCAGCTCACCCTCAGGGAGCGGAGTTATCATGGGTAGTAATAACACTACTAAGCTACACTCCTGAGTACAGAATGTTGTTACATGGGACAGAGGGCATTCAAGATCCAGGCTGACTGCTAGACCGTCTTCGCTTCTTCACTTTTCCTCAATTTCAATGCCTGCTCACCCGGTTCAGTGCTAATTATTGGCTTCGGAACTATGTGCGAGGTGGGTCAATAACCTCGGCACCAGTACCAGCAATTTGGGCTATCTAGCGCTTTCTTTCTTCCTTTCCTTCTATCTATCATTCCAATCGCTCTAAGTGCACACCTCGGCTCCATGGGAGCTAGCCCAATCAAACATTCTCTGAGTCACGTCAATATGGTCCTCCATTTTGGCCCCGACATGTGCTACTGCGACTAATAGACCGAAGAACGCGATCTTGGACCGCATGCCTTGCGGTTGCATCTCGAAAATCGGGAAGGGAGAGGATTTTTGAATAATTGTTTGGTAAGGTGTTTTGGCCAGAGAGCTCTTCAGTTGGGACTCGAAATTGAAAGACGCCTAGTACATAAACGGTGGACAACCCGTACACGCGCCAGTCTCGCTTATAATAATTAGCAGGTGCAGTAATGCGTGGATCCAGGCTGTTGATGGGACAGATGTGCAGCGGGAATGTCAGGAAATAGCGGGCAAACAACTTGTGCGGAAACTGATCTTGAGTAGGAATAGATCTGATAGTTTGACATAACCGAAACCGAAATCCTGGATCGTATCAATTCGAGGACTTGACCCGAATCGACAAGTTAACCGCGTTTACAGAATTGGAAACGGTCCCGAAGGTGGAAGGACCTCGGCAGCTGTTCCCTGTCACAGTGCGACCCTAGTGCGATCTATCGCTCAGAAAATGTAATCCGCCCTCCCTCCCGCCCACCCGTCCCCATGCACCCCCGCATGCACCACCCAACACCCAATTGAAATTCTAAAGATAACCCACCCAGTCACTTCTCTTTACTTACTGGATGAATCCCACCTAAAAACCGAACAACAGCCTTATCTTCCTGTCGAATTGCAAGTGCTGGCTTCGGCTTCAGTTTAATTCCGTTGAGCCCAGCTTCAACTCTCGTCGGTAGATCCCGACCTTGAACAACGGAGTCGATCTGAAACCTATCACCGGTTGCCCAGCCTCTTCCAACGGGTAGTAATTGTCGCAAACAGACTCATAACGTTCCGATAAACCATGATTTGGACTGTAATCAGCACCCTGGTGCTCCTAGCATGCTTTAGCATGGAATGCAGGGCAGCTATGCTCCATCCCTTCGATATGGAGGAAAGCTTGATTGAGACTATTCAATTTAAAGGAGGAGTGGTAAGCAGGGGTAGTCAAGGGGCCAACTCATGGACATAACTTTAAACTGTCCACACCCATGTAATAGCTCATTAGCTATATGTGCTCTAAGTGTGGTGTAGTGGCGTTTGTGCTACCCATATTTACTCTGCCCGCAGCTGGTGATCAGCCTGAAGGTTGATAGACCATGCAGTGATCCAACCCTAATTAACTCTTGCAACGTGATGCACAACCATGTACACCACAGTACCTTACAGAGGTGGATAAGATCACACATCTATCTAAAGGACCGTTGAGAGCAACAGTCTCTTAGAGAGATGGAGATAGGTGTAAAAGTCTCTTAGTCTATTTGCTACTGTAATTATACCTCATCAAGGATCCTCAGAGACTTTACGTGGAAGTACCTAAAAAAAGGAAGTTAGTACATATGAACTACACAAAACCACTTAATGTGTACTAAGTGGGGAACGGCAACATGATATCATTTCATCATATGGTATCAAGTGATATCATATGATGCGGGCAGTCTGACTAGGCCAAAGTTACCATTTATATACAATATCGTATGATGCAATTTGTATGATGTCATATGATATCATACTCGCCTTTGGTCAGTATCATATGATTTGTCTATCCTTAGTATGAAGTCCCTAAACTTCATAGGGACCGAAGTACTCTGGTAACGGAACCTTAGAGAGATGAGTATCATCTTTCTCTTTTAGGGAACGCAGACGGTAACGGTACCAGTACCCAAACCATCCCTAACCGACACAGCAAATAGCACCTGCCAAACCATCCCTAACCGACACAGCAAATAGCATCTGCCAAACCCTACCGAACAGCAATAGCTGCCAAACCATCCCTAACCGACACAGCAAATAGCACCTGCCAAACCATCCCTAACCGACACAGCAAATAGCACCTGCCAAACCATCCCTAACCGACACAGCAAATAGCACCTGCCAAACCATCCCTAACCGACACAGCAAATAGCACCTGCCAAACCAACACAACCAACACAGCATGCACAAACTGCCAAAACCACCCCCAACCAACTCATGGTAAGTGATGTACAACACTACATATAGCCACATAGGATAGCTCGTGAAGCTCTTAAATACAAGTCCTATGCAGCGTCGCAAGCGACACGTAAAATTTGCTAAGTGTGTTGGCAACAGAACGACAGGTGGCAACGGACTGGAGCTGGCCAAAGCCAGTTAGTTATGAGACAGTCGGCTCACGTGCCAGGCTTCGTTTTTTCGGTCGGTCGGTCGGTCAGTCGGTCGGTCGGTCGGTCAGTCGGTCGGTCGGTCGGTCGGTCAGTCGCACAAACAGACTATGGTGTAAATCTGGGGGGGCTCCCGTCCTCTAGAAGGGGGGGTTCCTCCAAAAACAAAATAGTCTGTGCGAGCATGGATTGCTGTTCAGGGTAGCGGAATAGTGTGGACATAACTTTACACTCGGTTACTTCTTGGTGGGCACGTTACTTACTGGTTGACACTGAAAACTTGCTTACTTATTTCTCTGTTTTTTTACCCCAATGCTACACTCATGACCATCCCTATCAATGGCTGACCAATCCTATGGCCAACCCTATCAATGGCTAGCTGGCTGCCTAGCAGGCTTAGACTTCCTTACTTATTTCTCTGCTGTTTCGACCCTAATGCTACACTCATGACCCACCCTATGACCTTTGTCCAACCAATAAGCAATCCTCTGTTTAAAGAGTCCATTCTCAGTCCTAAGTTACACATATTCGGCGCACATAGCACTTCCCGGAATTTTACTGAATATGCATTACGTTTGACATGTAGATCATGCTTTCGAAAGCGTACAACATTTAATGACCGATGTTCCTTCTGGAATACCACCACCAATAAATTTGAAAAGTGTTTTGAAGGTGCTCAATTAAAAGTGCTCAATTATGAACCTTGGTGTTTTGAAGGTGCTGCTTATAGTGCTCAATTATGTGCCTTAGTGTTTTGGGGGTGCTACGCTAGATCCTCTTGGGATCACTTTGGGGGGCCAAAGTAGGTTCACATATTCGGTGCACATCATACCAGTGGCCCATCCATATGCTGTTCATTCTCCATCTTATTATTGCACAGAAACGAGTTATGAAAGCAAAATGTAATTTTAAGGTATTAAAATTGAATTTGCTGGGCGTTTAAATGAAGCTGGAATGGCATCTGCTGAAGGGGGTATAAGCTACTTTTTTCGTTGACGCCTGGCCACTCTGTCCCTGCATGGCAACGCATGGGTTTGGCTAAACTAGTCAGAAATACCCCCGAAACCCCAGGCTCCACGCTTTGCGCTCCACGGGGTTCGGGAGGCAGTGTGTTGCACTGGGGTCGCACATAGTCACTCAATTTGCGGCGCGTCGCACGAAAAAAACAGTGGCAATGCCTATTGTGCAAGCTCAATCCATCATCGATCCATTCCCACACAGGTCATTTTCAGCCCTTTCTGTCACGGTTGGGCAAACCCATTTAGCCTATTTGGCCTACCCCTGGACTGTAACATACATTCATTCACACAGACAGACAGACAGACAGACAGAGATGAACGCAAAAGTGGGCTTGAACCAAGATGGGATCCGAGTTTTTTTTGCGTCTCGAGACATACATACAAGCATACATACGTACACAGGTGAACACTAAAGTGGGCTTGAACCAAGATGGGATCCGGGGTCTTTTTGCGTCTCGAGACATACACACAAAATACATACATACCATACAACAGACATACAGAATATAGTACATACAGAATACATAAATAAAGACAGACATACATACTACAGAAATTTACAGACATACATAAATACATACTACATACATAATACACACATACATACATACATACAGACATACATACATACATACATACATACATACATTACATACATACATACATGCATACATACATAATATAAATACTAAATACAACCCATACATACACACATTACAACATACATACATACATACATACATACAGACATTACTACATAATACATAAAACAGACATACATAAGTCAGGAAGTACGGTGACGTACGTTACATAAAGAGAAGAAAGAAAAGAAAGAAAGAAAGAAAGAAGAAAGAAAGATAAGGAAAGAAGACGAAAGAAAGGAAAGTGAAAGAAAGAAAGAAAAGAAACGAAAGCAGAAAGAAAAAGAAAAGACAGAAAGAAAGATAAGAAAGAAAGAAAGAAAGGACAGAAGACAGACAGAAAGAGAAACAGACTTCATACATGACCAGAAGAGAAAGAAAGAAAGAAAGAAGAATGAAAGAAAGTGACATGGCAGAAAGACAGAACAGACATGAAAGAAAGAAAATACAGACAGGACATAAAGACAGACAGATAATAAGACAGACATACAAAAAAAACAAAACATAAGAAAGTAAAGAAAGACAGGTACAGTAATAAATAAAGAAAGGGACATCATACTACATACATACTACATACAGTACATAAATAACAACATACAGACTACATCATACAGACATACATAAATACTTACATTACATAAATACATACATACATACATACATACATAACATACATACATAATACCTACATACATACATAACATTACATACATTACATACATACATACATAAATACATAAATACTCCAATACATACATACATACATTACATACATACTACGTACATTCATACAGACCTACAGACTTTCGTAATTTACGTACACAGGTGAACGCTAGAGTGGGCTTGAACCAAGATGGGATCCGAGGTCTATTCGCGTCTCGAGGAACATCACGACAGATGACATAATCTGTCCAATTCCTCCAGATGCTGTCAACCATCTGGATCCAAGGCCTCCACTACGGTGAGCTTTGGTGCTGCTTGCTTCGTTATGTCAGCGTGCTTTCTTATGTTCAGAAGCTTCCTAATGTTTCAGCATGCTGACCTTAGGTGAGGGGGGGGGGGGGGGGGGGGGGGGGGTACGGGGGGTACTCAATATGCTTTTCCATTCCCTGCCCAGGATTGCGTTCAACACTTTGGAGCAGGCCTCTTACTACATTGAGCTGGGGCCTGCATGCAATTAAGACATAAGAGAGATTTAGCGTGCAGGAAATATCCTCCCCCTTTGGACACACATATCGCGCCGCGCTTGGAGATAGTGGACGTGGAGCATGTCGAGGATGGGTCCCTTAGAAGGGCAGGGAGGGGGGGTGGGGTGGGGGGGTGGTGGGGGGGGGGGGGGTGGGGGGGACAAGTGGAGGTGTTGTTGGGGGGGGGGGCAAGTTGGGGGAGAAGGGTCAATGATGTGGGGGGCGAGGGCAAACAGGGAAAGGGGCAAGGGGGATTTGTAGCAGGCGTTTGGGGATACTTGAACAGGGAGTTTTGTTGCCTGCATACAAGTAGGGAACGGCAACTAATATTAGTGTTTGAAAAACAAATATTCGCTAATATTATTACAGTGTCACAAAAATATTAGTTTTTCAAATAAAATTGAAATTCTGGTGAGACGGCTCGTCCGACTAATATTATGTAATGTTATATAATATTATTTATTCACTAATATTATATAACATAGCCGACCCCTACATGCAAGTGTGGTGGGTGTGAGAGGGGTGAGGTCTGTCTGCTCATTGTGTGATCCCCACAGATGTAAACAGCGGGTATAAATAAAAAAACTCAACAATAAAGAAACCTTAAAAATAACAAATGCTTGAACAGTGAGTATACCTCAATGTATAGCATTTAAAATGGTACCTCAAAAATAAAAATAAAATGCCTCAAAAGTAACAAATATAAACAATGGGTATACTTCCATGTAAAGCAATTCAGCGAATAATTTGGATTTGGATTTTCTTTGTCATACATCGTACCTGAAAATTGGGCTGAAAATTATAAGACTTTTGAGACTTCCGGTAGAAATGTCGTATCATTTGGTGTGTTTGTATGCTGTTACAGTCCGGGGGTAGGCGAAATAGGCTAAAGGGACTTTCCTAACCGTGTATGAAGAGCTTAAAAAGAAAAAGCACTGATGGACTGATGAACCCCAAACAAAAAGCTGATGAACCCCAGACAAAAACACTGATAAACCCCAAACAATCGGTTTACCGACGGGGGCCCTGACTTGAGTTAGTGCTACAGCGATCATTTAATCTTGGTGTAACAGGTTATTCATTACCATGGGACCGAATTGGTTACAAGACTGTTCACATTATAAAACATTGTATTAAAAATCAGGCAAAAATCAGGCAAAAATTGCAATTTTGTCTGAAAACCGTTAAGGGGCAATACGACCTGATGTCCTGTCAAATCCAAATCATCCTCTGAATTGCTATAAACAAATAGGTTCCATGACCTACCATTCCTGTAAAGTTGAGCGGCAATCTAACCTCTTGATCTGACAAATCCAGGTTATCTGCAAACTTGCTGTAAACAAAGAGGATCTTTGACTTACCATTTCTACGATCCCCAATACATCAGGAAGAACTGGTCGTCCACTTCATCCGAGAGACACACGCCAAGCCCTCTCGGCACCACCAGTATCTGCAGACGCTTCCTAAGGCAGGAGAGGTGCGAATATTATAATATCTCTTGATTAGTATTTAATTAATTCATAATAATAATTCAATTAATGAATGAAATATGCAAATAAATGGCACGCCTTATTACAGGGCGTTAGATTAAGGGAGCCAGCCCGTTTGCTTGCACTGGAGGGGTCAACAACCAATATCTTGAATTAATTTGGTTTCAAACTGGTTTGATTTGTGCCATTCAGGGCTATGTGCAGCAGCTTCTAGGAAGCTCTGTACCCTAGACTTGCATGTTTCAGACGTTCTATTCCGTATTCCCCTCCCACCCATACCATAGCCCAGGGCTATCTACCCACAATAAATAAATAAAACATAAATAGTAAGCCTTATTACAAGGCGTGAGGTTGAGGGGGCCAGCCCTTTGCTTTCACAGTGGCCAATCACCAGTGTTTCATTTTTCGACGACGCGTCGCCATTCCGTCGCCATTCCGTAGAATGCTACACCCCCCGGACCCCCCGATATCGGGACACGCTGCCCCCCGACCCCCCAGGCTCCGCGCTTCGCGCTCCGCCATGCGATGGCTACGCAACTATCCTGAAATCAGGGTTGAGTAGCCCAAGTAGCTACTCAACCTGGACTACAGAAATCTGAAATAACAAACACTGCCAACCACCAATCCACCCGCATGATGTTTCATACCACTCATCCCACACCACCCTACCACACTCGCTACCACCCTCCCTATCACCCTACCACCCACCCTACCACCTTCCCTACCACCCTGACACCCTGCTACCCACGTACCGGCCTGCCACCCTGCCACCCTGCACACCCATACCACCCACACCACCCTACCACCACCCCTACCACCCTGCCACCCTCCCTACCACCCTACCACACACCTACCTGCCCCTGCACCCCCACACCCTACCACCAACGATGACAACCCTGCCACACGACCACAAGCCCGACCACCCGACACCAACCCGACAACCACCCCGCATAAAACCAGCCCGAACCCCGACCACCCCCTCCCACCCGAAACACCACACCGACCGACCTACCACCCACCACCCACCCGACCACCACACCCGGCCACCCGAACAGCCACAAGCCAACACTAAGCCCGAAATCACCCGACAGAACACCCGACACACACAATAAAACCACGAAACAACAACAAAGAAAAAAAAACAAGAAAAACAGCCCTACAACCTACCACACACACATAAAAAAAAGGACACCAACAAATAAAGACATACCACAGATAAAAAAAAAAAAAAACACACAATGAAACCAATAAAACCACCACCCTAACACACTACAACAATCCCGAACACGTGCAGCAAGGCACACTTCCCCTACACACAATCCCAACCAACCTTACCACACCTACCACCACACGAACACCCACCCTACCACCATCCCGTTCACCCCTCCCTACCAACCAATACCCAACCTACCACCATGACACCCTGCCAACACAACCTACGTAACTCCCAACGTACCACCCACCCTACCACCCACCATGCCACTCTTACAACCACCCTACCACATACCAACCATCCCTACCCACCTTGCCACCCTGCCAAACTAAATACCACCCCACTACCTTGACACCCACCAACTACCACCCTACCACCTTGCCCCCCCCCCCCCCCCCCCCACACACACACACACACACCAAAACCTGCACCATGCCACCACACCATTCTACAACCCATCTGCTCTCCAGGCATCAAAACTACAAAACTTTCCCTTGAGTACTTCACCACTGCTCCGGAGTGATATCTGGTAAGTGGGTTTTCAATGTTTAGGGACTATAATTTACACAATCGTTAATACGGATGCTCAAGTGCTGGTTGATGATGAGTGCATTTCCAGCAACTGTTGGAATAAAATGTTGTGCTTGTAGCACAATGCTCTAATGATGTACCTTAGTGTTTTGGGAAGTGATAAGCTAAAGCCTTTGGGATCAATTTGGGGGTTCTCCAAGCAGGCTGCTAGTAGCCCCCCAAGGCTCGGATGTGTGTGGTTGGTGTGGGGTGTGTGGGTTGTGTGTGTGCCTGTTGTGTTGGGGGGGGGGGGGGGGAATCAAGAGGCGTAGAGTGCATGTGCCTTGCAACTGTTTTTGGCTGAAGGTGCTTTGTTGTAGCAAAGTGCCTCCCATTATGTTACCTTGGTGTTTTGGGAGTGCTACCTTTAACTCCGATTGGGCTCACCTTTGAGGTTTCTAAAGCAGCTGCTTAGTAGAAACCAAAAGCGCTGGTAGGGGGGAGGGGGTGTATATCCGATGTTGTGTGTGGGGGGGGGGGGGGGGGGGGGGGGGGGGAATCCCAAGCGGGTTTAGATGGCATTTGCCTCGAACTGGTGGACGTGAAGTTGCTAGGTTGGCGCACAAGTTCCTCAATTATGTACCTTGGTGTTTTGGGCGAGTTGCTTACGCTAAAGCCTTTGGGCTCACTTTGGGGGGTCCAGAGCAGCTGCTAGTAGAACGCCCAAAGGATGGGTGATTGTGGGTGGGTGGGTGGGTGTGTGTGTGTGGGGGGCGGGGGGGGGGGGGACCAAGAGGGGTGAGAGTGCCTTTGCCTTGCAAACTGTTGGGACTTGAAGGTGCTGCTTGTAGCACAAGTCCTAATAATGTACTAAGTGTTTTGGGGGGTGCTGTGGTAATAAAGCTCTCTTGGGCTCAATTGGAGGGGTCCAGAGCAGTGCTACTAGCACCCCAAGGCTGGTATGATGGTGGGTGGGTGTGGGGTGGTGGGATCCAAGAGGGTTAGAGTGCATTAGCCTGCAACTGTTGGAATTGAC
>JACBWV010000303.1:791436-826153 GCA_013435795.1 Chlamydomonas sp. ICE-L
CCCCCCCAATTCTGCTCTGTACCCCCCCCTCCTCATTCTCCTCGGGCCTCGCACACCCCTTCCCGTCAACCCTCCTAAACAACTTTCCTTTCCGCCTTTATACTTTCCAATTCTCCTGTTATATCCTGTTAAGTGGGTTTTCAATGTTTAGGGACTATAATTACCCAATCTTTCATACTGGATGCTCAAGTGGGTGAGAGTGCATTTTCCAGCAACTGTTGGACTCAAATGTGCTGCTTGTAGCACAAGTGCTCAATGATGTACCTTAGTGTTTTGGGAGTGCTACGCTAAAGCCTCTTGGGCTCACTTTGGGGGTCCAAAGCAGCTGCTAGTAGCACCCCAAAGGCTGGTATGTGTGTGGTTGTGTGTGTGTGTGTGTGTGTGTGTGTGTGTTTGGGGGGGGGGGGGGGAATCCAAGAGGGTTAGAGTGCATTTGCCTGCAACTGTTGGACTTGAAGGTGCTAGTTGTAGCACAAGTGCTCAATTATGTACCTTGGTGTTTTGGGAGTGCTACGCTAAATCCTCTTGGGCTCACTTTGAGGTTCTAAAGCAGCTGCTAGTAGCACCCCAAAGGCTGGTATGTGTTTGGTTGTGTGTGTGTGTGGGGGGGGGGGGGGGGGGGGGGGGGAATCCAAGAGGGTTAGAGTGCATTTGCCTGCAACTGTTGGACTTGAAGGTGCTAGTTGTAGCACAAGTTCTCAATTATGTACCTTGGTGTTTTGGGAGTGCTACGCTAAAGCCTCTTGGGCTCACTTTGGGGGGTCCAGAGCAGCTGCTAGTAGCACGCCAAAGGCTGGTATGTGTGGGTGGGTGGGTGTGTGTGTGTGGGGGGGGGGGGGGGGGGATCCAAGAGGGTGAGAGTGCATTTGCCTGCAACTGTTGGACTTGAAGGTGCTGCTTGTAGCACAAGTCCTCAATAATGTACCTAAGTGTTTTGGGGGTGCTGTGTTAAAGCCTCTTGGGCTCACTTTGAGGGGTCCAGAGCAGCTGCTACTAGCACCCCAAAGGCTGGTATGTATGGGTGGGTGGGTGGGTGGGGGGATCCAAGAGGGTTAGAGTGCATTAGCCTGCAACTGTTGGACTTGACGGTGCTGCTTGTAGCAAAAGTGCTCAATTATGTACCTTGGTGTTTTGGGGGTGCTGTGCTAAAGCCTCTTGGGCTCACTTTGGGGGGTCCAGAGCAGCTGCTAGTAGCACCCCAAAGGCTGGTATGTGTGGGTGGGTGGGTGGGTGTGAATGTGTAGATGTGGGTGGGTGGGTGTGTGTAGGGGGGGATCCAAGAGGGTTAGAGTGTATTTGCCTGCAACTGTTGGACTTGAAGGTGCTGCTTGTAGCACCTAAGGTCTAAATTATGTAGTGTTTTGGGGCTGCTACGTCAGAGCAATTTGGGGTTGCTTTTGGGGGGCATAAAAAAGCTGCTAGTAGAACCCCTAGGGCTACTAGGGGCACCATGTTGCTAAACTAATACACTTTCTCCTTTGCTTACCAGAAAGGACCAGAAAGCATAGCCACCCCTCGCACAATTATCACTTATACGTAGGGATAGTAAGTATGATATCATATGGTATCGTATGATGCCGGCAGTCTGACTAGGCTAAAGTTACAATTTATATACGGTATCATATGATGCAATTTGTATGATATCATATGATATCATACTCGCCTTTGGTCGAAATCATATGATATGCCGATCCCTACGTCTGCATGCCAGAGCTTTTCTTTTCCAATGCCAGCTGCAGCTTCTTGGCAGCTACCCTGGCCTGCTACCCAACCGAAACTACAGTAGCGTATTGCTTCTGGAATCTGGCAGACTCATCTTTCCAGTACGGTTGAAATCTTGGGGCTTAGCCCAGTGGCTGGCTCAGGGAGATGCCTCGAAGCTGCTGCTCGTAGCCGAAAAGAAAAACTATGATGCATGTGTAGCGAACGGCAATATGATATCACATGATGCCGGCAGTCTGACTAGGCTAAAGTTATCCTTTATATGCAATATCATACAATGCAATTTGTATGACATCATATGATATCATACTCGCTTTTGGTCAGTATCATATGATTTGCCGGTCCTGATGCACGTGTTCTAAAGCATAGTTTTTTCAGCTTCAAGCAGCAGCTTCTAGGCAGCTCCCTGAACCAGCCACTGGGCTAAGCCCCAAGATTTCGACAGTTCTGGCCATCAGATTCTATCAGCTTCCAGACACACTATGTTTTATTATATTGGGCTGAATAGCCAGTCAGGGGAGCTGCCTAGAAGCTGCTGCTTTTAGCTGAAAAGAAAAACACAGTGCTGAAGTCTGCTCGCCGTTCTCTGTCCTGCTTATTCAACTGTATATTACAGGCTGGTCAAATCGAGTATTTCCAGCCAGGATGAGAAAGCATGATCACCCCTGACACAAACTACCACGTTTGCATGTGTGCTACAGTCTGCCTACCGTTTTCTGCCCTGTTTATTCAACTGCATGTTCCAGGCTGGTCAAATCAATGGCCACCCTGGCACAAAGTACCTCGTATGCGTGTGTGCTCATGGTCTGCACACCCTTTCTGTCCCGCCCAAAAAAAGGTTTGTAACAGGCTGATCAAATCAAGCACTACCAGAAAGAACTAGAAAACATGGTCACCCCTTGCACAAACTACCACGTTGGCATGTGTGCTACTGTCTGCTCACAGTTACTGTACCGCCCATTCAAAAGGTTGTTACAGGCTGATCAAATCAAGCACTACCAGAAATAAATAGAAAACATGGCCACCCCTCGCTCAAACTACCACGTATGCGTGTGTGCTACAGTCTGCTCACCCTTTTCTGTCCTGTTTATTCAACTGTATGTTCCAGGCTGATCAAATCAAGCATTACCAGCCAGTATAAGAAAACATAGTCACCCCTCGCACAAACTGTCATTTATGTGTGTGTGCTACAGTCTGCTCACCCTTTTCTGTCCTGTTTATTCAACTGTATGTTCCAGGCTGATCAAATCAAGCATTACCAGCCAGTATAAGGAAACATAGTCACCCCTCGCACAAACTGTCATTTATGTGTGTGTGCTACAGTCTGCTCACTGTTTTCTGTCCTGTTTATTCAAGTGCATGTTCCAGGCTGATCAAATCAAGCATTACCAGCCAGGATTAGAAAGCATGATCACCCCTCGCACAAACTGTCATTTATGTGTGTGTGCTACAGTCTGCTCACCATTTTCTGTCCTGTTTATTCAAGTGCATGTTCCAGGCTGATCAAATCAAGCATTACCAGCCAGGATTAGAAAGCATGATCACCCCTCGCACAAACTGCTACATTCTGTTCACCATTTTCTGTCCTGTGTATCCAACTGTATGTTCCAGGCTGATCAAATTAAGCACTACCAGCCAGTATTAGAAAGCATAGTCACCCCTCGCACACACTATCATTTATGCGTGTGTGCTACAGACTGCTCACCGTTTTCTGCCCTGTCTATTCAACTGCATGTTATAGGCTGGTAAAATTTAGTATTTCCAGCCAGGATTAGACAGCATGGTCACCCCGTGCACACACTACCACGTTTGCGTGTGAGCTACAGTCTGCTCACCATTTTCTGTCCCGCCTATTCAACTGTATGTTATAGGCTGATGAAAGTGAGCTCTTCCAGCCATAATTAGAAAGCATGGTCACCCCTCGCACAAACTGCTACATTCTGTTCACCATTTTCTGTCCTGTGTATTCAACTGTATGTTACAGGCAGGTCAAATTAAGCACTACCAGCCAGTATTAGAAAGCATAGTCACCCCTCGCACACACTATCATTTATGCGTGTGTGCTACAGACTGCTCACCGTTTTCTGCCCTGTCTATTCAACTGCATGTTACAGGCTGGTAAAATTTAGTATTTCCAGCCAGGATTAGACAGCATGGTCACCCCGTGCACACACTACCACGTTTGCGTGTGAGCTACAGTCTGCTCACCGTTTTCTGTCCCGCCTATTCAACTGTATGTTACAGGCTGATGAAAGTGAGCTCTTCCAGCCATAATTAGAAAGCATGGTCACCCCTCACACAAACACCACGTTTGGATGTGTGCTACAGTCTGCCTACCGTTTTCTGCCCTGTTTAATCAACTGCATGTTCCAGGCTGGTCAAATCAATCATTTCCAGTCAGGATTACGAAGCATGGTCACCCCTCACACAGACTGCCACGTATCCATGTGTACTACAGTCCGCTTCGCGGAACTGTCACGCCTTATCAACTGTATGTTACGGGCTGGTCAAATCTAACACTACCAGAAAGAAATAGAAAACATGGCCACCCCTCGCACAAAATACCACGTAAGCGAGTGTGCTACTGTCTGCTCACAGTATCTGTTCTGCCTATTCAAATGTATGTTACAGGCTGATCAAATCAAGCACTACCAGCAAGAACTAGAAAGCATGGTATCAGGAGTAGGAGACGAATCTAGAGCGTTCATCCTTGATGATGTGATTCATGAGGACGATCCTGTGACACTGGAGGAGCTGAAGGAGGCATGCGCTGTGGTACGTATTGGTGTGTGTAATGTAATGGCATGTGATGTGGTGTGTGTTATGTACTAATGTATGTAATGTGTCTACATGCGTGTATGCGTGGACGGATGGGTGGATGGATTTGTTTGTGCATGTACGTCTGGATGTGATTCATGAGGACGATCATGTGACCCTCGAAGAGCTGAAGGAGGCATGCGCTGTGGTACGTATTGGTGTGTGTAATGTAATGGCATGGCATGTGCTGTGGTTTGGTGTGTGTAATGTACTAATGTATGTAATGTGTCTACATGTGTATGTGTGGACGGATGGGTGGATGGATTTTGTGTGCGCATGTATGTGTGGATGTGATGTTTGAGGACGACCACCCCTGGAGGAGCTAAATGAGGCATGTGCTGTGGTACGTATTGGTGTGTGTTATTTGACTGACTGCGTGCGAATGTGTGGATGGGCGGATGGATTTTGTGTGTGCATGTGTGTGTGGATGTAATTTATGAAGACGATCCCGTGACCCTGGAGGAGCTGAAAGAGGCAGGTGCTGTGGTGTGTATTGGTGTGTGTTATTTGTCTACGTGTGTGTGTATGATGGGTGGACAGGTTCTGTGAATGCATGTATGCATGGATGTGATGTATGAGGATTACAAAGTGGCCTCGGAGGAGCTGAAGGAGGCATGTGCTGTGGTGTGTATTGGTGTATTGTTTAGGGTTCAGGTTTAGAGTAAGGATACCACATCATGAATGATGTGATTTATGAAGATTACGAAGTGGCCTTGGAAGAGCTGAAGGAGGCATGTGCTGTGGTATGTATTGGTGTGTGTGATGTACTAATGTATGTTTTGTGTCTACGTGTGTTTGTGTGGAAGGATGGACGGATTTGGTGTATGCATGGATGTGATTGTGAAGACGACAGCGTGACCCTGGAGTAGCTGAAGGAGGCATGCGCCGTGGTATGTATTTGTGTTTGTATGTGTCTACGTGTGTATGTGTGGAAGGATGGGCGGATTTGGTGTATGCATGGATGAGATTTATGAAGACGACAGCATGACCCTTGAGTAGCTGAAGGAGGCATGCGCCGTGGTATGTATTTGTGTTTGTATGTGTCTACGTGTGTATGTGTGAACAAATGGGTGGATGGATTTGTGTGTGCATGCATTTGTGGATGTGATTTATGAAGAGGACGGCGTGACCCTGGAGTAGCTGAACGAGGCATGCGCTGTGGTACGTATTGGTGTGTGTAATTTGTCTATGTGAGTATGTATGATTTGTGGATGTGATTTATGAAGATTACGAAGTGGCCTCCTAGGAGCTGAAGGTGGCATGCGCTGTGGTGTGTATTGGTGTGTGTAATTTGTCTACGGGTGTATGTGTGGATGGATGGATGGACGTTGTGTATGTATGCATGGGTGATTTATTTATTTATTTATTTATTTATTTATTTATTTATTTATTTATTTATTTATTTATTTATTTTACTTATTTACTTATTTACTTATTTACTAGTACATTTCCCGTGTGGCCACACCAGTCAGGATGTACCTAGCAAAAACGACCCCCCACCACCCACACAAACCCACCACCACTTGGCCCTTGGGCCACACCTGTCAGGATTACCCAGCAATACAATCCCCCACCCCCCACCCCCCCCCACCACTTGCCCTTGGCCACACGCGTGTCAGGATGTACCCAGCAAATCAACCCCCCACCCCCCACCCCCTACCCCCCACCCCCCCCACCACTTGCCCTTGTCCACACCTGTCGGATGTACCGCGCAAAATACAACTCCCCCACCCCCCACCCCCTACCCCCCCCCCCCCACCCCCCCCCCCCCACCACTGCCCTTGGCCACACACCTGTCAGGATGTACCAGCAAAAATACACCCCCCCTCCCCCCCACCCCCTACCCCCACCCCCCCACCCTTTGCCCTTGGCCACACCTTGTCGGATGTACGCCAGCAATACGATGCCCCCCCCCCCCCCCCCTCCCCCCCCCCCAACCACACACACACCACAATTTGCCCTGGACGCCCTGTAGGGTCCTGTCCCCTCACCCCCGCCCACCCCCCCCCCTCCTCCCCCCCCCCTCGCACTTCTTCCCCCCCCCCCCCCCCCCTCCCCGCTCCCCCCCCCGCCCTCCCCTTTTCTTTCTCCCCCTCCCCCGCCCACTCCCCCCTGACCCCCTCCCCCCCCCCCCCCCACACACACCACACACACACACACACACACACACACACACACACACACACACACACACACACACACACATACACACACACACACTTGGACGCAGATCTTCACTCATGACATCTATGGTTTCCCCCGCCCTGCCATCTACATGGTGCCCATTTTCGACTTGACCAACTACAAGTGGGACAGCCCTAACTACATCACCCACCTGGAAGAAAGCCCAAACTTCGATCTGAAGGCTGGTGCAGACATCAAAGAGGGAGAGGAAGTGAGTCTTCTGTTTCCAGGGTCTATGTTAGATGTATGATTTATATGGGCGGCTTTGGGGTTGCAAAGGTAGAGGGGGGGTGAAAAGGCAAAGAAACCTATCACTCCTTCCCAGACTGCCACTCCCACAGCCCTGGTGCAGACATCAAAGAGGGAGAGGAAGTGAGTCTCCTGGGTTTAGTGTTTGTCCTGGGTTGCCGTGTATTACCGGTAATACAAAAAATCAGTTTAGGGAAAAGTGGAATAAAAGGGTCATATATTTCTCAAATCGCACAAGATGTTTTGCAGCGTCAACTTCAAGAGTAGTAGAGCACATATTGATCGTCAAATAAGCTATATAGTGGTACATAAACATGTTTGAATTTGAAGGGTCTTAGTTTAGGGGCAGCGCATTTTGAACTGAATCCTCAGTTTCGCTGGTTTGTGTTGTGATACCCACCTGCTGGAGTGAAATACCTTTCACAACTTAAACAACAAGTTCTATGCAGCGTCGCCAGCGACGCTAAACAATGGCGGAGAGTGATTGCGAGGGAGCGACAGGTGGCAATGGAAGCGAGTTAGTTACGAGACGGTTGGCTGACATGTCAGGCTTCATCACGGTCAGACGGATGGATGGATGGATGGATGGATGGACGGACAAATGGGTAACACTGGGGGCTCCCGCCCCCCAGAAGGGGGGGCTCCGCCAAGAATGTTAGATTCAATCTATGGGCTGCTATGGGGGTGCCAAGATATATTGGTAGGATAGGGTGATGCCAAGATATATTTGTAGGATAGAGTGCTGCTGTCCAGGGTAATTCAAAGCGCGCGCTTTTGCGCTTTTGAGCGCTGACTTTTTGACCCTCTCTGCGCTTTAAGCGCAGTTTTTTGCAACCCCCTGTGGGCGCAGCAAGCAATTTTTGTGCTTTTTGCACTACCAAAAACCCTAAACCCTAAAACCCTAAAACCCTAAACCCTAAACCCTAAACCTGGCACTACAAAGCGCAGTTTTTTTGTTTTCAAGTGCGCTAAATCGCTTGCCAATTTGGCCATTTGAAGTACCCTGCTGCTCTCTACCTTGAATCCTCGATTTGAGTGTTTTATAATTTTCTCATTTGAGTGTTTTCTTGGTTTTTATGAACAATTGTTACATTTTGTGATATTTAAGCTGAAATTGAAACCTGTAGCTATTGGAAACCCATTTGCAAACTAGATATATATTTGTAGGATAGGGGTTGCAACGGTACTGGGGGGGTGAAAAAGCAAAGAAACCTATCACTCCTTCCCAGACTGCCACTCCCACAGCCCTGGCGCAGACATCAAAGAGGGAGAGGAAGTGAGTCTTGTAGGCAGGACTCGACGTATAGGCAGGACTCGACTTATAGGCAGTCAAGCCTTTTAAAAGCATTGCCTATTTAAAATTAAGCACATGCATTCTTTAAAGGCATTTGACATCAAAGAAGGAGAGGAAGTGAGTCTTATAGGCATGACTTTACTTATAGGCAGTCCAGTCTTTTAAAGGCATCGCCTATTTAAAACTAAGCAATTGCCTTCCTTTTAAAGGCATCGCCTATTTAAAACTAAGCAATTGCCTTCCTTTTAAAGGCATCGCCTATTTAAAACTAAGCAATTGCCTTCCTTTTAAAGGCATTTGACATCAAAGAGGGAGAGGAAGTGAGTCTTCGGGGTTCAGGGTCTATGTTAGATTTAATCTATGGGGTGGTAGAGGGGGAGGTGAAAAGGCAAAGAAACCTATCACTCCTTCCCTGACTGCCAGTCACACGGTGGCTTACAGTCCCACCCACAAACCTCACACACCTTCTGCCCTATGGCTTGATATGGAATCTCTGCCAAATCCTATGAGGCAACTGTGCAATAACACCGAGCAACTGTGCAATGACACCAAGCGTTAAGGAAAACACTTTGATTCAAATGCCTGGGAACTAGAACAAGAGTATTCACCTCGCCTTCGTACCGTACATATATTGCATAACGTTGCCATAGACAGGCCCTAGTTGACCCAAGGCATGCCCTCTCCACAACTTCCGAAGGAGGGGGGGGTCTTCCAACCATCCTCAAAATCACAGGGTACAAGCAATACAGGGTACAAGCAATACAGGGTACAAGCAATACAGGGTACAAGCAATACAGGGTACAAGCAATACAGGGTACGAGCAATACAGGGTACAAGCAATACAGGGTACAAGCAACACAGGGTACAAGCAATACAGGGTACAAGCAATACAGGGTACAGGCAATACAGGGTACAGGCAATACAGGGTACAAGCAATACAAGGGTCATACAGGGTACAGGCAATACAGGGTACAGGCAATACAGGGTACAGGCAATACAGGGTACAAGCAATACAGGGTACAAGCAATACAGGGTACAAGCAATACAGGGTACAAGCAATACAGGGTACAAGCAATACAGGGTACAAGCAATACAGGGTACAAGCAATACAGGGTACAGGCAATACAGGGTACAAGCAATACATAAAGCAATACAGGGTACAGGCATACAGGGTACAGGCATACAGGGTACAAGCAATACAGGGTAAAAGCAATACAGGGTACAAGCAATACAGGGTACAGGCAATACAGGGTACAAGCAATACAGGGTACAAGCAATACAGGGTACAGGCAATACAGGGTACAAGCAATACAGGGTACAAGCAATACAGGGTACAGGCAATACAGGGTACAAGCAATACAGGGTACAAGTAGGGCGTACCAGGATTACCCGTATGGTTACGCTTGTAACCAACCCCATCGACGTTTCTGGCGAATTTCATCTTTCATACCGCACCATTTCTGCACAAGCTAGGCTGAGCGTGTCCTCTACCCTCTCAGTTTTCTTCATGTCTAAGGCCAGGCATGGTGGTCGCGTGAGATCGGCACTCGGGCTGGCCCCGCTTGGTGATCTATAACCGGGATGCGACGTTTAAATGGTGAAGTCATCGGACCAAGTTGAAATGTTGGTTTGGGTAGCCACATGGCATACTTGGGGGGTGCATTGAGTACACACAAATGTGGGCGGGGAGGTCTGGATATGCCTCATGGACACCATGTGTGATTCTAATCTTGGTATGCCCAAATAGGGCTGCTTAGGTAGGGTAATCTGGCACATACTAGCAAGTGTGTGGCCCAGGGCACACATCTGGCAGCTCTACCTATCATGTATGTGTACTCCATGCATGCCCCAAACATGCCATGTGGCTACCCAAACAAAGCTTGCAACTTGGTCCGTTCACTTTCATTTTTTTAAGCTATAGTCTAGTGGCGTGTGTGCAATGTCAATAGCCTATTTACATTCCATTTGGGGCATGGGGAGAGAAGGCTCAGCTTACAGAAGGATGGACATGCAACACGACAATAAATTACTTGTAGAAGGTCCTAACTGCAAACCATATCCTAGGGGATGTATCCTTCTTCACATAGGATATACAACATTAAATAGAAATACGGGTAATCCTGATCCAGCCTAAGGCAATACGGGGTACAAGCAATACAGGGTACAAGCAATACAGGGTACAAGCAATACAGGGTACAGGCAATACAGGGTACAAGCAATACAGGGTACAAGCAGTACAGGGTACAGGCAGTACAGGGTACAAGCAATAAGTGGTACAATTCACACAGGGTACAGCAATACAGGGTACAAGCCATCAGGGTACAAGCAATACCGTGGGTACAAGCAATAACAGGTACAAGGCAATAGAGGGTCAAGCGATACATGGTACAAGCAATACAGGGTCAAGCCTACAGGGTACAGCAATACAGGTACCAAAGCATACAGGTACAGGCAATACCGGGTAACAGGCAATACAGGGTACAAGCAATACAGGGTAAAGCATAACAGGGTACAGGCAATACAGGGTACAAGGGCAATCCAGGGTACAGCAATACGGTACAAGCAAATACAAGGGTACAGGCATACAGGGTACAAGCAATCCAGGTACAAAGCAAAAGGGTACACGCAATAACAGGTACATCAACCAGGGTACAGGCATACAGGGTACAAAGCAATACAGGGGTACAAAGCATACAGGGTACAAGGCAAACAGGGTAAACAAAGCAATACCGGGTCAAGCAATACAGGTACAGGCAATACGGGTACAAGCAATACAGGGTACAAGCAATACATGGGTACAAGCACTACATGGTACAAGCAATACAGGGTACAAGCAATAACAGGTAACAACTACAGGTAACAAGCAATCAGTGTAACTAGCAATACAGGGTACAAGCAATACGGTCCCAGCAATACAGGGTACAAGCACCAGGTAGCAAGCAATACAGGGTACAGCACCACACAGGGTAAAAGCAATACAGGGTACAAGCAATACAGGATACAAGCAATACAGGGTACAGGCAATACAGGGTACAAGCAATACAGGGTACAAGCAATACAGGGTACAGGCAATACAGGGTACAAGCAATACAGGGTACAAGCAATACAGGGTACAAGCAATACAGGGTACAAGCAATACAGGGTACAAGCAATACAGGGTACAAGCAATACAGGGTACAAGCAATACAGGGTACAAGCAATACAGGGTACAAGCAATACAGGGTACAAGCAATACAGGGTACAAGCAATACAGCAATGAGCCATAGAAGCAATAAAGCTACAAAGTAAAGCATTCTCGGACTCTTTATAAGCATGCCAGTGTTTGGTGGTTGGCCCCAGTGACGCCAACGGGCTGGCCCCCTCAACCTCACGCCTTGTAACAAGGCTTACTATTTATAAGTATTCCAGTGTTTGGTGGTTGGCCCCAGTGACGCCAACGGGCTGGCCCCCTCAACCTCACGCCTTGTAACAAGGCTTACTATTTATAAGTATTCCAGTGTTTGGTGGTTGGCCCCAGTGACGCCAACGGGCTGGCCCCCTCAACCTCACGCCTTGTAACAAGGCTTACTATTTATAAGTATTCCAGTTTTTGGTGGTTGGCCCCAGTGACGCCAACGGGCTGGCCCCCTCAACCTCACGCCTTGTAACAAGGCTTACTATTTATAAGTATTCCAGTGTTTGCCATGTGAGATGACAACGCGGATTCTTTATAAGCATTCCAGTGTTTACCATGCGAGATGAAAAAACAATCTGGTCTGTGAGGCCCTGCGTGGCGTGACCTGCCTAGCTGCCATCTGCAAGCCTTAGTTATCTGGAAGCCTTACTCTAGTTATCTGTAGGTACTACTCTAGTTATCTGTAAGCCCTAGGTATATGTAAGCCCTACTTTAGTTATCTGTAGGCCCTAGTTATCTGTAAGCCCTAGGTATATGTAAGCCCTACTTTAGTTATCTGTAGGCCCTAGTTATCTGTAAGCCCTAGGTATATGTAAGCCCTACTTTAGTTATTTGTAGGCCCTAGTTATCTGTAAGCCCTACTCTAGTTATCTGTAAGCCCTAGTTATCGCTCTAGATATGGTGTTGCGGTTTGTTTGATCCGCTCTCTTAGCGCACAGGATGTATCGTTGATCCCACTGCTGTAGGACTAAGTCCTCTTACTGTGTTTTAGTGTGTCCTCTCACTTTTTTCTCCTCTCACTGTGTTTTTAGTGTCCTTTCACTCTTTACTGTGTCCTCTCACTGTGTTTTTACTCCTCTCACTGTGTTTTTAGTGTGTCCTTTCACTCTTTACTGTGTCCTCTCACTGTGTTTTTACTCCTCTCACTGTGTTTAGTGTGTCCTTTCACTTTTTACTGTGTCCTCTCACTGTGTTTTTAGTCCTCTCACTGTGATTAGTTTGCCTTTCACTTTTTACTGTGTCCTCTCAATGTGTTTTTAGTCCTCTCACTGTGTTTTTCCAATGACGCCTCGCCATTCCGTCGCTGCATGGCGACGCACGGCTCTGGCTAGACTAGGCACAAATCCCCCTCCCCCACCCCACCCCCCACCCCACCCCCCACGCTCCGCCCCCCACCCCCCACCCCACCCCCCCCACCCCACCCCCCACGCTCCGCTGGGTTCAGGGGGCGGTGCGTCGCACTGGGGCGCACAGAATTGCTCAATTTGCGACGCGTCGCACAAGAAAAACGTGTTTCCTCTCACAAGCAACTTACTGCATTTGCAGATGTACAACAGCCATGTGACTTTGCAAGATGATAATTCCCCGCTATATTATGGCTGGCACATCCTCACACAAAGCTCTCAGTACCTCTGCACATATTCTACGACTATGGCCTTCCCAAAGACGATGATGTGCTGCTGAGTTATCGATGTCAAATCCTCTCATAAACCTCTTCCTGTCTCACTGTCTCACTGGCTCACTGCCCCACTACATCACAAACCTCTCACTGCCTCACTACCTCAAAAATCACAAATCACCTCAGTGCTTCACTGCCTTCATACACTCTACGACTGCGGCCTTACACGATATGATGATGTGCTGCTGCGCAGTTGCTGTCACTTCCTCGCACAGACCACTCACTACCTCACTACCTCACAAACCACAAATCACCTCAGTACTTCACTGCCTGCATACACTCTACAACTGCGGCCTTACACGATATGATGATGTGCTGCTGCGCTATTGCTGTCACTTCCTCTCACAGACCTCTCACTACCTCACTACCTCACAAACCACAAACAACCTCACCACCTCACTGCCTGCATATATTCTACGACTGCGGCCTTACACAATACGATGCTGCGTTGCTGCGCTATTCCTGACACTTCCTCTCATAAACCATTCACTGCCTCACTACCTCACAAAACTCTCACTACCTCACTACCTCACAAACCACAAACCTCTCACTACCTCACAAAATCACCTCCCTACCTCACTGCCTTCATACATTCTACGACTCCGGCCTAACACGATACGATGCTGCGTTGCCGCGCTATTGCTATCACTTCCTCTCATAAACCATTCACTGCCTCACTACCTCACAAAACTCTCACTACCTCACTACCTCACTACCTGCAGATATTCTATGACTACGGCCTTTCGAGGGACGATGATGCTTTGCTGCGCTATGGATTTCTCCCCCCAGTACTGACAAGCCCTCTCCTCATGTCTATTGACAAGCATTTGAATGAAACACAAGTCAGCGAGGAGGGAGAGGAGGAGTATCTTGAGGACGAGGACTACTACCGTAAGTGTGGGTTGCGATTTATGGACGGTAGCAGAAGCAGTAGTAGTACTAATAGTAGAGAGAGAGAGAGAGAGAGAGACAGAGAGAGAGAGAGAGAGAGAGAGAGAGAGAGAGAGAGAGAGACAGAGAGAGAGACAAGCAGAATACGCAGAAGGCATAGGTCGCAGTAGGCGGAATTCGCAGAAGGCTAAATAAGCCAGAAGTTGAAGCAGGAGGGATTAAAAGCGGGAATTGGGAATTGGCTGGGCTGGGCTGGTTACACGATGACACCACCACGACCGCGGCCGCCATGATTTCTATATATATATATATATTTATATTTATATATATACATATACCAGCATATCTGTCTACATCCTATACTCACTCTAGTCTGCATTTATATAGCTGCACCTTCTTCACCTTGCGTTGCACAACAATGTACCAGCATATCTGTCTACATCCTATACCCTCTCTAGTCTCTCTCTCTATATATATATATATATTTATATATATATATATATATATATATATATATATATACGAGGGGGGGGCAGGAATAAAGTTGGCTGACCGCACGTTCGGAAGTTGTTATTTTGACCCCCGGGACCCCCCCCCCCCCCCCCCCCCCTCCCCCTCTTTGAGACCTCATATCTAGACACCCAGACAGTATTACATAGTGAAAGGGGGGGTCCATGAGCATCATCTCGGCAAGGCCTTTCCAACCATACAACCAAAATTTATAAATATCAAGTTTGGACAAAGTTTATTTAGATTTTAGTATTTTTTACAACTTTCTTGGGCGCTCAGCAGTCGTCCGCGCCCTAGGAGGAGATCACGGAAATCGACTGAAGGCGTTATTTATCTGTCTTTTTATCTTTATCATCATCATTATCATGGCTTGATCTAACTCAACTTGTATTCTGGAGCCTGATGGTCGGCTCGGGTGGTGTGTGTGTTTTGGGGTGGGGGGGTGGGGGGAGGGGGGGGAAGGTGTGGGGGGGGGGGGGGAGGGGGGGGGGGGGGGGGGGCTCGAGTGCTCGAACCCCAGGCTCGACTTGCTTTAGGAACTTCGTACGGGTAGGGGACCGGAATTCAGAACGCGTTGCGCGCGCCGCCTTTTTTCCGCCCAACTGCCGCTCGTTCCAAGCTGGACGCGAAGGTCTGGGTGACGTCCAGCCTGGCGTCCAGCCTGGATGTACCTTCCAGGAGATTCACCAATTACACCCTTGGTATCACTACTAACGACTTCAGATTTGTACTCCTCTCCGTCGAGACCTTCTCAATGGTGTACGTCACGCTCAAAAATTCGCACTGGCAAGAAAGTTACAACACGAGGTACAAATAAAATTGGGAAAACAATCGGACCCCCCCCCCCCCCCCCCCCCCCCCCCCCCCCCCCCCCCCCCCCCCCCCCCCCCCCCCTCGTCTCTCGGCCGCCCGTGGGTGTATCGACATATTTTTTTGTATCGACTATTGCTCGCGGTTCTCTATCCATATCGAACGTGCGGTACGAATATTTTCCTTGCCCCCCCTCGTATATATATATATATACTAGTACGGTAGCCACCGGCCACACGTACTCTCATGAAGACCCCCCCCTCCCCCCCAATCATAGTGCTGTGCCCGTTTGCCTTTGGCCACACCTATTTTGGGCTGGTTACATAATGATTGACACTTCAAGCCCCCCCCCCCCCCCCCCCCCCCCCAGTCACACACCACCACCCACCATACCATTATCCGCCCCCTCCCCCCTTCCCTCCCGTTGGCACACCTGTTTTGGGCTGGGTTGCAAGACGGTTTTTCTCTGTAGTGCACGCAACTTCAAACATTGACGGACGCATATCCCTTGCGATGGTCTCCCTTGTGCACCCACAAGCACACAAACACACCTTACTCCCCCCCCTCCAGTTATCTCCACCCCCACCCCCACCCCCACCCAACCATGTACGCCCCGCCCACAAACATACTCCCTTACTCTTCCTGACATATTTCCTGACTCCATCCCTTCCCCCACCCAGCCATCCCACCAGCCCCACCCTCTCCCCACTCTCATCCCTCCCCTCCCTCCTACACGCACCCACCAGCACACACATACTCCATATCTGCCTCCCTCCACTTCAGCTGTGGGCTTTGCCATAGCTGAAAGGCAAACGGGACGATGAGCATCGACAACGTTTGCGCATCATCCGACTCCGCTAAAAGCATCGGACCTGCTTCCCTGCCACCTCAGCTGTGATCGATAGTCGACCCCACTGAAAAAGCTGAACCTGCGCAATCGCAACTGAACATAACTAAAGCTTCTTGTTAGCGAGCATGTATTCAGTTCGGCCGAAGAACAATCCTGTTCACCGCAACTGCTCCCGAAGTCAACTCTATCTGAGACTTGGAAACATCGCTAAGTTCATCCATTCAACTTTGCCGCGTGCTCGCTATAGCACAATGCACAGCGACGACATGTCTCTCGATGCAGTGGGAAGAAGTTGCAGTCAAGTTGCTGATTTTAGATGTTCGGTCAAGTTAGGGCGAGAATGCTCAGCGAGATTTTTCATTCGGTCAACTTTGATGCGTACTTGCTATGGCACAATGCGGAGCGACATGTTTCTCAATGCAGTGGGAAGAATTTGCAGTCAAGTTTGTGACATGGGATGGATGCGATTCGGACATTTCTGACAGTTCGGCTGACTCACCACGTCACCTCCCGTTGTGCGCAGCGACAGGTCTCTTGACGCAAGGGAAAGGTCTTGCAGAGGGAAAAGCTTGTATGAAGACGAACTGTAGCGCTACCGAAATCAGGTGGATGAACTCAGGCGGGAAAAGGAGAAATCGGGCGGGATGCGCAACAGGAAGAATAAGCAGGAGGCGAAGGTTGCATAAGAGAATTCGCAGGAGGCCAACCAGGGAGAAAAGCTTGTAGGAAGACGAACTGTAGCGCTACCGAAATCAGGTGGATGAACACAGGCGGGGAAAGGAGAAATCGGGCGGGATGCGCAACAGGTAGAATACGCAGGAGGCGAAGGTTGCATAAGGCAGAATTCGAAGGAGGCCAATCAGACGGAAGTTGAAGCAGGAGGGATTAAAAGCGTGAATTGGCTGAGCGGGAATTGGCTGGGCGGGAAGTTGGTTAAGTCGGTTACGCGATGACACCACCACGACCACCGCGACCACGACCACGACCACGACCATGATTTCTTTATATATATATATATAGATATATATAATATATTATATATATATATATATATATATATATATATATATATATATATATATATAATATATATATATATATTATAATATATAAAATATATATATGTAAATGTAAATGTAGACTATATATGTATGTATATATATATACCCACTCTCTCTTTTCTTCCGATGCTGCAGCCACCGAGCCTGTTAAAATTGAAGCTGAAATCAAGCGCCTGGAAGCTATCCTGCTGGAAATTGATGAGATGGCAGCGAAGAGCCCCAACCCTCCACCTCTCCCCAAGCTGGAGCATCTGCACGACCTGCTGTTAAGTTACCAAAGCCGCCGCGTCAGAGCACTGAATTATGTGATTGCACGCCTCCAGATGCAGCCGGGCAAGGCTGAGTTGTGAATAAGGTGATGGAAAGCGGTGATAGGATGCGATGATATGATAGGATGCGGTGATAAGATGCGGTGATAGGATGCGGTGATAGGATGCGGTGATTGGATGCGGTGATAGGATGCAGTGACAGGATGGGATGATATGATTGGATGCGGTGATTGGATGCGGTGATAGGATGCGGTGATTGGATGCGGTGATTGGATGCGGTGACAGGATGGGATGATATGATTGGATGCGGTGATTGGGTGCTGTGATAGGATGCGGTGACAGGATGGGATGATATGATTGGATGCTGGTTGGATGCGGTGATTGATTCGGTGACCAGGATGGGATGATATGATTGAAATGCTGTGATTGGATTGCCGTGATAGGAAATGCGGGTGATAGGATGCGTGGTGAACAGGATGGGGATGATATTTATTGGATGCGGGTGATTGGATTCGGTGATTACGATGGCGGTGATTAGGATGTGGTGGTATCGAAGCGGTGATACGGCTGCTGTGGATTATGATGTGGCCGGTGGCTATGGATGTAGTCGGCGCGCTTGTGATGATGAAGCGCTCTCTTAATAGGATGCGGTGGATATTATAGGAAAATTCGAGAGACAGATCAGCAGCAAAGTTACCACTCCGCCCCGTCCACCCATTCCAGGCTGGACGTTTTTTCTTTCTGTCTGGCACGACGCGCTGCCTGGTTAAGGTACCAAAATTTTCTTGCCCGCGCGGGCACTGAATTCTGTTCTTGCACGCCCCCAGGCGCAGCTGAGCAAGGCTGGGTTGTGAACTGCTCTTGGAGCGGGGTACTATATGACGCTCGCTATTGCGCGCTAGCGCGCAAGGTTTGGGAGCCCTACTTCGCGATTTACGCCAATTGTGTGCTTATAGGTCATGTCACTCATGACGGGGGGGGGGGGGCGTTTGGGGGGGGGATAGACAGCCTGGAGAACCAAATGCAGGCTCTGGTAGGTTTAATGAAGGTGGAGATTTAAATCTGATTTTCCTTCGCCTGCTGATGAGCTGGGTACGTAAAGATGTGTTTGCATATGATATATATCCTATACCCTTTTTCCAGCTTCATGATCACTTGTTGCTGAATGTTACTCAATAGCCTGCTGAAGTACAGTGCACTTAATAAATTGGCTTGGTCTACTGATTTCACAATAAAGTGTGTAAATGCTGCAACAGACACGAGCAAAGTTGGAGGGTTTTGGGGTCAGTGACCTAGTGTGCCTGAAAGGAAATTAAATTGAATTATCACTGTAGCACGAACTCAGGGCCCTCATCGGGAAAACGATTGTTTGGGGTTCAATTCATCAGTGATCCAGGGAGACGTGTCGTTTTGTAACGAGATCTGTAAATTATAATGTGTTTCTCCGAAAGCCAATTCGTAATTGTTTACAGACCTTTTACAGGCCTGATTGCCAGCCACCTCGGTGAAAGCTCTGTACCGAAGGAACTACAGACTTGTTACAGACATTTATAGAGGTCGATACCTCTCTGTCATTTACAGACCTCGTTACAGACCTCTAACATAGGGAACAACGTAAATGGTCTGTAACGAGTTCTGCCAAAGTCGGTAAATGGCCCGAATATTGGTAGTGACATACTGACATGATAGTCGTTTCCTATATTGTAACCTCTGGCAGCTCGGACATGTTTTGATGTTTGCTTGATGATGGGTTCTGTGGAGGACTTCCAGCTTTCAGAGGCCATGTCGAGGGCCATAGTCTTCAGCATTGAACATGGCTACATGAGCCATCAGGCCAGTGTCCTTTCTGGAGAACAACTATGAGCTCAATGCGAGCATGGTCAAGCGGGGTTACTTGAAATACTCGCCGTTGAGACGCAAGAATCGCTTGTTCAGAGGGTTGTAGAGGATTGGCCAGAATTGGGGAACGATAGGGGTTGATTGAAGGAAGGGCCATTCCAAGTGATGGAATGAGCTGAGGGGTTGATTAAAATAACAGGTGCAAACCAGGGTAATTCAAAGCGCGCACTTTTGCGCTTTTTAGCGCTGACTTTTTGACCCCCTCTGCGCTTTATGTTATTATCCGACATACGTCGGTTACTGAGTTGTCATAATGCACACCGGTACCTGTTCCCTCCAGATCCCGTGTTGCCTGCCGCCAGGCCACAGACTAGCTGTGGCCTGCACGTGACTGCAGTACCTTGCAGTACGCATCCAACTTCTATATGTGTGCGCCTGTTGCGCCTATTAGCTATCTTCTCTTATAGTCTTTAACTGTGTAAACATCTACGACAGAAACTTTAAGCGCAGTTTTTTGCAACCCCTTGTAGGCGCTGCAAGCAATTTTTGCGCTTTTTGCACTACAAAGCGCAGTTTTTTTGTTTTCAAGTGTGCTAAAGCGCTGGCCAATTTGGCCATTTGAAGTACCCTAGTGCAAACATGTCGGGGGCACAGTCCCTGGACATGACCAGGGCTGAGGAGATTCATTGAGGTATACAGCATGAGCATAAATCATTAAAGGAAAAGGTTATATTGGAAAATATTTTAGAGCAACGAGCAAGCCAGAGGGGTTTGAAAACAGGGGTCGACAAAAAGTCCATTGGAGGGCGTCAGTTTTAGAAAGGAGTTCATGAATCCAGAGTTGAAAGGTGAATTTAGTACATCTAGCGTTGGGTTTACACCAAGAATAAATCGAGCATGTCCATTCCAGAGTGGTTGGTCGGAGGGGCATCAAACGAGAATGTGAGGTATGGTATCAGTGGGGTTTAGGGTTTAGAGTTTAGGGTTTAGGGATTTCCACGCCATTCGCACTGAATCCTCTGTTTGAGTCGGGAGACCCACCTCCTGGGGTGAAAGTCCTTTTCCACAGCTTTAAAAAAGTGGAGTGCAAGCAGGTAGCACATCGTTTATTAGTTGTGTGTGTCACTTTGCAGAGAGTGGTTAGGGAATTGTCTAGTACGGTAATGAGTAGAGCAGATTTTTGTTTTTCTGGGAATGAAAAATTTCCATACGGTATGAACTTAAACCCCTTTTGAGTGGGTTGTCTACGGTTTGTTCTCCTGAGTGGATATCAATATATCATTCCATTGCTGAATGAATCTAGAAGGATGCATGGGGGCAATACCCTGATCAAGCTTGGACCTGGAGAAATCATGTGAGGAGCTGACGTTTTCCCTGCTCCATAGGTTGAGCCATGAATCTATAATATCAGTGTTGGTGTAACCTTAATGATCGGTATGATCCGGTATACGGCGTTCATCATGTGAGAGTTATTTAATGAGTGCGTGATTATGTTCTCTGAATTTTAAGCGGAGGAAGGCTATGTACCGTATCCAATTGGGGGTGGTAATTAAGGATTGCGTTTCGGTACTCCAAATATGTTGGACCATAGTGATGCTGGCAAGCGCTATCAGGGTTGTTCAGTGATCCGTCCTCTGTTGCAGACGCAACGTTGAAGGGTCCGTTGCATCGCAGGACGCAACATGTGTGTGAGTGTGTGTGTGTGTGTGTGTATGTGGGTGGGTGGGTGGGGTGGAGGGGGTGGGGGTGGGGGGGGGGGTCCGTTGACCAAAAGGAAGGGTCCGTTGCATCGCAGGACGGAGAAACTGAAAAGGGAGATGTTGAAAGCAGGGTACTTCAAATTGTCATATCGGCCAGCGCTTTAGCGCACTTGAAAACAAAAAAACTGCGCTTTCTAGTGCAAAAAGCGCAAAAATTGCTTGCTGCGCCCACAGGGAGTTGCAAAAAACTGCGCTTAAAGCGCAGAGGGGGTCAAAAAGTCAGCGCTCAAAAGCTCAAAAGCGCGCGCTTTGAATTACCCTGGTTGAAAGTGAAGATAGTGGAATCACCTGCGTAACCAGAGAATAGAATCAATAAATGATCGGGTTTGGTTGTGATCACAAGGAAAGAGTCGACTAATGCAGTTGGGTCTAGCTACCGGTAGTGATAACAATTAGCCCTAGGCTATTGTTTTGGGGGTGGCATGAGTTTGTAGGGATTTCGAGGCCAAGGATATTATTTGGGTTTGTTCTGGTGAATTCTGCAAATGGTTCTATTAGCATGATGAAGAGAAAAGGAGCCTAGGGACATTCTTGTCTAACGCCTGATGAGTAGACATTACAATTATTGGATAAGTTACCATTTATCATGGTTTGGGCAGTAGTTTTCAATCGATAGAGTTGTTACACAATGGAGACTGAAGAGCAGATAGCTTATCATCGCAACTCGTGCGGCTATATAGAAAAGGAAGTCTTCAGGAAGGTTCCGAAGACACGTGCGGGCCATAGCTAGCCTATGGCCCGGCGGCAGGCAACCCGGGTCCTGGAGCCACAGGACCACGCGTGCGCTATGCCAACTCAGTGTCCGACTCGACGGACAATAACACCCCCCCCAATTCAAGGTATTCTTGGGTACAAGAATCCCTGGAATTAGCTGAGGGGCATAAAGAAAATACAGGAGTATAAAGGCTGACAGGGCTATTAGATATGCTAACGGCTGGCAAGAGGAACTGTAAATAATAAATTATTTGGGACAGTCCAAAGGGGTGTGGCACATTGAAGGCAGGGATCTTTAGGTCAATATCTGCTAGGGGCCAGGAAGGTTGCAGGGGAAGGCATGAGAGGGACTAGGAGTATAAAGGACTGACTGGCTGTAAGCAACTTCTTTTAGGTAGACGTCCCCCGCTGGCTCATGTAATCAATCCAGATGGAGAGATATGCTGAGATACTTCCAAAGTCATCTATAAGGTAGCTTTAACTCAGAGAAGACTACTAATACTATGGAAGGCTATGGACTATGCTTAAGAGTTATGGCAGCCTAGGAGTCAGGCTAAGGCACAGGAGAAGCTGCCAGGTAGCTGCCAGTGGGGCTGCCAGGATGTCTGTCAGATAGGACTGATTCCCCCCATAATTTGGGATTACCCTAAATTAGAGAATTGTAGACATGCTGTAGAAGCTAAGAGAGCGATACTAAAGAACAAGAAAACAGCAGTACATGGGGAAGTACAGTGCATCACATTAATCCTAGAGTGTTCATGGCTAAAACAAGAATGTCAACTATGGTCAAGTTAGGTGCCAGATGCTGGGTAACCATCAAGGTCCAGCTGGGTGTGGAGTTTCTCCAGGAGGGTGGAGAAAGATTTCCTAGACAGTTTTGGGGTGTCCAGCATGTTGATGAATGTGAAATCCATAGGGCTCCAGTGCATGCTGAGGTTGTTGACACACATTACTCTGCCCCCAGGATACACACAGCTGATGGGGTGCATAAGCATCTTGGGCCAGGAAACCAGTACCCTTGCATGTGCTTGGACCATAGCTGCTTGGAGGCATATGGCCCACTGAATGGTGGGCCTGGCAGCTTTGGAGACAGTGGGGTATATGTGTACCATGTGTTGCAATCTGTTGACATGCTTGAGGAGGGGTCCACAGACTGAGAAGTGACTGTTGTGCATCTGTCTGCTGGGGAACCTGGACATTTCAGCAGCTAGAAGGGCAGGGGACTTGGTAGCTAGCTGGGCAATGAGGATAGGGACAGGCTGTCTAGGTCTGATGCTGAAGGAAGGGTAATTGTTGAGGGTGTTCAGCAGGGTTCCAAACTTGGTCCTGGAGAGGCCAGAGTTGTTCAGGAGAGAATGGACTGGTTGGGTTTCATGGTTTACATGGGCTATGGGGGCTGATCAAGGCAGTGGGGGGAAGGGTGTAAGCAGCAACACTAGAATGCATGGAGTTGGAGGTTTGGGGGCAAAGAGTTATTGTGTGCTGCCCCATGCACAACTTAGTTTTATGTTTTGACCACAGTCCAATGGTGGAGCAAGGAGCACATCCGTTAGTTTGATCAAGAGGATTCCAGGTAAAAGCAAAAAAAATAACACAACACCAAAAAACAAACAAAAAAAAACAAAAAAAACACCAAAAAAAAAACACACAAAAAAAAAAAAAACCAAAAAACCACAAAAAGAACCAAAAACAACCCCCCCCCCCCCCCCCCCCCCACCCCCCCCCCCCCCCCCCCCCCCACCCCCCCCCCCCCCCCTCCCGCCCCCCCCCCCCCCCCCCCCCCCCCCCCCCCTCCCCCCCCCCCCCCCCCCCCCCCCCCCCCCCCCCCCCCCCCTCCCCCGCCCCCCCCCCCCCACCCCCCCCCCCCCCCCCCCCCCCAGCCCCCCCACCCCCCCCCCCCCCCCCCCCCCCCCCCCCCCCCCCATCCCCCCCCCCCCCCCCCCCCACCCCCCCCCCCCCCCCCCCCCCCTGATGTTTTCCTTTGTTTTCCTTTTCTGGAGGCAGAGCAGTGGTGATGCTCCAAGGTCTGCCAGGTGGAGACTAATAGGCTGGGGGAGATCCTGAATGTCATGCAAGATGGACGGGTTACTGGTGCAGTGGGAGTGGGCTGCACAGTCTAAAATCCACTCTGTCAGGAGGGCTGTCTGGAACTGGGCATGAGCACCCTTATCATCATCATCATCAGAGGTGCCATCACTGGAAACTAGGGCTGGCATAGACTCATCTCTCCTACTATGGCAAGCATCAGGATCAGGTGTGGGTCCAGGGAAAGCAGTGTCATCCATGGGATGATGTGGGTCAGACAGGGGTTTGGACTTGCCTCTTGAGTCTGCAAACTGGAGGGGCTGTGGGTCATCAGAAGTTAAGGCCATGAAGTTGTGCTCATCCTCATTGTCTGTTGTGGACTGGGAGGTGGAACAGTCATCATCTGCAACATGGGCATGCCCAAGTCTGTCACGGCGTCCTCTGGTGTCTCTGGCAGATGCTCTGCTGTCTCTCCTAGGAGACTTGGACTTGCTGGATGACCTCTTGGCTGCATCCTTGGGGGGTGATGAAGATCCTCGACGTGCAGATGTGGAGGAGAACGGTGGTGGCCTGTACTTCAGCTCTGTGGTGGGGCTAGGGCAAGTGATTGAGTTATGCCCATAGCCATTGCAGTTCCAGCATGTCATCTGAGTAGATGGGAGACGGTCCTTTCTTGGGCGGCCTTGGAAAGCAGCAGCTGCCATGTGCTCAGTCTCTTCTGGAGAGATGCTGGAGTCAGAGATCTGGTTAGACACCTGGTACCTGATGATCTGGGTCTGAAAGGAGGCAAAATCAGGGCATACACAGTTGTGAAAGGAAAACCTGAATCCATTGTATTCTGGACGAGGTGTAAGTCCTTGAACAATTATGCTGAGGAATGCAGGGATGGAGGTGTTGCTGACCCCATTCACTTGGGGAAGCAAGGTATAGAGCTCATAACTGCGAGAGAGGTAGGTTTTGTAGTGGCTCAGTAGTTGTCATGCTGAGGTTTATACATGGATCTCACTGCCCCTGTCTCAAGGTCAGAGTTCCTCTCTCCATATGAGGTCTTGAGAAAACCTGTAGGCTTTAGCAGCAACGTTAGTGTTAGCTAGGGACGGCCTGTTGGATGGGTTTCAGAACAATTGCTTGAGGATCTACATTCAGTGCAACAGCGTTCTTTACCATGTTGATTGGGTAGGGAACAGCACGAGCCGCAATAGCTGCATTAGCATTGTCCACATTCGGGTAGTGAGACTCCTCCAGCGGGTATCCGTCGGCATCTGCTGGCTCATTTGCGGGGACAACGTCCTTCGCTGCCTCAATGGCAACGGAGATGCACCCCGGGTGGGACCTGAGGTGGCGGAGAAAGGAAGGGTCCAAACTTGTGCCATGGGACTGCAGGTGTGCCGTCGAAGACGAGTGCAGGGAGCTTGGCTGGAGTCGCCATGGTGTCTGTCGCGGCGCTGGGGTCTTGGGGTCTTGATCTTCACACCGGGTTAATAAACCGGCCTGTGGGTAATCCGGGTGTGAAGCTTGTCGGGCTTCAGTCTTTGGTGTGCGGTTCGGAGGTAGAGGTGATGGAGTGTGTTGACAACAAAGGGGGAACCAAATGGGTCTTGTTGGTCTGTAATGGTGGAGATAGTAGCAGGAAGTGGGGAATGGGTGACGGAATCGGGGGGGGGGGGGGGGGGGGGGGGGGGGGGGGGGGTCTTCGAGGGTGTGCAGGGTTGATACTCCGTGGCACAAGCAATCCTTGTGGGATTGCGCAACGCTGTGTGTGATCTGATGAGTTTGCAACTCACGTCGAAGATCTACTCAGACTCCTGGACTGCGTCTACGTTTCGTCTGTGACGGATGGTAGAGACAACGGGAGAGTTGTGTGGGCAGTAGGCGAGGCAGCTCAGGTTAGATTTCTCACGTGAATACGTAGACAATCCAGGGCCAAAAGCAGTACTCAAGCCGTCGAGCTAGTCTGAGGGAAAACTGTCACCTTGTGCAGGGCTGAAGATCCACTTGGCACGGGCGCAGGGGCGCTGTTTGCGGGTAGCGGTCGGGCCGATAACCTTTCAATCGATAGAGTTGTTACACAATGGAGACTGAAGAGCAGATAGCTTATCATCGCAACTCGTGCGGCTATTTAGAAAAGGAAGTCATTAGGAAGGTTCTGAAGTCACGTGCGGGCCATAGGTAGCCTATGGCCCGGCGGCAGGCAACCCGGGTCCTGGAGCCACAGGACCCCGCGTGCGCTATGCCAACTCAGTGTCCGACTCGACGGACAATAACAGTAGTGACTAGTGAGAGCATTAATGGCTTTGGAAGCATTAATCGTGAATGGTGGAAAATGCCTAAAATTAGTTTTATCATCCATGACTCTGCCTTTGAAGGAGCGATGATACAGTTAAGATGACCTGGGTTGTGCCATTCGCGTTAATGAAACAGTTAAGGTGACCACACCTTCGAAACTTCGCTCTTCTCAACTGTACGGATAAGGTCCGTTTTACTACGGTAACTACTACTCGAAGCTACCAGATCTGACTGTACTGCGCTACAAGAGCGGTCTTCGCGGCTGTGTTACAAGCTCTGCTTCCCTTCAGTTCTTTCAGGTTTGGCCCGGACCTCGCCACCTCGGTCACTCTAAACGTACACTCCAGACCCGGCAGAAATGTCCCCCTGTCAAGAAAGCGCCGTATGGACGAAGCGCAGTATGGAAGAGGGACAAGTGTGAGAGGGGTTTAGAAGATGACGCTGGCAACGTCCGAAACCAATGGACCGGCAGCAGCGAATCTAAGCAATCCTAGCTGCCGCATGCGCATGCTAGCTCCAGGCGCAGGCGCTTGTGAAGGGGGGAGCAAGGAAAGAGATATTCGCAACCTCGGAACTTCGACAACTATCTGCCCAATCAAATGATGCGAACAGCTTCCTTTCTTTCTTGCACAATTCTGCGCACCTGCGCTCAATTTATTCTCTCCTCCGACCAGCTCTGATACTTTTTTTAACCATCGCCACCTCCCTCACCCAGTGACTCCATAACTCGCATACTATCAAACAAATTCAAAGTAATGAAAAAAACAAGGTCATGAGGCGAGGCGTAGTATGCTCTGCCCATTATGAACGAGGCTGAGAACGATGCCTCTCCATGATCGAGTTTCAGACGTAGAAGTGTGTGTGTGTGGGGGGGGGGGGAGGGGGGGGGGGGGGGGGGGGGGGCACTGTTCGAAACGAGGCTGAGAACAAGGCTCCTGCACCTCCGCCACAAAACGAGGCTTCGGCATCAGAATTATGCAAGAAAGCAAGGAAGCTGTTCGCATCATTGGGCAGATATTTTTCAAAGTCCTGAGGTTGCGAGTTTCTATCTCCCCTTGCCCACTTCTCAAGCGCCTGTCCCTGGAGCTAGCATGCGCCATGCGCATGCAGCAGCTAAGATTTAGCCTCCCTGCTGCCGGTCCATTGGTCGGTTTCGGACGTTGCCAGCGTCATCTCCTAAACCCCCCTCACACTTGTCCCTCTTCCATACGGCGCTTTCTTGACAGGGGGGGAAATCCCTGGGCGGTGGAGCAAGATTGAAACAGGAAATGGAAACGGAAACATTCAAATTTGAATTTGACAGCTAGAAACGCATCTCTGCCGCCGTCACATCGTACATGTGTACTTAGCTTACTTACCTTACTTACAACCTCCACCTCGGAGGTGCGCGGCACGCAGAATCAAGTTGTACAGTTCGTGATTGCCACTCGCGTTTCAATAGGGTAGTAAATATACTGCGGTTATAACAGCTTGGAGGTCCGGTTAAGGATTGTGTTTCGGAGGGTTTAGACTCGACCTCTAACCGGACCCTTAACTGGTTGGAAACATTCCACCAGTTGAGCAGTCTTTTGCATCTGGCCAGGTCATCTCAAAATGGATCAACGTGTCAAATGCGCAGCGCAGCACTTCCTCGCTATCCAGACGCTGATTTCAGCGTTTATCCCGCTCCTTGCTGTTGCTGCTGCTGTTGCTGCTGTTGCAGCTGTTGCAGCCGATGCTCCTCAAATTGGCGTAGTTCTTCCTGCTGGCGCGGGTCCATATCTAGAACACGCACCTGCGCCTGCCCCTCAGGAAGATCAGTCGAAAATTGCGTGGCAGGGACGGTGCCCTGCTGCTGCGAATCGATCTTGGTGAAACCGTGCGATCAATGATGAGTGTCCGAAAAAGAAAGAAAGGATGCGGCACTCCCAAAGCAGCATGATTTTTAAGAGGCGCGCGCCAATTTCGTGACGTCACCAGATCTAATGCAACAACCGAATTTAACCGCCCCTCAACTTTCTTCAACGGTGGGGGGGGGTGCGCCGTTGAACCAACCGGGGCAGTTGGTCTTTAACCGGACCTCAACTTTTTGTGTTTCCGACCAAACACCGGTTAGCGCCGAAAATAACGAATTTAACCGCCGCTCAACCGGACCTCCAACTGGTTGGAAACAAGCTGTAAGGAAACCCCTCGACCCACCCCTACAACACCTCGAGACACCTCGACCCCACCTCAAGACACCTCTTGACAGCTCGATCCCACCTCAAGACACCTCAAGATCCTCGCTCCCGCTAGCGACCTTTTACACAAGCTCTGGCTTAATTGAGAAGTCCTCTAAGTTGCCTGCGTTATCCTACGTTCGAGAAATCTGAACAATGCGAAGGGATCCAAGTCTCCCTGACGGCGTGATCACTAATGTGTTGCTGCGCGCCTGTCGACTAGGTGCCTCGGGTAGCAATTTATCGGTTGTTTGTCGCTCCTGGCATTCTATCGTGGCAGAGAACCTTGCCGAGGTAAGATGGTGGTGGGATGGTGGTTACTGGGTGGCAGTGAACCAGCACCTAACTAACTCCAACCCGACCCCTGCCATGGCCCTACACACTACCCATGCACGCATCCAATACACATGCACACCTCCCATACAAATTCCCCACAGTGTGCACAGTGCCTTGTCTCCCACCCCTCACCCCTTACGTGGGATAAGTTCCTTCAGCCTAATTGGCTACCCCTGGACTGTAACACTCCCTTTCCTCCCTTACACTGCCTTGACCTGCCCCCCACCCTTGCCCTTGCCCTTGCCAAGGTGATGGTGATTCGCCACGGCGCCATGAACAAGGCCCTCTGTAGCGCCATTGAGCACAGCAAACATGGATTGGCTTGTGAGTTGGCTTCCAGACCCCAGTCAGTAGAAGACTCCAACCTTGCTTTATTGGTGGCAGCTGTTCATGGACGTGCAGACGTGGCACAGATTCTGCTTGAAACCCCACAGCGTACTGCCAGAGCAGATAAAGAAAGTGGAAGGGATCTGCTTCAGGATGATGCATACAGGGGTAGCACTCAAGCTCAAGGCCTACATGAAGAACTCCCATCACCCAGCTATACTGCTTCAAACGTCGGACTTGCCCTTCTACTAGCAGCAGTCCGAGGCCACACGGAAGTCGTGCATGTGTTGCTACACGCCAATGAGCATGCTGCACATGCTGATGGTGAGGGAGGGATAGCATTTGTGGAGGCAGTAATGAATGGCCACACAGAGATAGTGCGTATGCTGTTGAATGCCCATCAGCATGCTGCACATGCTGATTGTGATGGAGGTAAGGCTTTTGTGGAGGCTGCCAGTGCCGGCAACTCAGAGATCGTGCAGATGTTGCTGAACGCACCCCACCATGCTGCACGTGCTGATTGCCAGGAAGGAGAGGCTCTGGTGGGGGCAGCACGTGGAGGCCACACAGAGATGGTGAAAATGCTGTTGACCGCCCCTGAGCATGCTGCATGTGCTGATTGTCAGGAAGGACAGGCTCTGGTGGAGGCAGCACGTGGAGGCCACACAGAGATGGTGCGAATGCTGTTGGACGCCCCTGAGCATGCTGCACATGCTGATTGTAAGGAAGGAGAGGCTCTGGCAGGGGCAGCTCGTGGAGGCCACACAGAGATGGTGCGAATGCTGTTGAACGCCCCTGAGCATGCTGCATGTGCTGACTGTATGGACGGGCAGGCTCTGTTGGACGCGGTGGGTGGTGGCTACACAGAGATAGTCCTTATGTTGTTGAATGCCCCTCAGCATGCTGCACATGCTGATTGTCAGAGAGGAGAGGCTCTTATGGAGGCAGTGTGTGAAGGCCAGGCAGAGACAGTGCGAATGTTGTTGAACGCTCCACAGCATGCTGCACGTGCTGATTGTCAGGAGGGAGAGGCTCTTGTTGAGGCAGTGCGTGGAGGCCACATCGAAATAGTGCGTACGTTGTTGAACGCTCCACAGCATGCTGCACGTGCAGATTCTCAGGAGGGAAAAGCTCTTGTGGAGGCAGTGCGTAGAGGCCAAACAGAGACAGTGAGTCTTTTGTTGAATGCTCCGCTGCATGCTGCTCGTGCTGATTGTCAGGCAGGGCAGGCTGTAATGGAGGCAGTGCGCGGAAGCCACACAGAAATTGTGCATCTGCTGTTGAACTCACCCCATCATGCTGCTCCTGCTGATTGTCTGGATGGAAAGCCTCTTCAGGAGGCAGCTCACGGTGCGCATAATGTTGAACACACCCCATCATGCTGCTCCTGCTGATAGTCTGAATGGAAAGCCTCTTCTGGAGGCAGCTGATGGTGCGCATGATGTTGAACGCACCCCATCATGCTGCTCCTGATGATTGTTTGGATGGAAAGCCTCTTCTGGAGGCAGCTGATGGTGCACATGATGCTGAGCGTCCTGCTGCATGTCGCACATGTTGATCTTCTTCACAGCCAACTGGCTCATGTGGAAGCAGTGAGACGAGGTCACCCAAAGGTATAGGGTGTGTGTTATGTCTTATGTACTGCTGCACAGTACTGGCTCATGTGGAAGCAGTGAAACGAGGTATTGCAAAGGAATTTCACACGCTACTAGCAGCCCATCGTAAAGCTGCGCAGGCAAGTCGTGCCTGTGAAGATGCCATACATAATGCTAAGCAGCAACATAAAGGAATCGCACACGCTACTAGCGGCCCATCGTAAAGCTGCTCAGTTCAATATCATATGATATCATACTAGTCTTTACCCTGCTTATACCTAGGGACCGGCATATCATATGATGTTGACCAAGGCGAGAATGATATCATATGATGTTGACCAAAGGCGAGTATGATATCATATGCTGTTGACCAAAGGTGAGTATGATATCATATAATGTTGACCAAAGGCGAGTATGATATCATATGATGTTGACCAAAGGCGAGTATGATAGCATATGATGTTGACCAAAGGCGAGTATGATAGCACATGGTGTTGACCAAAGGCGAGTATGATATCATATGATTTTGACCTAAGGCGAGTATGACATTGTATGATATTGACCAAAGGCGAGTTTGAAATGATATGATTTTGACCAAAGGCGAGTACTGTATCATATGATGACATACAAATTGCATTGTATGACGTATGTAAATGATAACTGTAGCCTAGGCAGACTGCCGGCATCATATGATGTCATAATGTAACATGATATCATAATATAACATGATATCATTTGATATCAGTTTGCCGATCCCTACCTATTAGCCTTGAGCCCTAAGCTCATTGATTTAGTATGGCTACTGCAACTTTGTTATGACTTCTGTGAGTAATCTACTTAATTATGTATTTCTGTACTGTACTCACGTAATTCCTGCTTATAAGAGTTTCAGAAATTAGTGTGTGTGTTATGTCTTAGGTACTGCTGTACATTACTGCTGCTGTGCTGTGCTGGTGTCAGCTTGCTATAGCTAGTGACATCCGTCGATTGAAGTTGCTAATATGTCGGTTCAACATTGTTTGCTTGTGGCAGATCCTCCTCTTCAAGGGGCAGGAGCCCCCAGGGTTACCCCGTTGTCCGTTTGTGCGTCCGCCCGAAAAATTGAAACCTGACACGTCAGCCAACTGTCTCATAACTAACTGGCTTCGGTCAGCTCCAGTCCGTTGCCAACTTTCGTTATTTTGCCAACACACTCCGCCAATTTTCTGCGTCGCTTGTGACGCTGCATAGGACTTGTTTTAAACTGACTTTCCTATTTGTATGGTTAGGCAAGTCTCTTCAGGATATTTGGCTATCCCTGGACTGTAAAAATACAGATATGTCAAACCCTGCCATGTTTGCACTCGCTTTTGCACCGCTCACAAGGCTGAGTCTTGAGAGTTGAGGCATTCCTTCGGCATAGCTTTTAGCTTTAGCCCCCTCTGGACCCCCTAGGGTTCCGGGGCTGAAGCCCCAGGACCCCCCCGTGTCTCTCTCCGTTCTCTGTCTCTCCGTCCACCCAAACATTTGGCTCAGAGTTGGCATGGCATGAGTTATCAGCATCGTAGAGGTCAAGATCCTTCGCAAATGTTGTTCAATGTTTGGTAGCTTTATTCGGCTACGAGTAGCTACCTTCTCCTATACTTTCGAAACTCCCTGCCGGTGGTGACTGCAAAAGCGTTTTTCCGTGTCGCTTGCAGCAGCAGTTTCTAGGCAGCTCCCCTGGCTTTCTGGGCAACCAAACCTGTAGAAACGTAGTGCATATGGAAGCTAGCAGAATTAGCTTTTCAGTACTGTTGAAATGTTGGGGCTTAGCCCAGTGGCTAGCCTAGAAGATGAGTAGCGGAGTAAGAGGGGGGATGCTAGTACCCACAAGCCAGATCTCCTATACCCTAAACCCGAGGAGATCTGGCTTGTGGGTACTAGCCTCCCCCCACCAGCGGAGTAAGGTCGGTAAGTTCGTTATGCATTAACGCATTATGCATTACAGGTGAAATTTCAAAAAAACGGCGAGTTTTACAAACCGTACTATGGTGTCGCCGCATAGGTCTGGCGCCATCGGGCCGACCAACGGCCTGATCCGCACAGCCGGCTCCCTGTTTTCTGTGTGATCAAGGGGGACGTGGCATTCGAAGATGGCGGACAGCCCAGAGATGACTGAAAACTATGTAACAATCAAATCCGATCCACAAAGGACACATTACTCTGACTGGTTTCAGTCATGACACGGTAGGCTGTCCTAGAGCAACCGAAGGGAAGGTTCCTTCAACTCCACGCCCAGTTGCAAGGCCGCCAAGGCGTAATAATGTCCATTCTAGTCATGGCCTGTTAATGATGAAGTTAAACATCAAAATATCTCCGAACAAAACAATTTACATGGCGTTATGTCTAAAACTACAAATATTGAAGTTAATAACTCAGTCAAATTAATGACCCCCTTGGGGATGGCCCCGACCTGGGCAACGATTTATATAGCTAAATATATTGCTTTATAACCTCCTGCGTCGAGCTACTTCCATGGTGAGAAAGACACAGGCTTCATAAAAGAGGAGCTGAAGTGTTGGACTCCTGGTGTGACTGCACCAATGGTTTCTCGCCACTCTGGCACGAACCTGGCAGCTTGTCGGGCCCTGCATGATTGAGAAAATATAAGTGAATTGAGACTACCTTATATTCAAGAAGTGTATAAGAATGACTAAGATGCAAGAAGCTAGACGCGTATGCGAATCAGGGTACTTCAAATGGCCAAATTGGCCAGCGCTTTAGCGCACTTGAAACAAAAAACTGCGCTTTGTAGTGCAAATAGCGCAAAAATTGCTTGCAGCGCCCACAAGGGGTTGCAAAAAACTGCGCTTAAAGCGCACAGGGGGTCAAAAAGTCAGCGCTCAAAAGCTTAAAAGCGCGCGCTTTGAATTACCCTGATGCGAATATCTCAGATGTAAGAAGTTAGAAGTAAATGGTACTATTTTATTCGCAAAAAGTGTATGAGACTATGGAGTAGGTGACAGGTTGGCAATGAGAGGTCCAGTGGACAAATGGAGTAGGTGACATATCCCTAAGAGCGTCTACTCTTTTGTAGGAATGGCAACGCCAATCGAACTGAATCCTCTGGTGTCAATGGTTTGTGTCGACGACGAGCGGTCATCTGTATCAGCCTTTTTTAAGTTGTGAAAGGAAATTCCACCCCAGGAGGGTGGGTCTCCCGACACAAACCAGTGACACCGAGGATCCAGTTTGGATGGCGTTGCCACTCCTACAAAATAGTAGGTGCACTAGCCTTGACGCAGACCCGATCGGAACAGCTGTAGCAAGCTATCCTGCTAAATACAATGCAGACTCACTTGATACAGTCTGGACTGATGGATGCCGCTACAGCCTGAATGGCATTTTTTGACATTTGACCTCACTTATACAATCCTTGAAGCTAAGGGAGTAGCGCTAAAGCTCAATTGACATTTGAGGTTGGATGTTTGAACCAGTTTTGAACCCACTGAATTTTAGTCCTTGAGCTGACGGATAGCGACTAACACTCGATTGCAATTTGAATTTAAATTGGTGGCAATTTTGATACTGAAATTGGACCACACTTGATACAAGTCTTGAGATACCGGAATAGTCCGCTACAGCTCGATGACATTTGACATTTGGTAAATTTTGAAATCTGACACACTTGAACAGTCCCTTGAGCTTAGGGATAGCCGCCACCAGCCCGATGGCAAGTTTGACATTTGACACCCGATATTTGAAATTTGACTCACTGAATAATGTTTTTTGAGCTGAGGGATAGCGCCACAGCCTCGAGACTTTGACATTTTTAAATATTTGACATCTGAATTTTGTTGATATTCGAATCACTTGATACCAGTCTTGAGCGGTGGAATAGCAACCACAGTGTTGATACAATTTGACATTTTTGACAATTTGATCGCTTGATTACAGCCCTTTGAGCTTGAGGGGATTGCCCCCACAAAGATTTGAATACAATTGTTGACATTTGGGACAGTTGACTCACTGGATACAGTTCCTTGAGCCTGAGGGATAGCGCTACGGCTTCGATACAATGTGGCCATTTTATAATTGAAATTTGACTTACTTTGAAACAGACTTGGGCTTAGGAATAGCACACAGCTAGATACGATTTGACTGTA
>JACBWV010000311.1:0-128394 GCA_013435795.1 Chlamydomonas sp. ICE-L
CTTACATAATCAATAAATCGCGGAGGGATAAGAAAAAAACAAAGGACAATCTTCTCACCCTTATTTTTTACTTGTAGGAGTGGGGCGAGGTGACAATGTTCCATAAGGGCAAAAAAAAGCCAGTGCTTACAGATTAATCAGTAGTGCTGCCTGGGCTCGCCTAGCATTGACGACATGAAGTGCTATTTCAGCATGACCGCAGTGTGACCATGGCGACAGACGGCCTGCCACAACCAATCTGTTGTTGTGTATGTCCAGTTGTCTCTCGAGGCCTGCCGGGATACTTCTTTCGCACAGGGAAAGGCAGTGTGGTGTCCTACTCATGCCCAGTTCCGTTCCGCCTCGCAGTATCCCTCTCGATGCGTTGAACACTCAGTCAGGGAAGTCGTGGGTATTCCTCGTCTGGAACTTAACAGGCGGAGGAAAGATGGAGGTGCGCAGGCGGGATTCGATGTTGAACCTGACATGAGGAGTATTGTTGTTCATTGGCAGTAAAGTAACGGTGATTTGCCACGTGTGGAAAAGGGGAAAGCCTCCAAACGCTTTTGGTCCGTCTCTACGATAGTGGGAGGCAAGATGTATCCACACCTGATTATCGGCCCCCCCTCCCATGCGTGTGTTCATACAGGACTCTGACTCACACGGGAGATTGGAGCCGAGGTCAGGAGGGAGTCGCACTAGAGACGGCGGGATGACGAGTCTATGCGCCACCTTTACAACATGAATGCGAAAAAAAACATCCAGTGTATTAAATCCGTAGAGGTGCTGGGGAGATGTGTTTGGAAAGATAGACTACAGAGTTGAAAGTAGTTGACAAGCTACTAGGGATGGGGTAGAGGAATCTCCGATCAATCCGTGAAATGAGGCAGTGATGTGTTAGCATGTTGTCATTTTCAGAGCCCCCAACCCTCAAAACTCCAGCTCCCCCTAATCGTCTACAGTTCCAGGGTGGAGTAGCCAGGCACGAGGAGGGAGGGGGTGGTTCGGGGACAGCATCACGTTGTTCAACTTGTCTTCCAGACCCTAATGCTAACTATCATGTACATATTTGTGGTGTTGACTCTTCGTTGGCGAGGTGGCCTAGCAAACTGAGTGACTGGGGTGCTGTAATAATCGGACTGCCCTGTCTCTAGCGTGTGACGATGAAAGATGACCGATGTCTGGCATTTCGTCGATGAACCGAACTCGTGGAGTTCGACTAGATGTGAGACGGACATTGCTGCGGAACTTTAGGCAGTGTGCAGTAAGAACTCGAGAAGGTGTCGCCTGCATCGCAGTGTGCCATGGGGTCGTAGTACACCGACCAGAGGAGGCAGCAGGTTTCCTACTTGGCTAGATTTCAGAGAAGCTGGCGTGGCTGACATTATTCGCCTAATACCCACCTTTACAACGGCATGGGCCAGACTTCAAAACACGATTCTCACCAGTTCCACGCAGCATGTCGCCATGTCGTTCTGGGATCTGCATCAAGGTGCGGTGCACAAGCTGGGCGCCGTCCGTCGAAGCTTCCAGTCTTGGTCTTCTGGTCTGCCGCTGCCTAGTCAAAGCGGTCTTCCTAAGCCAGCCTATTGACGCACGAGAAAAGTGCCATTTGGACGCCACCGTAGCATTAGCGGCTGCTCGATGAGTCCCAACAAGTTTAGACGACTACCGTCACGGAACGAAGTGTCTCCGAATCTCCCTTCACTTTGTCGGGAGCCTTTAGCTCCGTTGGCAACTATGGTGTTGCAATGCCAGCTGGCGATGCCTCGTGCATTCTAGCGGCTTTGCTAGAGAGGAGGAACGGCCATTGGGCTTGGACTGGTATCAATCACTCAGAAGCTGGGCTCTGCCATGGCGTTTTGAACATGTTTTTCTAACAACGAGGCAGGCGATTGCTATCAGGTCTCGAGGCCCTGTACTGATTAGCAGCAATGAATGAAACAAGGGTGACAGAAGACGGTACTGGTTCAGGCTAGACATTGTACAGCGAGTGGTTCCGCAGAGCAAACCCGGTGCGTGTGAGCCCAGTGAGGAAATGTGCAGAAAGCTAAGCGTTCCTCCAACATATCAGCGAGAAGAAAGCGCAGATTGGCCTGAAGTACGAGTTCGGGTGCCCTGAAGGAAAGGTTCTGGAAACTGCATCCGAGTGCAGAACAGTAAAGGGCTGATGAGACCAAGAATTGTAGATTTGCGCCTCTTGGGGGTTTCGTGCCAACGTGTTCCCAGAGCACACGACACAGTTACACATGATCTGTCCGCACTAAGTGCCAGCAGTTAGCAGCCACAATGGACTTGTGATGGCAGCGGTTGCAACATTAGCATCTGTGCACAATTTTCACGAGTGTACTTGTACAGTGACCGCACCCATCCCCACAAACATTGTTTGAGTGGAATTGCCAGATTCTAGGATGGCAAGGTTGCAGATTTCAGGGATTTAAAATTATGTGTTATGTATAATGAGCTATGAGGTATGAAATCATAAAGAATAGTCCTAGTTAGGAGTTATGTGCGAATGCTGACTTTATAAGGTACATATAAGTTTCTGAGTTGTGAGTTATAATTATGAGGTCAACATAAGTAGCAGATTTCGGAGTCGTAGACTAAGTTGTAATTTTTGAACTGTTGATGGTTTGAGTTGTGAGATAAATTAATATGGAGCAATGCGTTCAAGACTTTTGTTAAACAGCTTTCACACCTTCCTCTTGACTGTCCTCGGACAATTGAGTTTGTATTCCAATATCCAATACTTTTCCCTCTCTCCAAACGCGGGCAAATCAATGTTTCAATTGAAATTGAAGGGAATAGTGCTCTTTCTTCTTTTCAGGAATAACAACAAACAAGTCTTACAAAATTTAAATTGTACGAATATTTTCGTAAAGCCACCAAAAAGCAAAATCAATTAATTTGCGAAAACGATCTTACATATTTTTATCGTAAGATTTTCAGTAAAATAAAAAAATCGTTCGGACGCAGGAACGCCTAACATTACTGCTGCGGAAGAGGCGCTTGTGGTGATTCAAAAGTTACCCTGGAAATGACCTTGGAAGCCAGCATTGCATAGTCAACAGGCGCCCTTCCAATAACATTGAATTGCGTGAGAGCCATGGAGCTGCGCACGTGAGATGCTATGGGGCATGTGCTGTAGCTGCAGCCTTGCAAAGGGCAGTGCTGCACCGAACGGCATCGCCCAGCAATCTGTGAGGTGTGGTTTGGGGGATGGAGTTGTAGCCAGTCAAGTGATGGGTCCAAGGGCGGGTCCAGATCTGCAGGAGGGTATGACTGGGGTAAGTTCAAGAAGCAGAAGACGTGTCTTGGGACAGACTGGCGGTAAGCCAGCCGAATTGGGCTACGACATATGTCCTCTGTGATGTTAGGCCCATCTGTTGCAATGACTTTTGCGATGCCATCCCGATGGATAGCTTCAGCAACAAGAGCCCACACCGTCTTTGGGAACAAATCGCCTCAATCACCACCAACTTGGCCCGGAAGTGCAGAGGCCTTTCTCTGCTGAACATTAGTAGAATTATCGCTTTGCCCATTGCAGTGCCCGCAATCCATCCTTCTGGATACCACCTTCAACAACACCCCTCGTTTCCCGTCCATGCCATCCTCTCAGACCAAGTGCTCTCCTCCCAAGCACTATCCTGGCACCGTCTCAAGGACATCCGCTCAGCTCATCAACACGAGCTCTCCTCCCACCCGCTGCTGTCCAAGACCTTGACTTCATCCTCTCCTCTCTGCCAGACCCCTGGCGGGATGCTGTCCTCCTTCCTGAACTTCCACCTCCCACATGGAAGCTCTTCCCGCTGTGGCCCCTGCTGATTCCCTTGCAGAGGGGCAGATCCCCTCACTGGAGAGGACCGTCTTTGAGAGGTCTGGCCCTCTGGCCGTTACAACCCTCTCACCCTTCCTGACCTCCCCCCAGGGACACCCCCAAATATTTGTGATTGGTATGGTACCTGTGGTACCTATGGGAAAGACTAGGTAGTGGACAAGGAATCCTTGTTGTTGAAGGATACGTGGAGCTCCTTATGCTGAACTGCTCTTTCCTGGGAATTTGATGTGGTGGTAAGTGTCTGAGCAGTAGCCCAGTTCAACTAGGTAGGCTTTTCTTGGTTTGGATTTTCGTCAATAAGGAGGAGATCAGGCCTGTATTTATCCCATTTGGCTTGGGGAAAATCATGGGGTTTGTGGGTGGTCTCGTGGGAATGTCGGAGGTCGCTTCACAAGTGCCTGCATCCATGTACATGGGGAGAGCCCCCAGAGCTCCTTTGGCTACTGCCTTTTGGATGAGTTGGACCGCCTTATTATGTCTGTCAATATACATCACTTTGAAGACAGGGTGGCTGCTGCCAGCAAGAATATGGCCAGCTCCGTCCTGTGCTTTGTAACAAAGAGGGCAGTTATCATCAGAGGGGGGGCTAGTGCTGGTACCCAGTGTTTTTTCTAAGAACAATTTATCGCGCAAACTCGGTACTTAATGTTTATTTCTAAATTGGTCCATCGCGCTCTCAGGTGTGGGTAATGTTTTCGGATTTCAGATCTCTGGGTGGAGCATCGCGCGTGCCATATACTTAATGTTTCCGTCTGTCAGATGCCTGGCTGGAGCATCGCGCGTGCCATATACTTAATGTTTATGGCTTGCGGATGCTTGAGTGGAGCATCGCGCTGCCAGATACTTAATGTTTTTGGATTGTAGGTACCTGGCTGGAGCATCGCGCAGGTCACCACCAGGGCACCAGGTCGTGGTGACGTGGGCATCTGGGTGACATGCACTCGGGGAAGTGACAATTTCGCTAAATGTAGGCGAAAGACACGATTTGCAGCGGAACTACAAATAAATGTAGGCGTACAGTGGACGAAATGTCTCGGCTCGCCGCAAACCAGCGATCCCGACAAACACCCAGAACTTTTCGTAGACTATAGTGACCAATAACTCCTCGATCGCAAGTTAACTACTGAGTTGTAATACGCGAAGGGGTATGCAGCTTTCTGTCGCTCGAGGGTCTGTTAGCAACCTTTTCGAGGGGTCATTCTTGCGAACCTGCGAAGCTCTGCCAGCGATTCCGAGATAGGGTGAACAATTAGGAAACGAAGTACTACCGCGAACTTCTTGTTGGCGAATAGCTTTCATTCGGGAAAAGATCACCCGAAGTCACCGATGTGCTTTCGCTGCATGCGTCGAAAATGGCGCTGTTGTAGGGCGAAACCAGGACGATTTTAATCACTGTGATGAAAGCCTAAGTCACACTGAAATATTATTGTGACTTGCGATGACCTGTCAGTGCTCTTACTAATTTTGATAGATGTTTTCGCAGGGTGTCCTTTCACCAGCCTTTCACGTACGTTAGCCAAGGCGGATTGGACGCGGCATGGCGAAATGGCCGTACGATTAGAGCCTTTGCAATATGGCCAAGGTAAGCCACGCCAACCTTCATTCTACCTCTCGTACTCCTACATGATATTCTTCCCTCCCTCGCCCAACGCATGTGTTCGTTGCTACTTGATATTTTTGGCGTCCTGCTTTGTTACCACTCCTTTCATTCCAGCTTTCTTTTCAGATTACTGCGCAACGCCCTCTGCCCGCCTTCCGCATGGACAAGCGCGGGGTAGTGCGTCAGATTGTTTTTGAAATTTGACCAATGCTCTCGTCCTATCTCCTACACAAATTCCCTTACATCGGTTCCGCTAATTATCGCAACCGATCCGTCTATGCTAGACCTGTGTAGGTTGTCAGTGCATCTGCTGGATGCATGGTATCTTGCAGCCAGCGGCCCTTTCGTCGTCAACTCCTCAACCAGGAAGCCCGGTCGGCGCTGCTGTACTGCCACCGCATGAATAAGCTGCATAAATTGCAGCATCTCGGCAGCCCACCCGACGTTGCTCTGGGCACGGTCAAATATGGTGGTATGTGGAGTGTACTGTCCCAGGAGCATGGCTTAAGCTTGGGGTGGCAGCATGATTAGTTGGCTCTGTGCAAAGTAGGATGCTGGGACAACTTGCTCCCAACTCTTATGTGAGTCATACTTCCACCTGTTCTCTCCTGGGCCTGAGTAGAGCTTGAAAGGACATGGGGCCTTACACTCTAGTGGGATCATGCACTGCCCAGGCTGCATGGTGCCCTTGAGCATTGTATCAGGAGATCATGCGTGGCAGTTATCCCTTGAGACCCTGCATGATAGATGGTGGCAGCACTGTGTATATTTGGCTGACGCACTAGACCCATGTCCATGGCATGCATCTTCACATTGGGTTCACTCGTAGTGGTTGTGGTAGTCTTGGAATGTTGCCTCTTGCGTTGTGGTGGAGACTGGTTCTCTTTGCTTTGCTGGGTGTTGGGTGACAGTCCAACCTTGTCTTTATGCTTGGGTCTTTCGTATCCATTCTGCATGGTAAACTCAGGCAAGTATGGACAATGTAAGGCTGGGGTAGGACCTGAGGTTCAGGTACCTAAGCTCGAGGCAGGTTGTACTTCCAGGGGGATCTCCCTACCAATACGCAAAAACAACACAAAGGGTGTCAATATATGTAACTATGCCCGCCCTTCTTTTTTGCAGGGACCCATGCTCTGTGTGGAAGCAGTCTGAAGGTTGCTTGTAGGTAGGGTTTCACAACAATGTGGCCTAGGGAATTCTGACTTGATCACATGCCTAAATAGTGTCCACCTGCTTGCATGCCTCCTTTCGTGCATGCCTGTCTGTATGCTTGCCTTTTTATCTTCCTCCCTAGTGACTGATTGGCTGACTATCTGGATGGTGACTTCTGCTTGGAGGTGCTAGGCATAGAGTGTTCAGCCCATGGAAAAGTGGCTTGGTTGCCTGCCTGCGTGCCTGTCTGTTGCACGCATGTTTACTTGCTTGTCTGTCTGCTTGAGCGCTTGGCCATTGTTGACACAGGAGAAGAGGGTTTAACCTATCATCAAAAATGAAGTAAAGGTGCTACATAATTTAACTATGCCTGCATTCTGTATTTGCAGGGACCATTGCTCTGTCTTCCCTCCCAGTTCTGATGTTCCACTGTCACATGAGGCTGCTAGACAACAACGTAAGTGATAACTGAAGCTTGCTTGTAGGTGCGGTTTCGCAACAGTAGTGTGGCATAGGGAATTGTGTCTTGATTCATGCATAGGTAATGCCCACGTGCATCTGTCTATGTTTGTGTCATTGTCTCTGTCATCGTCTCTGTAACTGCATCTGTAATATGCTCTGTCTATGTCTTGCCCTCCATTGATCTCTAGCGCATACCTGCTCTGCACGTCACTGTCCTGCTCCTTGCCGTCCTCCCTGCCCTTCATTGCTCTGTAACGCAGGCCATGCTCTGCTAATCACCATCCTGCCCCTATCCGTGCTCCCTGCCCTTCATTGCTCTCTAACGCCTGCCCTGCTCTGCCCATTACTGTCGTCCTGTCCTTTCCCATTATCCCCGCCCCCCTTTGCTCTCAAACGCCTGCCCTGCTCTGCTCATCACTGTCGTCCTGCCCCTTGCCATTATCCCTGCCCCTCTTTGCTCTCTAACACCTGCCCTGCTCTGCTCATCACTGTCATCCTGCCCCTTGCCATTATCCCTGCCCCTCTTTGCTCTCTATCACATGCCATGCCTTGTTCATCACTGTCATCCTGCCCTTGCCATTATCCCTGCCCCTCTTTAATCTCTATCGCATGCCCTGCCTTGTTCATCACTGCCGTCTTGCCTCTTGCCATTATCCCTGCCCCTCCTTACTCCCTAACACCTACCCTGCTCTGCTCATCACTGTAATCTTGCCCCTTGCAATTGTCCCTTCCTCTCTTTGCTCTCTAACGCCTGCCCTCCCTTATTCATCACTGTCGTCCTTCCCCTTGCCATTATCCCTGCCCCTCCTTACTCCCTAACACCTACCCTGCTATGCTCATCACTGTCCTCTTGCCCCTTGCCATTATTCCTGCCCCTCTTTGCTCTGTAACGCCTGCCTTGCTCTGCTTATCACTGTCGTCTTGCCCCTTGCCATAATCCCTGCCCCTCTTTGCTCTCTATCGGATTCCCTGCCTTGTTGATCACTGATGTCTTCCCTTTTGCCATTATCCGTGCCCCTCCTTACTCCCTAACGCCTACCGTGCTCTGCTCATCACTGTCGTCTTGCCCCTTGCCATTGTCCCTGCCCCTCTGTGCTCTCTAACGCCTGCCCTGCTCTGCTTATCACTGTCCTCCTGCCCCTTGCCATTATCCCTGCCCCTCTTCGCTCTCTAACGCCTCCGCTCCCTTGTTCATCACCATCATCCTGCCCTTGCCATTATCCCTGCCCCTCCTTACTCCCTAACACTTACCCTGCTCTGCTCATCACTGTCGTCTTTTGCCCCTTGCCATTATCCCTGCCACTCTTTGCTCTCTAACACCTGCCCTTCCTTGTTCATCAATGTTGCCTGGGCCTTGCCATTATCCCTGCCTCTCTTTGCTCTCTATTGCATGCCCTGCCTTGTTCATCACTGCCGTCTTGCCTCTTGCCATTATCCCTGTCCCTCCTTACTCCCTAACGCCTACCCTGCTTTGCTCATCACTGTCGTCTTGCCCCTTGCCATTGTCCCTGCCCCTCTGTGCTCTCTAACGCCTGCCCTGCTCTGCTCATCACTGTCCTCCTGCCCCTTGCCATTATCCCTGCCCCTCTTCGCTTTCTAACGCCTGCCCTGCCTTGTTCATCACCATCGTCCTGCCCTTGCCATTATCCCTGCCCTCCTTACTCCCTAACACCTACCCTGCTCTGCTCATCACTGTCGTCTTTTGCCCCTTGCCATTATCCCTGCCCCTCTTTGCTCTCTAACGCCTGCCCTCCCTTGTTCATGAATGTCGTCCTGCCCCTTGCCATTATCCCTGCCTCTCTTTGCTCTCTATTGCATGCCCTGCCTTGTTCATCACTGCCGTCTTGCCTCTTGCCATTATCCCTGTCCCTCCTTACTCCTTAACACCTACCTGCTCTGCTCATCACTGTCGTCTTGCCCCTTGCCACTATCCCAGCCCCTCCTTACTCTCTAACACCTACCCTGCTCTTCTCATCACTGTCGTCTTGCCCCTTGCCATTGTCCCTGCCCCTCTTTGCTCTCTATTGCATGCCCTGCCTTGTTGATCACTGATGTCTTGCCTCTTGCCATTATCCCTGCCCCTCCTTACTCCCTAACGCCTACCCTGCTCTGCTCATCACTATCGTCTTTCCCCTTGCCATTGTCCCTGCCCCTCTGTGCTCTCTAACGCCTGCCCTGCTCTGCTCATCACTGTCCTCCTGCCCCTTGCCATTATCCCTGCCCCTCTTTGCTTTCTAACGCCTGCCCTGCCTTGTTCATCACCATCGTCCTGCCCTTGCCATTATCCGTGCCCCTCCTTACTCCCTAACACCTACCCTGCTCTGCTCATCATTGTCGTCTTTTGCCCCTTGCCATTATCCCTGCCCCTCTTTGCTCTCTAACGCCTGCCCTCCCTTGTTCATGAATGTCGTCCTGCCCCTTGCCATTATCCCTGCCCCTCTTTGCTTTCTAACGCCTGCCCTGCCTTGTTCATCACCATCGTCCTGCCCTTGCCATTATCCGAACCCCTCCTGACTCCCTAACACCTACCCTGCTCTGCTCATCATTGTCGTCTTTTGCCCCTTGCCATTATCCCTGCCCCTCTTTGCTCTCTAACGCCTGCCCTCCCTTGTTCATGAATGTCGTCCTGCCCCTTGCCATTATCCCTGCCTCTCTTTGCTCTCTATTGCATGCCCTGCCTTGTTCATCACTGCCGTCTTGCCTCTTGCCATTATCCCTGTCCCTCCTTACTCCTTAACACCTACCTGCTCTGCTCATCACTGTCGTCTTGCCCCTTGCCACTATCCCAGCCCCTCCTTACTCCCTAACACCTACCCTGCTCTTCTCATCACTGTCGTCTTGCCCCTTGCCATTGTCCTTGCCTCTCTTTGCTCTCTATTGCATGCCCTCCCTTGTTCATGAATGTCGTCCTGCCCCTTGCCATTATCCCTGCCCCTCCTTACTCCCTAACGCCTACCCTGCTCTGCTCATCACTGTCGTCTTTCCCCTTGCCATTGTCCCTGCCCCTCTGTGCTCTCTAACGCCTGCCCTGCTCTGCTCATCACTGTCCTCCTGCCCCTTGCCATTATCCCTGCCCCTCTTTGCTTTCTAACGCCTGCCCTGCCTTGTTCATCACCATCGTCCTGCCCTTGCCATTATCCGTGCCCCTCCTTACTCCCTAACACCTACCCTGCTCTGCTCATCATTGTCGTCTTTTGCCCCTTGCCATTATCCCTGCCCCTCTTTGCTCTCTAACGCCTGCACTCCCTTGTTCATGAATGTCGTCCTGCCCCTTGCCATTATCCCTGCCTCTCTTTGCTCTCTATTGCATGCCCTGCCTTGTTCATCACTGCCGTCTTGCCTCTTGCCATTATCCCTGTCCCTCCTTACTCCTTAACACCTACCTGCTCTGCTCATCACTGTCGTCTTGCCCCTTGCCATTATCCCAGCCCCTTCTTACTCCCTAACACCTACCCTGCTCTGCTCATCACTGTCGTCTTGCCCCTTGCCATTGTCCTTGCCTCTCTTTGCTCTCTATTGCATGGCCTGCCTTGTTGATCACTGATGTCTTGCCTCTTGCCATTATCCCTGCCCCTCCTTACTCCCTAACGCCTACCGTGCTCTGCTCATCACTGTCGTCTTTCCCCTTGCCATTGTCCCTGCCCCTTTGTGCTCTCTAACGCCTGCCCTGCTCTGCTCATCACTGTCCTCCTGCCTCTTGCCATTATCCCTGCCCATCTTCGCTCTCTAACGCCTGCGCTCCCTTGTTCATCACCGTCATCCTTCCTCTTGCCATTATCCCTGCCCCTCCTTATTCCCTAACACCTACCCTGCCCTCCCTTGTTCATCACTGTCGTCTTGCCCCTTGCCATTATCCCTGCCCCTCTCTGCTCTCTATCGCTTGCCCTGCTCTGCTCATCACTGTCGTCCTGCCCCTTGCCATTATCCCTGCCCCTCTTTGCTCTTTAACGCCTGCCTTGCTCTGCATGTCTTGCAGGGCAAGAGGATGGATGGAAATGCTACAGCTGCGATGAAGATTGCTGCCACGAAGGAACTATAAATGCCGAAGATGGAAATATATAATAGAAGCAGCGAAGATATATAGATGTATAGCTTTGCTTGGACGTTTCTACTTAGTGGATATATGGGCGTATGTCTTCATGAGTAAGCAAATGGATAGCTGCCTGCAGGCTGCCTATATACTTGTACTTGAACTTAATTAGCGACATGGCTCCAGCCAGCAATTTGGCTGCTCGTCGTCTTTTGCTCGCTGTCTATCTATGGTTAATGGATATAGAGGAAATATATGGGATGTAGCGGATGTACATGTGTAAGGATGCTTACATATATATGTAGGTAGATCAATAAGTTAGTGGATGCATACGTTAGTTTATTATGTATGTAATCTATCTTCTCGAATCCTGATGTAATTGAGAGATTCTCCTAGAAAATATTCCTGAAAATGTGACCTCTCCGACCACCGTGCCCAAACCGCCCTGCAAGCGAAGTACAGGCGAAAAGTCTCAGAAGACCGAACATTTCGCCTCATTACCGTGCACAAGCCGCCGTGCGTGGCGAGATGCCGTCGAAATATCTCAGAAGTCTGAGACATTTCGACGATAATCCGCCTAGGCGAAATGTAGGCGAAATGTCTCAGGATTCTGAGCTACACGCGACGCGGGTATAGGGCTTACCGCTAGAGTCAGAAGTGCCAGGTCATTAAAGGACTATGACTAATCGCGGACCCCGCGTGCGTTCCGCGTGCATTCCGCTGCGCTCGTACGCATTTAGCGATCTGTCGACTTCCCCGAGTGATGGTCACATGGATGGACGAAATTCAAAAAGCTCCCACGAGCTGACCACGCATTTCAAATAATAACCTGCGCCCAGGTTCCTATGGCTGTCGGAGGTTAGAGGTTACAGCAGCCCGGCCGTATAAATAGTCATCCCCACTTCATAGATTGGTCGCCCGTCCGATGCGCAGTCCTTGGGACTTCCCCCAGGCACCTGGAAAACCATTTTTGGTGCTCCAACGACTGTGGTCACGCCTGTCCGAGGCCGACCCAGCAAGTCGAATCCGGCCAACAAAGGTGCGCAACTGCTAGTATCTCGATGTGCCTTTATCTCTTCCCTTCTGCCTGGGTTGTGTGCGCTTCAAGGTATTTTGTTCTGTTGACTGAGCCATACTCCCCACTTCTCCCTCCCAGGTGTCGTCGCAGAAACAGCCGTTCGGTTGGCCTTCGGCCCCAGGACTCCTAAGCTGGGCACAGGTAAGCTAGCAACAATCATTGCCGGACCACTGATTCCATTGAGTGGCTGCGCGACTAGCGCGCCACCTGCCTCTTGCCTGCGACCAGCGCGTCTTGCTTGCTGAAATGTCAGACTCAGGATGCATCGAGTATTGGAAGCTTGCCCGTGATGATTCGCTAATCGTATCATTGCTATTGGCCCCGATCTACGATTTGGGCCGAGAGCCCTCTATCTACCTTTCCCATGGATATACTGCCAGCCCTTTGATTCTACCGAGTGGTTGAGATTAGCGCGCCCCTTGTGCTCTCTTGCTTACGATCAGCCCGTGTTGCTTACTTTTCTCTGGGTTGCTTGCGAGTTATTATGATTTACTGACCCCCCCCCCCCCCCCCCCCCCCCCCCCCTCCCCCCCCCCCCCCCACACACACACATGAGCTGCCTGGAGCTGCAAGGATCTGCTAGCTGCAAGGAGCTGCCTGGACCTGCCAAAGCTGCAATGATCTGCTAGCTACAAGGAGCTGCCTAGGACTTGAACTGTTGTTCATGAATTGTTGCTTGTATTTGCCACAGGGCGACTAGGATTTGTTACCATGGTTTGCCCCATTGGTAACCTGAATTTCCGACTGAAAATTATTTATTTAGTTATATTGTGTCCACCACGTCTGTTGCTAGTGTTTTCCACAGAGGCTACTAGGATTTGTTACCATGGCAAGCCCCATTGGTAACCAGGGCTTGTGAATGGAATTCCTCTTTGACAACCACTTTTCAGTGATAGTACTTTCCACAAGGGCTATTAGGATCCTATTGTATCAGGAAAATTCGAGAAATCCCCCAACCCGATTTCGGGTAACCATCTGTAAGCAAAATCGCGCGTGTCAGATACTTAATGTTTATGAATTTCCAAATTTACACCTGGGCATCGCGCTGCCATATACTTAATGTTTCTGTACACCAAAGTCTACACCTGGTCATCGGGCTGCCATATACTTAATGTTTCTTTCCCACCAAAGTCTACACCTGGGAATCGGGCTGCCATATACTTAATGTTTATGGCCAAAACCTTAGAAAAAACACTGCTGGTACCATAGGGGCGTTTGTATCTGTACGCCAGTTTCCTAGTCCATAAGCGTCCCCACCTAGCCTTGTGGATTTGTATTTTTTTGCTACCATTTGATGTCGGTGGATTGCCAGAAACGTTTACTAGCCTGAGGGAGGAGGAAGGGGTTGGCTTGCGGGAGCATGGAGGAGTATATGCCTGTGGTGTTGGCATGCCCAGTGTGCAGGGGGGTGGGGAGGTTAGCCTTGATACCCTTGGTGAGATTGTTGGCCGGGTGCCGGGGGGGCTGGTCCCCATTAATAGATTTGGGGGGCTGGACAGACGGCCAATGCATGTTGAGGTGCGCATGTTCCCCTGTTTTTATTGGTCCTATTACATTGTATCCTGCCGTCGCTTCTTTCGCAAGCGTGTCTGCCTCGTCATTCCCTACGATTCCTGAGTGAGATCGGACCTTAAGCAGGCGTGTGGTAGCAGCAGCGTTGTGTCTGTTGATAATGTGCATGGCGATGTCTTGCAAGAGGTCGCGGTTGTTTGTTTTCCTGGGTCCTGCTGGGATGGTAAATGTGCAGGTTAATCAGCTGCAAGGGAGCATAAGCTGTCGAAGATGTTGAGTTCTTCATCTATTTCGGAGTGTATGAGTGCTTGTTGGATTGCCACGAGTTCGGCGCGATTGATGTCGGCAGTGATGCCCTGTCCGCCAGGGTCTATGCGGAGGCAACGTGCTGCGGCCCTGGGAGAGTATACGCCTGCCCCTAGGCGTAGGACATCGTCTTTGTCTATGATGGCGCTTCCATCTGTGTATAGAGCGAGGCATGGTGGTTGTAGGATAGCATGTGTGCACGGGAGCACGGGGGGTGTTATGGGTGTGGGGTCTATCTGCATGGGGGTGGGTTGTTGTGCCCAGGTCTTAAGGAAGGAGCTAAGGGCGTGTTTCCACAGAGACTTTTCCCTTGCCGCGAACTCCCAAGTTAACCCTAAGGGGGGCCAGGTCAGCATTTTTTGTTTCCACAGGGGTTGTCGGGGTCTCCTCGGGGGTCTTTCCGGCGATCCAGGTAGGCGACAGGTCGGCGATTTGTCATCCCGGGGATATATTTAAATATATCGTATTATTTGAAAAAGCGACGGTTTCAAGGCAGAAACGAGTGAAAAACAGGTATTGCCGCGAAGACTTCCAGATGGGGGTCGACCCCCATCTGGAAGTCTTCGCGGCTTTCCGGGTGACACATCAGCAATTCCCCCGAAATCCACGTATGCAGCGTGACACAAAAATACAACAGCACATACAATCTCTCCCTTGTGAGACTTCTATTGCTTCCACACCAAGATTGTCCTTGTTTCGCTGCACCTATTATTTGTAGCATGGAGACGTCTGCTGATCTTCCAGATTTGGGGCAAAACCGAGATCTAGGGAAGTCCGCCTCCATCGTCGGGGGAGCAAGTTATGCGCAGCTACATGCCGATCCAGGGAAGTCTACCTCCGTTGGTGCAGTAGCGTCTGGTGTGCCCAGGGCGTTGATGCCTTTCGGCGGATTGGGCGTAACGAAGGAAGGGAGGAAGGAAGGATGGAAGGAAGGAAGGAAGGAAGAAAATAAGGAGGGAAGGAAGGAATGAAGGGAGGGAACGCACTGCGGCGTGGGGATGGAGACGGATGGAGACTGCTTAGAACAAACGAAAGACGGCCTGATCCAGTAGCGGAATGACCAGTGGAAACAAAAAAGGGCGTGAACGTGGCCTGCCTTGCCGTAGCAGACAGCGTAGGGCAGCGTGGCACCAGAATGCCCCGGGGAATGCCCAGCTGTTCACCCCAACGATCCCGGGGAATCCACGTAGATGAAAATTCGCTGCCAGGTAGATCCCCGAACCCCAATCCGGGGAAGGCCCAAACTCGTATGTGGAAACACGCCCTAAGTGCCTTGGGTAGGTGGGTGGTAGGAAGGCCCAGTTGAGAGGGGGGGGACCTGGTCGGGGGATGAAATTGGCCCCCATGTCCCTCATGGTTTGGGCCCATGTGGTGGGTGGGTTGTGGAGGTACTCGGCATGGCCAGCTGGGTTTGAGATGGCAATGAGTTTGTAGGTTCCTCTGTGTCTCTTGGCAGGGGTGAGTTTGCCCCCCGTCCAGATTAGGGAGGGGGTGAGGGGTTTGGCCTTGGGAGGCAGAGTGGCTAGTTCCATAGCCCATGGGTGATTTAGGAGGGCGTTATGGGCATATGTGGGTTTGTGTGGGACCAAGAGGATGGTGCACGCGGGAATATCAAGGGTGTGAGCATGTATTTTGTTTTTCTTTTTTCTTTTTTTCTTTGTATGGCACTGCCTAGTGCCCATCGAACAGCCTTGTGGGCCTCTTCAGGGTTCTGGCTGGTGAGGTGTGTGTTTTCCCCGTACCAAGGTTGGGTGTAGCAGTGGGGTCCTAAGCCAAACAGTTGGCCAATGGGGGTGGGGTTGTTGCCCATGGGGAGGTGGGGAATCATTAGGAGGGGTGACGTGTCAAGGTCCGTTGTCATCCCCAGGGTGGACATAGCTTTGTGTATGGCAGGGGAGACATTGGAGATGGTAGTGTCTTTGTGCTGTGATAGGAGGGTGACTACGTCTCCAGCGAAGGTTCCTGTGCTGTGGAGGGTCCATAGGTGGGGAGAGTGTGCCTTGGTGGTATGGTATCTGTGGTGGAGGAGGTGGAGTTGGGAGAGGGGTATATGACCGACACATTGGCCTGTTGGTGAGTAGATGTAGGTGGTGTCTCCGTTGTTGAGTTGGGGAGGGAGGTGGTGGTACCTGTCATTCAGGGTACCAGCCTGTATGTGGTATTTGCCGGGGGGGGGGTGGATATCCCAGTCTGGGTGGTGGTCTGCCGTGTTATTGATGAGGTTTTGCCTGAGTTCGCTGTACCATTTGGCATCAAACCTTCCTCCCTCCGCCCACTGTCCTTGTTGTTGGAGGTTAGTGAGGTGGAGGTCTTGTCTGGGTGGAATGGAGGGGGGGGGGGGGGGGGGGGGGGGGCTTTGTTGGTAGTTTCAGTGTTGTAGGCATGGAGGAGTTCCTGAAATCTGGTGGGACCAACCAGTAGGGTGATTTGTTCCTCAGTGAGGTGGACGGGGGACCAAGTGACCACAATGGAGGTGGCAGAGGAGTAGGTGTGGGAGTGCACGGGGAGGCCAGCAGATATGTAACAAGGGAGATGGTGGCAGAGAATGGTGCATGGGGCTTTCTGGACCCTCCAGTATCTGTGGTGGGGGGTTTCTCGAGGTTCGTTAGCCTTCCTTTTTTGGGCTCTGAAGCCCAGGAGGTGAGTCAGGCTGTGTTGGTTGCCATATAGGAGGTGGAGGAGCTTGGCTGGGGTTGGGGGAGCAAGAAGGTAAAGACAGCATGCACCAGGTCGTCGGGGGAGCTGTTCTTACGGATGGTGTGGTGTTTGTAGTAGGAGGCGTCAGTACATTTGTGGGTGTCATTTCTGATGAATTGCATTCTGGCAGTCCAAGCAATCTTGGGGTCAGTGCTCCAGGCTTGAGCATACTTAATGGGGTGAAGATAGGACTCTCTGGCCCACCACATGTGTGCATTGGAGGCAGGGATCTCCTCGATATTATGCGTGGGGGGCTGTGTTGTGGTTGGGGAAGGGATGCCGGCATTGGGGGTCAAAAATTTGCTTGCTGCGCCCACAGGGGGGTGCAAAAAACTGCGCTTAAAGCGCAGAGGGGGTCAAAAAGTCAGCGCTCAAAAGCGCAAAAGCGCGCGCTTTGAATTACCCTGGTCCCAGTTGTTAAGGTGGTGGCTGATAGTATATGTGGAGAACTTGGTAATGTGCCGTTGGGGGATGCGTAGGTGGATTGGGAGGGTCCTCGATGCCAAGGGCAGGGGGCTGTGGCAGGAGTAGGGTTGAGGTTGGCTTCCAGGTGGGGGTGGAGAGCACAGGTGTAGGCTGAGTCTGTGTAACGGGAGAACTCCCGTTGCAGGTTCGTTCGCCGGAACACAAGTGTACCGGAGCTCCAGGTCAGAGCCTTACTGGTCCGGAGTGCTGGTCCTGACCGGCGGAAGTCACTGACGTCCCGAAGCGGAGTAATTTCCCGGAAGCAAGAGGAGCGGAGCTATCATCCGGAACAAGGTTCGGTGAGTCTCGGAGTTGGTTATGCATTAGGCATACCGTTAGACATAGGCAGTACTTCCACATAGTATTGCCACGTCTGTACTGCTGACTCACCTCAGCTATGTAGAATTGTGCGGACCTCTAGAACGATACTCCATGTGTATCGAACTAAGCTTCCGCACCTGACATCCCTATCTGACCCATAACTTATCTAGATCTGTCTGTGACCCTTTGCGATTAGGAGAACTAGCTAAGTTCTCACCTAACAGTCTGTTGAGGGCAACTTTATGCCTAGTGGAGACTCTTGTGCCATAGGTGTGCGAGAGGGTATTAGATGGGATGATTGTGGTCCCATCAGGGCTCACAATGTCAGCTAGGGAAGTAATGCCCAAGGGGATGAGGGTTTTGAGAAGATTGGGGGGAATAGTGTGTTGGGGTATGTCCGGGAGGGAGTCTTGAAGGGGGTTGAGTAGGGTTTCATCCTCCATATGGATTTTGATGGAGGCTCTTTTGAGGATGTGCATTTGCCTGGCCAGGGTAAAGTATTGAAGTTTGTGGCTGGGCAAGTTAAGAGGATCCATACCCTGGAGCATAGCAGCTTCTTTGTGGAGGAGGGCTGTAGTGAGCCTGCCTAGTTTCCCTGTGTCGTTGAGGGACCTAGTGAGGTGGGCTGCTGTGATTTGAGCCTAGTCCACCATTAGAGAGGTGATGCCCAATCCTGCCTGTCCCAAGGGGAGGCAGACACTAGCAGTTGGGAAGGAGGGGTGTAGGTTACAGCATTGTTTTAGCTAGGGTCCATATGGCCCTGTCTAAGATGCCTATATCCGAGTAGCTGTAGTGTGCTATAGTCATAGGGTAGGTGATGGCAGCTTTAATACACGTGGTGATGAGTCTGAGACATTGGAGAGGGGTGGCGCCTTTCGGTTTGGCAGTGGTGAGGATTTGGTGTTCTTTACTATGTATGATGAGGGCTTGTTTCATAAGGGGTCTCCAGTTTAGGGTGAGGCTAACCGGCACCCCTAGATACTTGTATGGTTCATTGGGGGGAAGGTATGTAGCCCATGTGTCGTTAATGAGGATGGTGTTGTGGAGAAGTTTGGTTAGGGCCTTGTGGTTGGTGGGATCCTTGGGGTGGGAGCCATGCAATATGCCAGTGATCATGCATTTACCCCCGTTAAGAGGAATCCCAGACCAAGTACTGAATTGTTGCACTTTAAGGCATTGTACCTTGAGGTTGTCTTCTGTGTTAGTGACCACACTGGTGTCATCAGCATATCCTAGACTACCTGTTTTATCTTGGTCAGTATTGGGTGTTGAGGTTATGCCTTGCTTGTATCCTCTGCCCCCGGCTTGTAGCCATATGAGGAGAGGTTTGATGAAGATGATGAAGAGTAGGGGGGAGAGGGTGTCACCTTGGATGGTGCCTCGTGTTATTTGAGTGGGTTTGCCTTGGGTGTTGTTGAGGTACATGTGGGTGGTAGCCCCGTTGTAAATTCCTTTCACAATTTCAATGACATTTACCGGGATTCCAAGGTCATACATATTTTGGAGCAGCTTGTCATGGTCCACCATATTAAAGGCAGATGAGAAGTCAAAGTAGGCAGCAAACAGGCATCTTTTTGAGTGGGCCGCATCCTCTATGTCATGTAGGAGGTGGGTGAGCTGCCTATGTGTGCTTCTGTTCTGTCTGAATCCCTCTTGGGAGTCACTGAGGACTTGGTTTTGGTCCAAGTATTTGGACATCACTGTTGTAACCATGTTAGTCCACAATTTACTCATCGTGTTGTTGAGGCCAATAGGTCTGTATTGGTTGGCTTGGGTGGGGTCTCCTTTCTTGTAAAGCATGATGGTGTTGGAGGTCTTCCAGCAAAAGGGGGTGTAGCCGGTGATCCACATAAGCCCAAACATTTTATCCGATGGTCATTGGCTGTCACACAATTTAAATCCCATGAGGCAATCCAGTCAATCCAATCCAATCGTGCGCGCTTAGTAGTACCCTGCAGCCCCTTATCTTAGGCTTGGTTTGTTTTTCGGATTACCTCCTTTAACTCTGGTTAGTTTGTTTCCTGTTCCCCTCCTCCTTTGTCCCTTTCTTCACCCTGGTGGTATCCGTCCCTTAACCATTCCTGTCTTCTTCTGTATTTTTACCTTCACGTCACAAAGGGCTAGGATTTGTCAGATGTGCCATTTCCCGGTCCCCCCCCTTCTAACAAAAAAAACAGGTGGCTATGGCTATGGACATGGAGGGCCACACGACTGGGATAGGGACCAAAAGACGAAGGGCTGCAGACTAGGAACGAAGGACGAGGGAAGGAGAAGGGCCTAGGGGACGGAAAACTAGGAGAGGACTATTTACACAAGACTTAAGATGACAAGGAGGGCACAAAAGACCAGTGGCAATAGACAAGAAACTGGGGACGGAAGACAATAAACAAAAGAACGCCATCCTGGGGACATGACATGAAACACAGGACTGACAACAAATCAAAATATAGAAACAGAGCGCAGTCTAGCAGGGTATTACCTAAAGAAACCGGCATGCACTTCAAGGCAACCAGAGTCTTCTCCAAGCAGCGACCATAGCTAAAGCTGTCTTTATATGGGCAAAGACATTTCAAAGGGGTCCTTTGGTGCATATTAAATAGGGGCCTATTAATGGGGGTTAATAGCTAAAGCTTTCCATAATTAGGGCCCCCCCTTTTTATAAGGACCTCGGCGCAAGGCAGCGCCTATGAGCACAATAGCTAGAAGGCTCAGGGCTGGGTATCAATGGGGGCATGTAACTTAATGGGAGCATGTAACTTGATGGGGGCATGTAACTTGACAGGCAGTGATTTTCCTAAGGTTTTTGGACGAAACATTAATAATCGTTCGGGTCCGATTCCTGAGTCTGCACTTTGAAAACCTGAAAACATTAATAATCGTTTTGAACGATTCTGCACGATTACAGTTTTGCTGGAAGAAAAACGATAGACACTAGGGCAGTGCGCCCGTCGTACCGACGGCAGCAGCCCCCCAGGCCCATCGACTCATTAACCCAATACTCGCTCGGTTCCTACAAAGCAGACAGATTGCTGCAGGAATAAATGCGATGCCCATTAGCTATCAGCTATTCCCGCGCTGGAATTAAAGGGTAGGGGGAAAAAGCAGGGATCAGCTGTCAGTCAGAGCTCCGGGGAAAATCTGCATACAGCGCGGAATTTGTAGGCATTGATGCCGGAAGCGAGTAGAAGGGCACGCATTTCCGCCCAGTGCAAAGCATTGCTACAAGCGCGCCCAGTCAGAGCTTTGTTCCTGTTGCGAGTGAAAAAGGGCGTCAAGCATTCAATTCAACAGCAGCAGTTGTACTCGTTGTGGACGAATAGCTTCAGAGTGAGCGCCCATAAGCGACTGAAGTTTGGTCAATACTGGTATTTAACATGTGCCTGTCGCTGATTCGAAGCTCCCAGTGCTGGTCCATGCTTGTGTAGATTGAAAGATTTAGCGAGGAGCATGGTGCCGGGGGAGCACGCGATGGAAAAGCAGTCAGCGAGCGAGGAAGAGTGGCAGCGCAGAAGGAGGAGAAGCGAGTGCTGTGACGGGGGAGCTGCAAGGTTAGGTGTTTTAGCAAGAGGTAGCAGCGAAGTAAGTGGTGCGTTGGGGCGTAACAGCTAGCGAGCTCAAGGTTTCACGAAGCCGTTTGACGAGGTTATTTCTTGGGGTGGCCTCAACTTCCCCCTGCCCCTTTCGCCTCCCCCAGGATGACCTGGCTGGAATCTGTCCAGCGTGTCAACCAGCGTTCTGGTCAAGGCATGCTCACATGGGGGATTTGGGATGCGCGATGCCTGAGCCAACAGTATGGCGATGCTAAACATTAATAATCGTTCTGCACGATGCTGCAGCCAGCGTTTGGGTCGACCGGAAACATTAATAATCGTGCATGAACGATGCCCAGGCCAAAGTTTCGCGAGCTCGAAAACATTACCCAGACCTGAGAAAACGATGGACCATTTCGCGAGAAACATTAATAATCGTGCCTGCACGATTAATCGTGCTTAGGAAAAACGCTGTTGACAGGGGCATGTAACTTTATGGGGGCATGCAAGTTGATGAGTTTATAAGTATTAAACTTGAAGGGGTGTAACAACTGGCAGTGTCTGGCAATGAGCTTTGATGGGGCCAGAGCAGGTGCTTGGAAGTGAGCAGGCAGCTGCGCTGGTGAGTTTGCGAGAAGGCTCAGGGCTGGGCGTCAGTGCTCTTTGGAACTGGCAAGACCTACAAGAGGCCGTGGAACAAAAGGTGGTCGGTACTGCCTACAAGGGCAGAGGGATGGGGCCGGCGGCACTCAGGCAAATGCTCCAACCTTGGGAGGTAGGCATCCATGATGACCCTGCATAGGTCACGGTGTAGAACAGAGCTTCTTAAAAGTCGAAGTCCAACGGATGCCATCAAAATCAGGCTACCAATCACACAGAAGGCAGCCAAGCCCAAAGTACCACTAAGTGGCAGGGGACCAACAGTTGAAGTGGCAGGCATCCTCTTGCATCCTGGAACAGTCTTGGTGAATGGCATCTGTGAGGTGCTGGATGGTAAGAAGGACGGCCGTATGGGCGACATAGCTGGGAGCCTCGCTCTGTGAGCATCAGACTCTCCAGATGGCACCTAGGAGACAAGCCCAAAGATGGAAGTTATCCTTGGGGGTGCGGGGCTTCGGCCTTCTCTCAATGTCATTTGCAAGTAGGACATGCATGCAGTGAGGAGCAGTTTACTACCCAGCCGCGTGGCTTGCGGCCATGCATATCGCGGTATTGAATTAAGCTTCCCTTGAACATGCAATCGTGACGGCATCAACTCAAGCTAAAGCTCTACAGCCAAAATGCTCTAGGTAGACATTCATTGGTCCTTATTGATGAGCATGACCTTAAAGCTCACGTAGAGTGGAATACATTTTTATTTTAGTAGTGTAAGGTTATTTCACCCCAGGAGGTGGGTCTCCCGACACAAACCAGCGACACCGAGGATTCAGTTCAAATGGCGTTGCCACTCCTGCATGACATTGAGCATCAGGGATAGTGACTTTGATGAGATCCGCCTTGATACTGTTCATGAGCAAGCCTATAAGTCTCCATCTCTCATGTAGTGGGAGCCTCCAGCACATCTCCACCCTCCAGAAACCTTGAGCCATTGATAACCCATGGGGCAGATGCCCATCGTCTTCAACTTGGCTTGGATAGCTTTCTCTGTCTCAGTCCGCTCCTCCTCCCGCAGCTCAATCAGCATTTCAATTTTCTTCAAAAAATCTGGTTTTTGCTTGTCTAACACTGCAACCAGCCTGGCTCGATCATTGCACTCAGACTTGGACTGGACAAGGTCCAAGAGCTCAGCTGGGTACTCCCCACCAGGGCGCAATATGGAGGCTACTTTATCAAGGTCATACCCAAGCTCACCGCAGGCCTCCTCCAAGGCTGCCCAAATCTCATCATCTGTCGCCTCTGCCATCTGCACCTCGGCCGCCACTTCAGGATCGTCCTCAGGAATGATTTCCACCACAGGCTCAGCCAGACGAATGGGTGGAGGTGGGGCAGCCTGGCTCGCATCAAATGCATACTGGGGCTTCAACGAACCAGGGTTATTGCGCGGTGACTGCCGAGGAACAGTAGGGGCTGCAGGCTTGCTTTTGAGAAGGCTTTTGAAGGAGGCTTCCAAGTCACTTTCAGAGACGGGCTGATCATCCTGGGACATCGCTGTTTGATCCACAAACACCCGCTTGGAGTATTCAGTGTTTGTCCGCTTGACAAGAGTGCCCACATCACGCCCGTTTGCCCATCCAGGAGCACGGATGATCTGTACCATACATAACATGTGATCAGGGTATAGCATGTGATATGTGTCACATAACATGTGATCAAGGTATGAAATGTGATGTGTCTTCCATAACATGTGATCAGGGTGTATGATTTGATCTGTGTCATATACAGCATGTGATCAGGTTGTACGATATGATCTGTGTCATACATAACATGTGATCAGGGTATGCAGAAAGGGTGCCATTGCATTCTGCATCCATGAACATGCAGATACTTTACAACAATACTCGCTGTAACAAGGGCACATCACTTCATTCCGTATGTGCCACCCACATCTCTATAAACCAAAAGCTACTCATTCGGCCACCTTTATCTCCACTCATGCAAGGGCAGTTGACAACCAACTAAAGCCACCATATAATACATATAATGCGCCATATAATGCATACCATATCTAATGAGCCTCAGGGCTCAGCTCAAATTCAAATTCAATTTCTCAACCCACCTGATCCATCAAGGTTGGAAGTGTGCTGTCAGCCTCAGGGCTTAGCTCCAAGTCGTATTCTTTCTGCAGCTGCATTCTGAACAGAGTGCATGCGTCCTCGCACGAGAAGTCTGGGAAGAAGATGCGTTGGTTGAATCGACTCTTCAGGCCTGGGTTGACTGCTAGAGTCTCCTCAACCTTAAAAAGGGCATACGATCGGTCAAGCAAGGGGAATCTTAAATCAGTACGTATTTATATATGTTCCAATCTAGGGGTAGCCAATTAGGTTAAAGGGACTTCCTTCAACCTCAAATGATCATGATAGTTATAAAATCGAAGGGGCGGCTGGATGGACAACAAGCCCTTCATGACTTGGTCCCCAACAAATCGCAACAAACTAAGATCAAGTAATATTTAGGAAATCGAACTTTGTGTTTTTCATCACACTTTTGGATGTACGTTTTCACAATCACTTCAAATGCTAGAATGATGTATAATCGCTCAAATAAATCATATGGCATCAACATATATCTAATGTCCTTAAAGACTTTCCTCTACCGCTGGACAAGTTGGTTAAAAAAATAAGTGAATGTTTTTACTACCAGGCATGCGTCTGATTGAAGCTGCTAGGATCCACCCTGTATGGTAGCCGCAATGAATGTGCTTTGTTGGATACTGCACGTGCAAATGATCTTTGGATCTATTGGGTCCCTGAGATATATATGCTAGAATTACCTTCTGCTCGTATCCATAAACATAAAAAATCAAAAATATATAAATGACAGTGGGTCCTGTTGGGTCACTGAAATATGCCAGGATTACCTGTTGCTCGTAGCCAGCAAGGATGACCACCATCTTGCCCATGAAGGCCTCCTCAGTCAGGAGCTGGACTATCTCATCCATGACCTGAAAGGTACCATGAAGAACACAACATACATGTTGGGAAATATTACTAAATCATCAAAATAATAATAATGCATAATAATGAAACAGGCCCTGCCACTCAAAACATTTCAGAAAAAAAAAAAAAAATCTTGCCCACAAAGGCCAACTCAGTCAGAAGCTGTACAATCTCATCCAAATGACAATGCACCCTTATGTAATGCTATAGGCGGCAGTTTGTTCGCTCCCAACCACATACTTTAACTCAGGGGGCCGACCTCCAGGGGACCCACCAGGGCACCCTACTATTTTCTAGACCATAGGGGGTCCCCACCTAGCTTTGTGGATTTGTATTCTTTGCCGCCATTTGATGTTGGTGGATTGCCAGGACCAATTACTAGCTTGAGGAAGGAGGAAGGGGTTTACTTGCTCCTAAATAGAAAAATAGATGCCCGTGGTGTTGGCCTGCCTGGTGTGCAAGTTTGTGTATAGATACTTATCATGCTAATCCATCAGAAATCCATCAAGAAGCATAATAATATGTCTTATGGAACCACCACCATCTTCATTCTCCTCCTCCCGATTTTTCGCTACCCTTTCTCATATTTCCCCCTGAAATAACATTGGAAGCACCAACACACATGGAGCAACTGCACCTGAAGAAACCTCGCTCTGAACCCCCAAACCCCTTCTAGAGTAGATTTGTTTTTAGAGAGGGGCCGCTGACACCACATACTGATTGCTGATGACACAAACAAGCCAACAAATTGCATTCAAGTAATATCGTACCTCTGTCATGAAGGGACCACCATGTGCAGGATTCAGCCTGGAAGGGGGGGGGGGGGGACGGGGAGGTAAGTATGGGTATCAGGAATTTAATGGTTAATCACTTCTGGTAAACCCTTGAACAAGGATTTAATTTCACCTTGCCATGACTAAGTTGTTTTTGGAGACAAGGGCACCGACGCTACATTGACGCTACACTGACATAATGGAACTCAAACAAAACTCTTGAGCTGAGCAAAGCTTGGGAGTTTCTTTCCACAGCAGCAAAAGAATTAGCTGAATAAATCCCAAAACAAGTCCAGTACACTGGGCAATATAAAGGGACCATCAGACCCAATCCAACCTACCTGTAAGCCTCATCAATAAACAGCACGCCTCCAACAGCCTTCTTGAATATTTCCCTAGTCTTCCCACTGCTTTGGCCGACATAACCAGTCTCGAAGTTTGAGGCAGAGCACATCTCAATGTCTGAGGTGGCAAGCAGGCCAAGGGACTCCAGCAGCAAGCCAAAGCGTTTGGCTACTGTGGTTTTGCCAGTGCCTGGGAATGGTACAATATCAAAATATGGGATGTTTAAATCAGCCTGGGATGGTTAAACGTCCCACCCCCCGGACCCCCTTGTTAATAGCTAACTCAGGACCCCCATAATAGCTAACTCAGCCCCCCCATAATAGCTAACTCAAGCATGGGATGTTTAATGCCTCCCCCCCACCCCCCACCCCCCCAACCCCCCTTTTTTGCCTTTAACAGAAAGCTATGATAACACAATCCTAGGAAGTAGCCTTAATCCTAATAGCGCTACCAGGAGACCCACTTTCTGAAATGGAAATAGAAGCTCTGGTTAAATCAGCATGAACTTTGCGTGTTTTAGTTCCACATGCAACTGTAGTACACACCTGGAGCTCCCACGAAGCAGAAATTGAGCTCCATGCTTGAGAGAGGATCTTTCCCCTTCCGTTGGCATCCAAGGATCGTAGCCTGCATATCTTTCATCTGGTCAAGGACTTCCCTGCAGTTGAAGGCAGCAGAGGAGAGCTTAGGACGCCATAATTGACCGGCAAAACCTGAACTTACAGCTTGGCCAGTGCAGGTGGCAGAGTGCAGATTGAATCAGTACAAATGAATGCACTATTGTTAGATGGTTGAAGGCAGTTCATGGCAGAAGAGGAGAGCATATGATGCCATAATCGACCAGCCAAACCTAAACTTACAGCATTGCCAAAACAGGAAGCAGAGTGCAGATTGAGTCTGTAAAAATGAACACGCTGTTGCTAGATGCTTTCAAAATTATGATGTTGTAGCCTACAATAGGTTCAGTAATAACTGGGGCTTACTTGCAACCGATCAAGTCATCAAAAATATCCGTTGCAGGGGTCTTGGGCACGTAGAAGTCTGTAGCGATGGGCTGTTCGTTTGCCCTTTCAGCTGGTGTCAAATCCTTCAGCCGGTTCTCCATGCGTTGCGCCACGAGAGACAGCAAGTTGTTGACAGCGCCAGCATTGCCGAAGTTAGGTTTGCGGCGTTCTCCCTCCAGAGCTTTGATCCCCGACCTCAGGACCTCCGGGCTCAAATCCCAAGAGTACTTGCTGCGAGAGAAAGTGGTACATGTGGCTGTCAGCGAGGCACCAAATCACATCTTGTGGTTGAAGGTCTCAATAACATTTATAGCAACATATGGTGGTTGTGCGACATACTAGTACTTGCGACATACTAGTTCATAATAGTAGTGCGACATGCTAGTACTGTGAGAGTAAGTGGCACGTGTGACTTGCGCAGGTCAGTGAGGCATCTTGTGATTGAAGGTTGGAAGAGATATAATGCAGATCAATATTGTTTTTTACTTCCTGGAGCTTTCACAATGACTTCTCCAGATCCCCAAAAGTGCCACCCTTTATTTATATATAGACCCCCCCCCACCACCACCACCACCACGCACTCTCCCTACAACCTACCACCCACCCACCCAACCAGCCATATGGTATTTGGTGGTGGTGGTTGTGGTGGTGTGTGTGTGTGTGTGGTGGTTTGCATGTGACAGTGAGTGGTGGTCGGTGGTGGTGGTGGTGGTATATACATGTAAATCTTAAAAATCTAATACTACAATACTGACTTTGGCAGTATTGTGATAGGCTGGTGAATGTGGTGGGTCAAAACCATTTGTGCCACTCAAAGCCTGCAAGATATTTTTTGTAGACCCTTGAGCTCAATACAATTCATGCCATTTCGCAGGGCTTACTTTGAACGATCCGGTTTCAGGATAATCTAGCTGGCTAGAACCCACCTCTTGGCCGCCACACGCATGATGTGATGATAGAGTTGGATATTGAGATTTTCAAGTAAGATTGATCACACAATATGGAAATTGTACGATGCAATGCTCGACAACATCCAGTGCATGCACGATCTCTCATTGCCACCCCTCATTATAATTTATAAATGCGCTGTTCATATCAGGGTACTACATTTTGTCAAATTGGTCAGCGCTTAAAGCGCACAAGCGTCAAATTGGTCAGCGCTTTGTAGTGCAAAAAACGCAAAAACTGCGCGCTGGGCCCACAGGGGGTGAAAAAAACTGCGCGAAAGGCGCAGTGGGGCTTTAAAAGCGTGCACGAAATCGCGCTGCCGCGCGCGCTTTGTAGTACCCTATTCATTGCGCTGTGCATACTTCAAAATATTTGAGCTTCATGATTAGTACAACCCACCTCTTGGACGCTCCACGCATGATGTACAATAAGTCCTCTTGACTGTAGTCCTGGAACCTCCAAGGGTTCTGCATATATAAAGAGCCATGTCACTTTATGGAAGTTAATGCACTATGTCAAGCTATACCATTCCTCATACTGCATATGAAAATCAAGTACGGTGACATGATGTGCAATAAATCCTCTTGAATGTAGTCCTGGAACGTCCATGGGCTCTGCGTACAATAAGTGCATCATCACTTGAAAACAATCAGAGCATTGTCACATACAAAGATCTCAAAAAGCAAGGATGCAATCCCAGGGTCAAAGCGTCATAATTAGAATTACATGATCATTGTAGCACGAACTCATGGCCCCCATCTGTTAAACGATTGTTTGGGGTTCAGTTCATCAATGCTTTTTCTTTTTATTCCCTTCCTATCACGGTTGGGCAAGTCATTTAAAGCGTATTTGGCCTACCCCTGGACTGTAACATACGAACATACATCATATTTGTCTAACCAGGGCTTTTATATTTAACTATGAGCAGCAACACCTGAGGTAGCCACTGGTCTAAGCCCCAAGATTTCAATTTTACTAGCAGCATGATTATGCCTTAAGATGCACTACGTTACTATAGATTTCAATCTTAAGCTTCACATTTGCCAGTCCTATATGGCTTGTCTTGTCAGTCCTATATGGCAAATGACATCGTGATCTCCCAAGCTTGTAAAACAGAAACTTTCGCATAAAACAGTAATCTGTCCAAGTTTCCGCATGGGATAAATATGGACAGCTATAAAAATCAAAAATCCATGAAGCACATCTAACTTTCCACTCATCAATCAGAATGCACAGCCAGCCTGTCTATATTCCGGAATGCATACCTGCCACTGGAAGCGTCGTGCCAGGCCTGGGTTTGCATTCCTCATCATATCAGCCATCTCCTCCTCATACCCAAGAAACAGGACACAGCGGTCATCCCCAGGCACTCCTTGTACCTCAGCCACAATTGTGTCAATGACTGCAGTCTGCATGGGGACAGGTAGGTGTGTATGTGTGGTGTGTGTATTTGTGTGTGAATGGGTGTGTCTGTGTGTGTGTATGTGTGTGTGTGTGTGTGTGTGTGTGTGGTGTGTGGGGGGGGGGGGGGGGGGGGGGGGGCTTGTTCATTGAATCTGTGATGGGGACAGGGAGGTGTATGTGTGTATGTTGTTACAGTCAAGGGGTAACCAAATAGGGTCAAGGAACCTGCCCAAATGTGTACTTATGATTTGATTGACAGGGGGTTAGTGGTGGTGGTGGGGATGTTAGTGGTGGCAGGGGTGCTTGTGGTGGTGGGTGGGTGGGAGTGTTAGCGGTGGGGGGCAGAGAGGTTTTAGGTTAATACTTTACACATGGGGGCAGGGAGGTGTGTATGTGTCCTAGATAGGATTAATGAGTCACCTCATTACTAGTTAACCTACCTAGGATGTATGTGTGTATGTACACACCTAACTTGGATGTATGTGTACATGCACACACCTATGTAGGATGTATGACTCAGTGAGTCACCTCTGCATGAGGACAGAGAGGTTTTAGGGTACTCTAACCAGCCATACATACTGGCATATATACAGCACTTATGTATCTGTGCCATGGGGCATGCATGCATTGTCTGCATGTGAATGGAGTCAACCTCAATAAATTTATCGTGCACAGTTGCTTGTAAATATGAATGAAGCACAGATTCATCGTGCACAGTTGCTTACATGTACCAAGAATGGTGGGGCAACTTAGTCATCAGAATTTTTTCTCCACCGCCCCCTTTGTATCCCACTACTATGTCAGACTCTGTTTTTAAGTATTGTGATTGAACAAATCCACATGCTTGAGATATGTACCTTGTTTGGGTCAGACATCTTCCCAGTATACTTATTTATATTTTTATTACATGCATACCTTGTATTAGTTAGACATCTTCCCTGTATACTTGTATATATATATTTATATTAAGTGCATACCTTGTATTAGTTAGACATCTTCCCTGTATACTTGTATATATATATTTATATTAAGTGCATACCTTGTATAAGTTAGACATCTTCCCTGTATACTTGTATATATATATTTATATTAAGTGCATAGCTTGTATTAGTAGAAATATTCCTGTCTACTGCACTATATATATTTATATTAAGTGCATACCTTGTATTAGTTAGACATCTTCCCTGTATACTTGTATATATATTTATATTAAGTGCATAGCTTGTATTAGTTAGACATCTTCCCTGTATACTTGTATATATATATTTTTATTACATGCATACCTTGTATTAGCTAGACATCTTCCCTGTATACTTGTATATATATATTTATATAAGTGCAACTTTGTAGTATTAGACATATTCCCTTGTCTAGGTATATATATATTTTATGAAGTGCAAGCTTGAATAAGTTAGACATCTTCCCTGTATACTTGTATATATATATTTATATTAAGTGCATACCTTGTATTAGTTAGACATCTTCCCTGTATACTTGTATATATATATTTATATTAAGTGCATACCTTGTATTAGTTAGACATCTTCCCTGTATACTTGTATATATATATTTATATTAAGTGCATACCTTGTATAAGTTAGACATCTTCCCTGTATACTTGTATATATATATTTATATTAAGTGCATACCTTGTATAAGTAGACATCTTTCCCTGGATACTTGGAGTATTAATTTATATTAAGTGCAGACCTTGTATTAGTTAGACATCTTCCCTGCATACTTGTACAGAATATTTATATTAAGTGCATACCTTGTATAGTTGAGACAATTCCCTGTATACTTGTATATATAGATTTATAGAAGTGCAGACCTTGTATTAGTTAGACATCTTCCCGTATACTTGTATATAGATATTTATATTAAGTGCATGTACCTTGTAGAAGTTAACATCTTCCTGTATACTGGTATATATATATTTATATTAAGTGCATACCTTGTAAGGGTCAGACCTCTTTCCAGGGTTCACCCATGGCCTCTCAATGACCAGCACACTCCACGTGCAGCCTCAAGGATGGCTTGGGTGTTTTTGGTCGATTTGCCCAAGGACACTACCAACAAAGTCACTGGGATTCTTGACAACAACGTCACCCTTGCTCAGGAAGCCCAAGTCATGCAGAATGCATCCGTAGATCTTGGCGACTGTTGTCTTGCCTGCGCGGGAATGGTGATGATGATGATGATGATGATGATGATGATGATGATGATGATGATGATGATGATGATGATGATATTTTTCATGATGCCCTACTGGCCTCAAAGTGAGTCGAGGGTATTTTATGAGAGATGGAGCACATACCCTGGTAAGTAAGAGACACAATCATGCAAAGTTTTAATGGAGGTCATTTTTTCCCATTCCGAACTGTTTCACAGCATTGAAGTTTGCCTGGAGAGGTCTATGCACATGATTTCTTAAACTCTAGGAAGATATCCTTGATGACAAGTGTACTGTGTCCTTGATGACAAGTGTACTGCGTTTCATGCTTACCACCTCCTGGGGTGAAAATCCTTTCACAACCTGTCACAACTAAACCAAAATTATATGCTGAAGTCATCCTCACCACATCAAACTGCATAAGCCTTGATTAAATAATGGGAGAATGAAATCAAAGGATCTTAGTGCTGGACTCTCTCACCAGTGCCTGGGTTGCCGATGAACACCCTGTTCAAGCAGAGCTCCTTTATGGGTTTTTCTCGCTCCTCTAGCTCAGCATTGGTGTGAACTAAGGCCAGCATGTTTTTCACCTGTGCATCTCATAGACATAGTCGAGAAATCTTGAGTTTTTAACATTTGGCCAGCATTGACTAATTTGGTTATATTACTGGCTATATGGGATGTATGGGATGCCTCATGACTATTCTGCCAGGATGAATGCCCTCCGTGTTTGTTGATCAGTAACATGCTCATGTTGATGGTTGATCAATAACATAACAACCGATTGTTTGTCCAAGATGGACACCCTCTGTTTGCCAGACCCACAGCTCCCACAGCCCTAGCTCCCACAACCAGTGTTGTTTCTACGCCGACGTGTTGCCAGTGCGCTGCCCACCCGACGTGGCAGGGCAACGCATGGGTTTGGCTAAACTAGTCACAATTAGCCTTTTGTCGCCCACGGAGCTACGGAAGGCCATTGGCCAATGGCCTTCTGTCGCCCACCCGTCGCCCTAATTGATCAATTACATAACCAAATGCTCCAAGTCCAAGATGTCCAAGATTTACTCTGTTTGCTAGATCCACAGCTCCCATAGCCCCACCTCGCACAGCCCCACTTCCGACAGCCGTACCTCCTACAACCCCACATAGTTCTACCCAAGAAAGTCGGAAAAATAAATATTTCATTGTAACCTACTAGCGCTCAAAGTACCCATGCTTGCTTGCTATTGACAAGCTCATATTGCTCATTGATCTGGCATACCAATACTGAATCACTGAATGTGTGCTCCCTAGGCCAAATGCCTCTGACATTTTGGGCACCTGTTAGGTCTTCACCCCCTCTACCCTTTCACCCCACCAATTGTGCTTATTGATGTTGTACAAAAACCAAATGCTTGTCATCAATACTGCATCAATGAAAGAGGATGCAATTGTCTTACCTCCTCCTTGATCTCTTGCAGACCTCGCATGCTGCGCAACTCTTTCAAAGCTGAGCTGTCCGAACTATCCAAGAACTTGGGTCCCAGCAGGTCCTCCCTTAAGGACAAACCAAAATGTCTTTCATTAGCATATTTTTAATTCTGTGTGTTTAGGGATCTGGAATTGAATACAATTTACCAGACGAAGACTTCAAGAGTTGTGCGAGCTCAAGTCTGGGTGTCAGGGGACCTGCAAAATCTCAAACAATCAAGATTCTATAAAACATAAGAAACAAATAAATTGGTAGTACTCACTGAGTTCAGACGATTAATTATTGGTGGTGGTGGTGGTGGTGGTGGTGGTGGTGGTGGTGGTGGTGGTGGTGGTGGTGGTGGTGGTGGTGGTGGTAGTAGTAGTAGTAGTAGTAGTAGTAGTAGTAGTAGTAGTAGTAGTAGTAGTAGTAGTAGTAGTAGTAGTAGCAAGCAGCAGCAGCAGCCGCGCAGCAGCCAGGAGGAGGAGGAGAGCAGAGGAGGCGGAGGAGGAGAGGAGGAGGAAATGAGTAGTGTAGTTCGTAGTAGTAGTAGTAGTAGTAGTAGTAGTAGTAGTCGTAGTAGTAGAGTAGTAGTCGTAGTGTAGTAGTAGTAGTAGTAAGTCGTCGTAAGTAGTAGTAATAGTAGTAGTAGTAGTAGTAGTCGTGAGTAAGTAAGTAAGTTAATAATAATAAGTAATAAATAAAATAATAAGAATAATAATAATATAATTAAATAATAATAATAATAAAAAACACAATGATAATAAAAATTATTATTAGGTATTTGGCTACCCCTGGACTGCAATGTACATACACAGTATCACCTGTTGACAAGCATGATGTCTGGGTCGCCTCCAGCCTCCCTCTGTGAGCTCACCCTAGCTGCCTGTCGTGCTAATGCCTGCTCAAATACATTCCTGACTGCTCGTGCGTTTCCAAACCCAACCTGTCCACGTTGGCGTCCCAAGCGGCAGGCCAGGATCTTGGCATGGCGCTCGTTCTCGAGCTTGAAGAGTGGTACATTGGTGCTTACCACACCTTGCAAGATCTCAAGCAGCTCCTCATCGGAGTAGTCTGGGAAGGTGAAGCTCTGCATGTAACAACAACATTGGTAGATCAGCGTTAAGCAGGTGATGTGGGGAGGGGGGGGGGGGGGGGCATGGCGGAGGGAGCAGGTGAAATAATGGTGGTGGGGGGGGGGGAGGCATGGTGGAGGGAGCAGGTGAAGTGGTGGGGTTGTGGGTGGTGGGGGTGGTGGGGGTGGTGGGGGGAGGGGGAGGGGGGGGGGGGGGGGGGGATGGTGGAAAGGTGAATCTCTGTGCGTTCCAACAACATCGGCAGATTAGCATTTATAAGTATGCTTGCAACAATCAGGTCATTGCTGTATGCAATTCAGACTTATTTGGTAGAAAAATGGAAAATCATGTTATGCATCCAGAATGACATGTTTCTATGGACACTTATTCCATCCCAGGATGTAACAGTATCCAGGATGACATGTCTCCCAGGATGTAACTCCCGCAATGCTATTCCTTGTACAACAAACGGTTGTGCTTACAACTATTGATTTGTTTTTAAGGGGAATGTACGATGTTTGGAGCTTTGTGTTTGGCTACGTCTGCTACCACTAGCATTTGCTTTCATTGTGAACGGACTTAGTGTGAGTAACATACCCGAGTAAACCTGCTTGGTAGTCCTTCATTGTGAGCCAGCAGGCCCTCCATCTGCTTCTTGTAGCCAGCGAAGATCACCACCAGCTTCCCTCGCCTGTTCTCCATCTCAGGGAGAAGCGCGTCTAGAACCTGTACAGGTATGTGTTGGCAATGGTAGTGATAATGTATGTACATATGTTCCATTTCCTGGGTAGCCAGGCTGGCTTACGGGGCTTGCCCAACCTTGCAGACTCGAAACCAATTCCAGCTTATCAGGTAACTGATCACAACAAACATGTTATATAAATATAAGATCTCTAACAAAATGTGGAAGCACACAATAGAGTACTGAGTGCTAGTTTAATCATATATCATTTCATTCACAAGAACTCATCATGAATTCATAATTAGATACACCAAATATTATAGATACCAAATCTTCATGAGATCCGGTGTACATTACCAATCTCAGTGCTAATGCTAATTTTTTTCTGTCCCATGGTTTCTCAGCAGATGCAGCAGCTTCAGCAATACGAGTTTTGAATTTATGCAAAATGGACTTCTAATAAAAAGCTTCTCACCTGTGCGCCTGTTGGGTTAGTCTTAGGATTCAGCTGGTAGGCCTCATCCAAAAACAGAACCCCTCCCTTGTCCAGGGTCTTCAGATGCTTTTGCAAGAGACTGACTCCACCTTGCAGCAGCGAAGCACCACTCTCTTCCACCACCTGCACAACGGACATGGGAGTGAAAGGGATGAGGGGGATGAGACGAGTGAAGGGTTGATGAGATGTGACAAAAGACTAGTGGACCAGGAGTATATGAAGGGAAAGAAAGAGGTGTTAGTCATGAATGATGACAACTTATTCTTGAATGATTACTTAGTCATGAATGATGACCACTTAGTAATGAATCATGACAATGTAGTCATGAATGATGACCACCAGGTAAAGAATGCATGTGTTGGTTAGAAGATTGTGAAGGTCGGCAGGTGGAGTGCCAAGTGACATGGGGCTTGAATTATACTAAGGTTGGGTAAGTCCGTATAGCCTAAGTTGGCTACCTCCTGGACTGTAACAAGCATACATTTTAACGGGCAGAACAATACTCGGTGGGCAGTAAAACGTGGGCTCAAACAAAAAGGGTGAATCCTGGAGTGCTCCCATTGATAAGACCTAACAAACAAACAAACAAACAAACAAACAAACAAACAAACAAACATACATACCATAGACTCAGGGATGCATTCCAGTTCCTTGAGAAGCTCTGCGTACAATCGTGCAACATTGGTCTTTCCAGTGCCTGGATTGCCATAGAAGATGGCGTTGTACTGCTTTGACTGCACCTTGGCCTGCTTCTGGACTGGTTTGCTCATCTGAATTTGCTCTTTGAGAAGGTCCACCTGATTCAATCATTGGGATGTTGGGACAATTAGTTGTATGGCATGTTTCTGTGTAACGGATAACCATGATTAACCATGTATGTAACCTTTTTGCTTTCAACGCGTTGCCATGCCATCTCTGCACGGCGACGAATTGGTCTGGCTAAACTAGTCAAAAATACCCCCCGAATCCCCCAGCCTGCTTTTCAACCGTTTGGTCATCTACACTTGCTCCTTGAAAAGGTTCACCTGATTTGATCGATGACCATTGGTATGCAAAACATATTGGTATGTCATGGTTGCGTGTAATGGATATCCGTAACCTCATCTGTAACCTACAAACCGCTTTTTGTTTTTTGCAACACATCGCCATTCTGCCCCTGCACGACGACAAATGGGTCTGGCTAAACTAGTCAGAAATGCCCCCCCCACCCCCCACCCCACCCTACCCCCCCTCCCAAATCCCACGGCCGTTTGGTCATCTTCATTTGTCCCTTGAAAAGGTTCACCTGATGCAATCAAGAACCATTGAGTTGTGACAATTAGATGTCATATTTGCATTCCAGTTTGTTTTGTATGTCGGTACAGTCCAGGGGTAGGCCAAAGAGGCTAAAGGGACTTGCCCAACCGTGACAAGAGGGTCTTCAATGAAGAAGCACTGATGCCAGTTATGGATTTCTGTCAACTACAAACACAGCCTCGAATTCGAAGGCCTCAAAGACGCCTTGCTGTCCGCTCCAGTGCTTGCACTACCGGATTTCAGCAAACCATTCGAGGTCATTACCGACGCATCTTTACTTGGTACGGGCGCGGTGCTCTTACAGGATAAGCACCCCATTGCCTTCGCAAGCAAGAAGTAGATTCCAGCAGAGCTGAATTATACTACGACTTCCAGCAGAGCTGAATTATACCTCGACCGCGAGGTTAGCTGCAAAGAGCTCTTTGCAGCTAACCTTGGTGCAAGTGTAATGGGCTGACTCTATCAACTATGATCCTGTGCGCAATTCCCCTACAGAGCTTGATCATATCAATCACTTTTGTTCAGACCACGGCAGCGTATAACTCTAACATAATATCCCCTACAGCACCCACCCTCATTATCCCGATGCCACACCTGCGCCACAAATTAAGCAAGCGACTCCTTCACAGTGTTCAGACCACGGCAGCATATGACACAATATCCCCTTACAACCCCATTATCCGAAAGCCTCACCAGCGCCACAAGTTCAGCAAGTGACTGCTTCACAGGATTCAGACCACGGCAGCATATAACGCTAATGCAATATCCCCCTACAACCCCATTATCCGCACCTGCGCCACAATTTCAGACAACATTTATTTTGTATTAATACATACCTGCGCCACAAGTTCATACAGCGACTGCTTCACAGGGTCGAGACCAGTGAGCTTGAGTGCCTTAGTGAAGGCCTCGGACCTCTTGGACAGCTTAGACCATGTGCTGCTTTGCTGCGCTTTCTTGGCCCCGCTTGACGACCCATGAGAGCTGCTGAGGAACCTGGCGGGGCTTGTGTTCCCAAAGGCAGGTCCACAGCTCTCCAGCACAGAAACTGCTTCACCAGCCAGGGCTGGTGGGAAGCCAGAGGCATCTGGGTGTAGCAGGAACGCTAGTGCTTCACCTACAGCCCAGGCATACCAGTCCAGGCGCACCATCTTAGGCCTGTTAGAGCTCCCTCCTGACTCCTGAAGCTTCTGTATCTGCTCTGCGTACACTAGAGCAGCTGCAAGGTGCCAAGCAGGGTGATCATCGCGGTGATGAACAGGGGCAGCACTCGCATCAACGCTTTTGTTGAAACCCAGCTTTGCATTGCACACAGCCAGCCATGCAATCTCCTCAACCTTTCGATCGTTGGCATCTGGCACGGATTCAGCAAAGGAACCGAAGTAGTTACTGGCATCAAGCCACTTTCCATCCTTCATCAGGGCTAGACCTCTAGTGTGCTTATTCTTGGGGGCTGGACTGTCGCCTGCAGAGGCATACTCTAGCAGCAGTGGCCCCAAGCTCTTGCACTCAAACATGGCGTTCAGGGTCTGGGTGGTGGATTCAGTGAGATCGGCTTGGTCGCTAGCAGAGCCATACTTGGCTAGCTCTGCTCGAAGGACAGGGAGCTCTGTAGCGGCCCGCCCGGGTTTTGCTGCCTTTGCGATGAGCTGCCTCCAGTGGCCCATCTGCATTGCACAAACAGAGACATGTTGGTCCTTGAATGCGTTTTGTTGTTGTGAGACACGTCACACTTGAATGGGTTTAATTACATATAAGGTGCTTCTTTCATTGAGCCCTTCCTGAAAATCAGGCAATCTAGAGTTGATATTGATTGTTTGAGCTTGGGCTATTTCATCTAGCTTATTTGGCTACCCGGGACAACATAAACACATTTGCATAGGCTGAAAACACTACCGTGAGCACAGGTTAGCAGTGAAATTTGAAGTGCAGCGCAATCTAGAGTTGATATTGATTGTCTGCCTGTATGAGAATCACAAGAATAAATTATCACTGTAGCACGAACTCAGGGCCTCCATCAGTAAAACGATTGTTCAGGGTTCAGTTTGTCTGTGCTTCATCTTTTTAGCCCCTCCTGTTTTTAGCCCCTCCTCTTTTTAGCCCCTCCTATCATGGTTGGGCAAGACCCTTTAGACTTTTTAAGCCTATTTGATCTACCCCTAGGCCTGGACTGTAACAACATGCATTTCAACATTTGAACAAAGTTATGTTGATCCTTGAATGGATTTAATAGCACATCAACTGCTTCTGTCGATTAGCCCCCCCCTGGAAATCTGGCAATCTGCATTTCATCTTCATTGTTTGAGCTTGGGCTAGCCTATTTGGCTACCCCTGAACTATATAAACACATTACAGAACATAGGCTGTAAAAACACCGTGAGCATTGAAACTACAAGTGCAGTGCAAGCCTAACAATGGCATTGTGATTCCTGAGGTCAGCTTGTGCTATGAAGTGCAATCAAAGTTATATCCATGGATGCTAGGAGCAAACATCCTCCTACATAAAATAATGGAATGTAAATAATACATACCGGAATTGTAAATAATGACATGCCATGGAGATGCGACTATCTATATCAAGGATGCAATTTCTGTCTGTCTGTCTGTCTGTCTGTCTGTCAGTCTGTCTGTCTGTCTGTCTGTCTGTCTGTCTGTCTGTCTGTCTGTCTGTCTGTTACACTCTAGGGAGTAGCAAATTAGGTTCCAGGAACTTACCCAACCTCGAATAATCAAGAAATATCTATACTTCTAGCATGTGCATAAGGAATTTCACGTGACCAAGGAACGCTTACAGTACGGAAGGTCTGGAGGTCATTTGATGCCTCGTACATCGCTCCTGCCCTGCTGCCAGTTGCAGCAGCAGATGCATGCATCTTCAGGTGTTCAAGATTCTGGGCCTGCTTCTTAGCAGTGACGTCCATCTTGTTCAGAGAGCCTTCCACTTCCTCCAATTTGCTGCTGTACAGCTTCCGTAAAGTTTCTTTATTGGCCTCATCCTCCTCCCGTGCCTTTTCTTGCTACGCAGTTGACAGGCGGTCATCAAATGTCTTTTAGAATATAGATTAATAGTTGTAGGACGGAATGGGGAGGCAAGAGTGATGGCAAGTGTTATAGCAAGAGCGATGGAAAGTGTTATAGCAAGAGCGATGGAAAGTGTGATGGCAAGAGTGGTGGCAAATATGATGACAAGAGTGATGATTAGAGTGATGCAGAGAGAGAGAGATGGAGAGAGAGAGATGAGAGGAGAGAGAAGAGAGATATGAGAAGAGAGAGAGAGAGAGAGATAGGCAGAGAGATAGAGAGAGAGAGAGAGGAGAGTGAGAGAGAGAGAGAGAGAGAGAGAGAGAGAGAGAGAGAGAGATGGTTTGTCTGCATGGGGAGGACAGGTATTTAAAAGACAAATGAAACAAACCTTGCCGGATTGATTGCAAGCCAGTAACAAACCTCCAAACTAATCCATGGGGAGCATGCATCACTAGTAATATGGAAACGGACCACAACCGGTTAAACATGGAATACAAGAGTTAATTTAGCCCACTAATGGCTAGATATGACCCTAATCTAGCCACAAAAGGTTAGATATAGCTAAATGAACCCCTTCACTCCATGTTCAACCGGTTGTGGTCTGTTTCCGAATTAATAGAGCATGCTATTTTATAAATTAGCCGCAGCCAAGCATTACAAGTGTAGGGAAAGCCGATTCCCACAAGTTTCGAGCTAAGTGTATTTTGTATGTGCTTTAGCATACTTACATGAGCTGGCAGAGCCAGTTACAGTGTGCAAGCGCCTCTTTTGAAAACCACCACCAACTCCACCACCACCATTTACACCACCAATTTCACCACCAAGTCCACCACCACCATTAAGACACCTGACACAAGTTGCACAGCACCACAGTCCACCACCACCACAAACCCAAAGGGGCGATTGCACACTTACTTTACCATTTACAGATCATACGTTTTTGTGCTCTCGGATTTGAAACATATGAGTCTCAAATATGTCAAAAATATCGCTTAAGTACCTCAGCGTGGAATGCAGCCTCAGCCTTGACTTGTGCTTCCATCTTTGCCAGCCCCTCTGCAGCCCCCTTCCTTTCCTTCTTCTCCCAATCACGGTGCTCTCGCTCGCCTTGTTCCATCTGTGTACAGTTATTCGTAATGTATACGTCAAACGTAATGTGTATGTCAAACAAAGAAACAAATGATTTGTAATTTGTAATTTGTAAGTCAGACAGAGATAAAAGAAAAAACGAAATTTGTAAATTGTAATTGTGAGTAAAACAAAGAAGAAAAATGTAATTTGTACTTAGTCATGTGTAAGTCAAACAAAAAAAACAATAGATTGTTGTGTGCCTCTAGATAGACTCCCTGAATCCTACAGTGGGTGTGTGCTAATATCCTCAGCCTCTCTGCCAATCAATTACTGTTAGCAGGGACCCCATGAAGGTAGTAGGTGATAGTTTGGGGACCCCATAAAGGTAGAAGGTGATAGTTATAGGTTTGGGGACCCCATACAGATAGTAGGCGATAGTTTTTAGTCATTCCTCAGGCTAGTAGGTAATCTCCAGGGTTTTCATCAAACTGGACAATTGGTCGTAGCAGAATCTGCGAGGTTTGTGTAGTGGGCCATGTTTGTTGGTGATGTGTAGTGCTGTATGTAGTGCCATGTTTGTTGGTAGTGTGTAGTGCTGTGTGTAGTGCCATGTGTGTTGGTGGTGTGTAGTGCTGTGTGTAGTGCCATGGTTGCGAAGTCGGCAACAAGGTGGATACCATGGAACTCTTCCGTGTTGGTAATCTCCAGGGTTTTCTTCAGACTGGACAATCGATCGTAGCAGAATCTGAGTGGTTTGTGTAGTTTGTAGTTATTCCTCAGGCTAGTCTATGATGCCTGAGTAGGCGATAGTCTACTACCAGGTTATGAGACGATAGTTAGCAAGGACCTGATCAACGGCAATCTAGATTTGATCAGTTTTGGTCCAGACATGGTACTACAAGACGCGCACTATTATTGCACGCTAGCGTGCAAGGTTTTGGTGAACGACTGCGCGATTGACCAAATGATGTAGTTGAGCATTTGAGCACTTCAATCATATACACACAACACTCAACATTGTATACACACAACACTCACACATGCCTCCACACAACACTCACCCCCACACAGTTCCCCCCCCCCCCCCCCCCACACACACACATCCCTCCCTCCCTCCCTCCCTCCTATACTTGCTTTGCTTATACCATATGATGTAGTTGAGCAGTTGAGCACTTATATCATGACAACTTCTTGATAATTAAGTGCTGGAGAGGTCTGAGAACGGAAATATTAGATAACTAGCTTTCTGATCTGAAAGATATTTTTGCTTAGAATTTTGGACAGATATTGACACCATAGGATGATTTGAAAGAGTTGTAGATCATGCTGATTGTTGAAGAATCTGTGATATATATTAATGTAGATCATTCTGTTATTTGAAGTATTAAGATGAATGATAATCAACCGATATTGATCAATTTATAATTGCAGAAGTGAATTATCAATGTAGCAATATCATATATAATGTAACAATATCAGGGCCCCTGTCGCTAATAGGATTATTTGGGGGCAAGTTCAACAGTTGTTTCCCCCATTATAGCCCCACCTGATATCATGGTTGGGCAAGTTCCTTTAGACTATTTGGCTACCCATGGACTGTAGCAACACTATGCACAGTATTATATACTAACATCCTAAAGCAGCCCAAGCCATCCAAGCAATTCAACAAGCCCAACTAACCCAACCAATTTAACCAGTGGAACCAACCCAACCAATTTAACCAGTGCAACCAAACCAACCAATTCAACCAGCTCAACCAACCAAACCAACATACATGAGATGGTATGCACTAATTCAATAACCTGGAGCTTCAACTCATGCTCCAACTGTTTGTCCCTGGACTGAAGCAAAACAATTAAAAAGTAGTATATCCTAACATACCAGGCCCAAAAACCTCCTCCAGGGGGATGACAGACCCCCCCCCCCCCCCCCCCCCATTTGTGGTTGGACCCAGTGCAAGCAAACAGGCTGGCCCCCTCAACCTCAAGCCTCGTAATAAGGCATACTATTGAATTATATACAAAAGTATTCAAACGTCCTAACCTGGAGCTTCCTCAGTGCCTTTGGTTCATGTCGGGAGACCCACCTACAGGGATAAAATTCTGTTCATAACATCAAAACAAAACCATAACCGTAACAAGGCGTACTATTTATTTATTTGACAAACATCCTAACCTGAAGCTTCCTTGGTGCTGCTGGTTTATTTGGGAAGCCCCACCTCCTGCAATGAAATTCCTTTCATACCGTATACAAAAAAATCCTAACCTGAAGCTTCCTTGGTGCCGCTGGTTAATTGGGAAGCCCCACCTGCTGCGATGAAATTCCTTCCACACCGTATACAAAAAAATCCTAACCTGAAGCTTCCTTGGTGCCGCTGGTTAATTGGGAAGCCCCACCTCCTGCGATGAAATTCCTTCCACACCGTATACACAAAAATCCTTACCTGGAGCTTCAGCTCCCGCTCCAACAGTTTCTTTTGAAGCTCTAGTGCCACTTCCTCTTTCCTTGCAGCTAGCCGCGCCTCTGCAGCGGCTTGCTTCTGTTTCAAGCGACTGATATCCGCCTTCAGCCTTGCACGCTGCAGCTCATCCGTACGCCTCTGCTCATCTGCTAGGGCATCCTACAAGATCGAGGCAAACAGCATCGTTACTTCATACATGCAATCCCAATCTGGCTTGGATTGTGCTTCAAGTGACTGATATCAGCCTTCAGCCTTGCACGCTGCAGCTCATCCTTACGCCTCTGCTCATCTGCTAGGGCATCCTACAAGATTGAGGCAAAAAGCATCTTTACTTCATACATGTAATCCTGATCTGACTTGGTGTGTGCTTCAAGCGACTGATATCCACCTTCATCCTTGCACACTGCAGCTCATCTTTACGCCTTTGCTCATCAGCTTGGGCATCCTACAAGATCGAGGAAAAAAGCATTGATACTTTAAATGTGCAAAACTGATCTGGTGCGAGATTCCTTACACTTTTTGTGTATTCTAGGAGGGCTCGTCGTCCCTGCACTGCAACACATGGGTCTGATAAAACTAGTTAGAGATGGTCCCCCAAACCCCCTAGGCTTTGCGCTTTATATGTATGTATATACATATACATATATATATATACAAATAAATATGCATATACACACATATGTATACACATATAAATATATATACATATATATATATATACATATACACACATTATATACATATATACATATATATATATATATATATATATATATATATATACGTATTCACATGTGTATATACATATAAACATACATATACACACATATGTATACACATACATATGTACATACATATACATATACATATAAATATATAGAGCTTATAAAACGTATGTTCAACCCTGCATATATCCTTACCAGCCTACGGAGCTCATCATCTTCTTCCTTCTTGATACGCTGGAGCTCAACACAGACCTTGCATGAGCCCGTACTTGAGGAGCACCTGCAAGAGCAACAAGGGTAGATCTGCAATTTAGACGAGTTGGCTACCTCATGATCGTAACATTCTTACTCCTGACTATACATATGCGCGTATCTGAAATATTGTGAATCCTGAGTATCTCAAGGCAGCATTCAAACAAATCAAAAATATTGCACGGAAAAGTAAAGTGTTTCCTTAACTTGAATAAGGATATGTTTCCGAACGGGGTTGATGCATTACGATAGTCTGGCTTATTGACTTATGTCAGTAACAAGGGAAGCCACAAGGGAAATTGGGAGTCTCTGCCAAAAATACAGGAATGAATTAGTGTCACTCCCAAGCAACCCTTTCCTGGCGGACATGCAACCTAATGCAACCCTTTTCCTAACTCACATGCAACCTTATGCAACCATTTTCCTGACTCACATGCATCCTTATGCAACCCTTTTCCTGTCTCACATGCATCCTTATGCAACCCTTTTCCTGTCTCACATGCATCCTTATGCAACCCTTTTCCTGTCTCACATGCAACCTTATGCAACCCTTTTCCTGTCTCACATGCAACCTTATGCAACCCTTTTCCTGTCTCACATGCAACCTTATGCAACCCTTTTCCTGTCTCACAAGCAAACCCTTATGCAACCCTTTCCTGACTCACAAGCAAACCCTTATGCAACCCTTTTCCTGTCTCACATGCAACCTTATGCAACCCTTTTCCTGTCTCACATGCAACCTTATGCAACCCTTTTCCTGTCTCACATGCAACCTTATGCAAACCTTTCCTGACTCACATGGAACCTTATGCAACCCTCGCCTGACTCACATGCAACCTTTTGCTACCCTTTTCCCAACTCACATGCAAATCCCTATGCAAACCTCGCCTGACTCACATGCAACCTTATGCAACCCTTTTCCCAACTCACCTGCGAGAGAGCAGATGGCCCTCAGAGCAGTAGTCGTACACCTGCTCTGTACACGGCGTCATCTTGTGCAAGGGGTCAGAGCTGTGGCAGCATTTGGTGCACAGGTGGCCACAGGGCAGTTCGTAGTTGCAGGGTAGGCAGCAGCCTCCATCAGGTGCTTTCTCCCCAAATGCATCAGGGGTGTTCAGCAGGGAGCGCGTACCATGGCGCTGGCAAGAAGCAGGGAGCCCCGGCAGTATAGCCCTCATGCCCTCCATAAGCTTCAGCATGGCAGCCCAATGGCGGCGGGCATCAGTGCCCTTCGCCTTGCGCAGTGTGTCGGTGTTGCCGATCATGATGAGGCCGTGCCGAGCACGGGACATGAGGACGTTGATGCGCTCAGGATGACCTAGGAAGCCGATAGAGCCATGCTCATTGCTGCGGACTAGAGACGCCACAACGATGTCAGCTTCCTCACCCTGCATGTGTGTGTGTATGTGTGTGTGCATGTGTGTGTGTGAGAGAGAGAGGGGTGGGGGTGGGGTATACATATCAGCCTCCTCTCCCTGTATGGTATGTGGGTGGGTGGGTGGGGGTGGGTGATATCAGCCACCTCACCCTGCATATGTGTGTGTGTGTGTGTGTGTGTGTGGGTGGGTGTGTGTGTGGGGGGGGGGGGGGGGGGGGGGGGGATATCAGCCTCCTAAACCTGCATGTGTGCGTGTGTGTGTTTGTGTGTGTGTGTGCAATATCAGCCTCCTCACCCTGTCATGCAAGGGTGGAAATGCATAAGGGCAATTGTTGTATCACATGGCTGTGATGAGAAGATATAAGAGACCACACAAATCATTGATAAAGTCCATCGGGATTTAAGAGAGATACAGCAATACTATGTTTATCTCATTTGTTTTCTGAACCATGCTCTGAAACATTGCAGGTACTTCTGCTGTGCATTTGTGGGAGAACCTTTCTATACACAAAATCATCATTTACTTTACAAATTAAACATTTTTGGTATGTTTTAATTTTAAACTTATATCTCCATAGGTGCCTAAGTCAGACCCTGAGTGATACGGATGGATTGAGCCTATGCCCTCAAGTCCAAAAACAAAGATTTTTTGCTAATAAGTTGCCCAACCACATCAGTTCAACACACAAATACTCGGATTTGGGTTTTCTCAAATGGTGGGGACCAGGCCGAGTGAAACATGCAAATTTGTTACTATGGGGTTCCCTAAGTCGATACGGGTTTTACGTAGGAAGTGATACGGAGCCTATCGCGACCGAAACAAGCCATTTTGAAAGAACACTGGGTACAAATGTTGTGTAACGTCTTTCCCTACCAGTAGTTATTACGAAAGGTCTTGGAAGGCAGTACACAGGCAGTACACAGGCAGTACAGACCCCCAAAACACTGATTATTTACATTTCGTGGGTGTCCTAAGTCTAGGTCAGAGTTGCACAGCCTCAATAGAAACATTTTGGGCCTCGGTTTTGCTCTATCTCAAGATATAGCGTGCATAACAACTTTTTCTTTTTTTTCGGACATTCAAAATTCAAAATTCAAATATGTTTTAAAAATAAATTCAAAAAACAAACTTTGTTTTTAATTTGTCTTCAAACATCCACATCTGAACTCAGTTTTTGATTTGGGGTAGATCATTGAAAACACACCCTAATCCTGAGCCATGGTGTGGTAGGCCACAAGGAGGTGAAATCTTGAGATGTTCAGCTATTTCAGTAGATTCCGAGGCCAAGGCTGAAGCGTAGCCTCCGACCTTGTAGGGGTTCGATAAGCCTTTCGTCCCGAGGTACCTTTCTTCGGAATAGCTCGCGCGGCCTCGTATCTGACGCGATCTGGATTTGTATCACTAATTATCGCACATCTGATGTACTGCCACCGGCCTTCCGAACAAGGCTGCTCGCGACCAGATGCGAACGCGCACGAAAATTGCTATCAATCTGATAAGTGCTAGAAAGGCCCTCCCTGGTCCCATTAATGATGGTCAAATTTCCTTGAACTTGCTAAAAGACTACAGCCAAGCACTAACACATGTTGAACACACTGATTTCAGACAAACATGGGAAGGCCTATGTATAGGGTGATGCAAGACCCAATATATACCGATATGTATCTTGCTATCTTGCCATTGTTATATTTGAGCAGGCTCTTGTACGCTGCGGCGTTATACCCTCAAAAATAAAATAAAAATAACAGAAAGCACCAACCTTGAAGTTGTAGATGCATTTAAAACTCCAATCCATCCTATACTTCTGTATTGTCTTGGGGGGGTCAGCCCTCATTTTTATTTTTTTGCTAACTTCGTTCTCAGTTCTCCAAATGAGACCACTGATGAGTGGGCCTTGGCAAGGGCAGTCAATTGGCACCACTTAGGAGTATCTACCCCCCACACACACCCACACCCACACACGTCCCCCTCCCCCCCCCCCCCCCAACTCAACCCAACCCAACCCAACCCCATTTTTAAAGTACGATCTTTCAAAACTGCAATCCATCCTATAGTATTTGTGTTATCTCCCTGGATTTACCTCTTTGACTGTGGAAATTGCTTTCTGCAGCTCCAGCATCTGCCCGAGGTACGGAGTCAGCACAACAAGCTGCTCAGACTTGTAACCCTGTTGTAGAAGGAACTTCACCACTGCCACCGTCATTTTCACCTCGTACTCATTCAACTGCAGCAGACACAAAACGTCGTGAGTAAGGCAAATATCATGGAGGTCATTTTCTGATTTGCAGTTTTCTCCTCAAATCAGCAGAACTGCCTGTTTCTTATACCTCCATCTCAATTATGAAGATATTGTAATGTACCTTTATTCAGTCTCATATACTCATTATATATGCTACAAACCATAGAGAATGCCACACTAAGTCAAGAACACCCACAGAAGAGACCTGACCAACATACCATGCCCTCAGTATACCAGATCAACAGCATACCGGCATTTGTTTGTTATAGTCCATGGGTAGCCAAGTTGGCTAAAAGGACTTGCCAAACCTTTGTGAGTGTGTGTGCATGTTGTTACAGTCTAGGGGTAGGCCAAATAGGCTTAAGGGACTTGCTCAACCGTAACAGGAAGGGCTAAAAATAAGAGCATTGATGAACTGAACCCCAAACAATCGTACCGATGGGGGCCCTTAGTGAGTGCTACAGTGACACTTAATTCTACGATATTATTAAATCATCACCCCATATGGATTTGAGATTCGCATGTTTAAATAATCTGTATAAGGTATTTCCGTCCTTCAAAGGAATCAGGATTCATGACCAGTACAGGGTACTACAAAGCGTGTGCGGCAGCGCGATTTCGCGCACATTTTTGAGCCCCACTGCGCGTTTCGTGCAGTTTTTTCAACTCCCTTTGGGCGCAGCGCGCAGTTTTTGTGCTTTTTGCACTACAAAACCCTGACCAATTTGTCGTTTGTGCACTTTAAGCGCTGACCAATTTGACACAATGTAGTACCCTGGACCAGTATCGACCAGAAGCTTCTGCACAGCCAGCGTTTGGGTCGAATTTCAGGTTCAAATTTTCAGTTTCTCAAGAATGGATCAACAGCATGCCTTTAACATATCACCACATGATATGAGCACATGCCTAGGCACTTTAAACATTGTATGTTATCATCATATTCTCTGGCTCTCTGTTCATCATGTATTGAAGCATTCATCCAAGCCCAGAGACAGTCCAGCTGTGATCCTACATACACCTTCATCTTGGATTCCGCACATGTCTTCCATTACGGTTGAAAGAGCATTCCCTTGCTTGTAAAATCGGTATAGCACAATGATCACAATCGTTGTATAGCACAATGATCACAATCGGTGTATAGCACAATAATCACAATCGGTGTATAGCACAATGATCACAATCAGTGTATAGCACAATGATCACAATCGGTGTATAGCACAATGATCACAATCGGTGTATAGCACAATGATCACAATCGGTGTATAGCACAATGATCACAATCGGTTTATAGCACAATGATCACAATCTGTTTAGCACAATGATCACAATCGGTTTAGCACAATGATCACAATCGGTTTAGCACAATGATCACAATCGGTTTAGCACAATGATCACAATCGGTTTAGCACAATGATCACGATCTGTTTAGCACAATGATCACAATCGGTGTATAGCACAATTATCACAATTCGGTTTAGCACAATGATCACAATCTGTTTAGCACAATGATCACAATCGGTTTAGCACAATTATCACAATCTGTTTAGCACAATGATCACGATCTGTTTAGCACAATGATCACAATCGGTTTAGCACAATGACCACAATCTGTTTAGCACAATGATCACAATCGGTTTAGCACAATTATCACAATCTGTTTAGCACAATGATCACGATTGGTTTAGCACAATGATCACAATCGGTTTAACACAATGATCACAATCGGTTTAGCACAATGATCACGATCGATTTAGCACAATGATCATCATCAGGGTAATTCAAAGCGCGCGCTTTTGCGCTTCTGGGCGCTGACTTTTTGACCCCCTCTGTGCTTTAAGCCTAGTTTTTTGCAACCCCCTGTGGGCGCAGCAAGCAATTTTTGCGCTGTTTGCACTACAAAGCGCAGTTTTTTTGTTTTCAAATGCGCTAAAGCGCTGGCCAATTGGGCCATTTGAAGTACCCTGATCATCATCAGTATAGCACGATGAGCATAATCTCACCTTTGACTTGGATTCTGAACTGGCCTTCCATGCCGGTCCGCCCTGCTGCTCGGACAGTTCCAACTCTCTGTGGTCAATCATAACCACCCGAGTTCCCTTGGCAAGGCCTAGTACCTCTGGGTGACTAGCGACAGACTCATGGTCAGCCAGGGTGGGGTATGTGTACTGTACCAGCTTGGCAATCTCTGGATGCATGCGATGCTGTACGCCCAACATGACGTGATCCACACCTTTGGTGGTGACCAGTCGTTCAAAGAGGGAGACGTTCAAGTCGAAGCCCTCACCAGACTGCTTAGATAGCTTGTAGCAGTCTACCTTGGGAGGAAGCTGCTTGTGGTCGCCAATCTGCATACAAGATAGATATGGTGTGTGTGGGTGGGTGAGGTTGTGTGGGTGTGTGTGGTGGTGGGTGTGTGTGGTGGTGGGAGGGAGGGGGGGGCTGGGGGGGGGGGGGGGGGGGGGGGGGGGGGGGGGCATCCTCGCTGTGCAGCTGGCGGGGTTTTCTAGGGAAGGTGGGTGGGTGATTGGGGTGGTAGGGGGGGGGGGGGGGGGGGGAGTAGGGGGGGGCGGAAAGAGGGGAGTACCTTGGTAGAAAGCTGCTTGTGGTCACCAATCTAAGTCGAAGGAACAAAACACGGTCAGTCAGTCAAGTGCTTGTAGGAGGGTCAGTGATTCTGCCCAATTCAAGGCCACAGAATAGCATACATCTATCATAAGGTGCTTGTTCATATAACCCTTCAATTTGTCAGACACAAAAGTATAAATGAAACATCAGGAGGCCCCAGCCCCTCACTTTGTCTTTGCCTTTGATACCCTTAATGTTTGAAGCACCAAGCACAGCTTGCTAACCATTTTTAAGCACCAAGGTTACCACTTATAGACGTTGTCTATAAGTAGTACCCTTACTTCATTTGGCCTCCTCCACCAACACAATCTCTTTTACACCCTTAGAAGTACTTTCTAGATTGCATTGCAGTATCACTGGTGCATCCTCACCATGATCAGTTGCTCCACTCTGGGACTGAGGCTGGTGAGGACATGTGCCTCTAGTAGTTCACCTGCCTCCTCCACCAACACTATCTCAGGAGCCACAGCAGGGTCCTGCAGGAGGTCCTTGTACTTGGCAGCCCCAGCACATGTCATGCCGATGATGCGAGCACCTCGCAGCACAGGCACCTGAGGTGGTGCACAAGGTTTATAGTTTGATATACGAAAAGGATGTCATGCCTACGATGCAAGCACCACACAGCACAGGCACCTGGGGTGATGCACTAGGTTTATCGTCTAAGATATGCGAAGTATGTCATGCCTATGATGCGAGCCCCACACAGCACAGGTACCTGAGGTGATGCACAAGGTTGAAAGTTTGAGATATGTTAAGTATGTGTGAATGCAACTGCATGCCTTGCGATCATACATTATATTTCCATTTGTGTCGTGCGTGATAGGAGGAAAAACAAGCAAAGAAAACTATGTGTAGAGCTATGGGGGGGGGGGGGGGGGGGGGGGGGGGTATTCATAAAAACAATAGGGTCACCTCTTCTCAGGACTGGGTTTCAGGGTTTGGTTTTAGGGCTAAGCTAAACCCTAAATCCATAGTTAGAATGCCAAAGCATGGGCTCTGGGTACATTGCAATCAGTTCAGTTAATCTGGTTGAGCTTAGATATTGTGACTGACAGATGTTGAAGAGACATCTGTTCTTCCCAATGTAGGTGCATGGTAAGGTAAAAACAGACAGGGAGGTGTAGATGAGTGCACTAAAAATATGTAGGTGTGTTCAAAAGTATCAGTCGCTTCCGAAAATAAGTAACCTATGGAGCCTGTCTACATATTTCGTCACCCACACTGTGCCATTCTGGGAGTTCGGGGTCCAAACTTACTGCGCTAGGTAAAACATATCTCTAATAACCGAGCCATGTCCAATGGTGACGTTTTCCCGGATGATCTATTGCGAGGCTTCAAACCTATTTTCACGCTTTAGCTCTTTACGGACCTCCGCAGCGCGTCTGGGCATGGAGGTGCATGAGACATCTGTTCTTCCCCATGTAGGTGCATAGGAAGGGAAAAACAGACAGGGAGGTGTACAGGAGGGCACTAGAAAACATCCACAACCAAGTGTGCGGCGCACCAACGCAGTCAGAACTACTAACTAAGATACGATGACCTACGTCTTTCAGCATTTTCATGCTCTTCAGATCCTGTCGCACCAGTGCGCTGCGAGACAGCTTGTCGGATAGCTCTTCAGCCCAACTGTGCAGCAGCAAGATAGGGTGGGTGGATCAAGGTCACTGTGGGATGGTGGTAGTTGTGTCGGTAGTCAGGCAGTGGTGGTGGTGGTAGTAGTGGTGGCAGTAGGCTAGGGTGGCCTCTTTTAGTCTGTCCATGCTTTCCAGGTCCTGTTGCACCAGTGTGCTGCAATCCAGCTTGGCAGATAGCTCTTGAGCCCAACTGTGCAGCAGCAAGAGAGGGTAGATTGTACATTATCCATGTCCATGGAAAAAAGAGTCCGGGTAGCTCTTCCGCTCAACTGTGTTGCAAGACAGGGTAGGTGGATCAAGTTCACTATAGCTTTTTAAAAGCATTAATGTTTATTAGAAAAAAGTACCTACTGTAGATTCTTAAATAACTAAAGCTGGCCACTGAGTGCTGTTGTAGTGCGGTCCCAGATTGCTGTGTTGCTGAGTAGTTGGGAGTGAGCCTTGTAGGCAACTAGGCATACATGTGAGGAAGGTGGCCACTCCGGTGGCCACGATGATTTCATGGATAGTGTCAAACTTGCATATGTTGGTTGGTTGGTTGGTTGGTTGGTTGGTTGGTTGGTTGGTTGGTTGGTTGGTTGGTTGGTTGGTTGGTTGGTTGGTTGGTTGGTTGGTTGGTTGGTATGTTGGTTGGTATGTTGGTTGGTATGTTGGTTGGTATGTTGGTTGCTTGGTTGGTTGCTTGGTTGGTTGCTTGGTTGGTTGCTTGGTTGGTTGGTTGGTAGGTTGGTTGGTTGGTTGGTTGGTTGGTTGGTTGGTTGGTTGGTTGGTTGGTTGGTTGGTTGGTTGGTTGGTTGGTTGGTTGGTTGGTTGGTTGGTTGGTTGGTTAGTTGGTTGGTTGGTTGGTTGGTTGGTTGGTTGGTTGGTTGGTTGGTTGGTTGGTTCGTTGGTTGGTTGGTTGGTTGGTTGGTTGAAGCGCAGTGAGCACGGTATTCTTAGACAGTGAGCAATGCTGTTACCTCTGAATGTCTATCAGCACCAAGGAAATGCGTTAGCGTTAGCATGAGTGTGATTGCGAGTGTAAATGTGAGGTTCAGTGGGCATATGAATGTGAATGTGAATGTAAGGTTGATTGTGAGTGTGAAAGTGAATGTGCGCTTGGTCGTGAATGTGAATGTGAATGTGAAAGTGAAAGTGATTATGAGGTTGAATGTGAATGTGAATGTAAATGTGAGGTTGAGTGTGAATGTGAATGTGAGGTTGGTTGTGAATGAAAATGCGAAAGTGGATGTGAGTTTGAATGTGGATGTGAATGTGATTGTGAGGTTGAATGCGAATGTGAATGTGAACATGAGGTTGAGTGTGAATGTGAGGGCGATTTGAATACAAAGCCGATATAACATGGAACATTAATGAATCAACATAAGCGAACCTTTCACGTAGGCTTCTGAGCCATATAGCAGCAATCCGCAATCGGCGTTTGCTTGGGAGTTCCCACACTTTGGTATCAGCACGAGGCACCCATTCCAAGTCCACTGGTAGATCTGACTCTGTCAGTGCGCCGCAGGCAAGGTTGTGGCTGGTTTGTAGTGCCCTCCTGTACATCTCCCTGTCTGCTTTTCCCTTCCCACCACGCACCTACATAGGGAAGAACAGATGTGTATTCATTAACAAAGTAGCCTTATTATTCAGAGAATGGCTAGTCCTTCTCTGGCAATGATAGAGCAATGGATAGCTGCGAATGAATGTTCTAGTGTGGCAGGGTGTGGCTGCGAATAACAATTGCGCGAGAAGGAAAGAGTACTGCAAACTGGAAAACTGGTAATTGGGAAACTCACCACACCTACTCACACCACACCACACCCTCACACACCGATTTGTAGCCTGTCTTGGGTACCTTGGGCCTTGGCACCACCTCGACTATCACATCCAGGGGGTCCAACTGGGAACTGGGAAACACACCACTCCTACACACACATATACCAATTTGTAGCCATCTTAGGTACTTTGGGCCTTGGGACCACCTGGGAACTGGAAACACACCACACCTATAGACACCGATTTGTAGCCGTCTTAGATACCTTGGGCCTTGGCACCACCTCCTCTATCACATCCAGGGGTTCCAACTGGGAACTGGGAAACTGGAAAACTGGGAAACACACAACACTTACACACACCACACACACACCGATTTGCAGCCTGTCTTGGATACCTTGGGTCTTGGGATCACCTCCACTATCACATCCACAGGGTCCAACTGGGAACTGGGAGACTGGGAGACTGGGAGACATAACTGATTCCTCAACTGATTATTAACCGATTATTAGCCGATTAAACCAACTTCCAACTCACTCAACCCTATACTTCTCGCTTAGCCAATTCCCCTTTATTCAAAGTGGGGCAAGTCCCGTGAGCCTAATTGGCTACTTATCCCTGGAGGCCTGGACAGTAACAACATGTCATGTCATGGTTCAGAGTCTAACCATTTACCTGACAGAATGACTGACTGACTGACTGACTGCATGTATGCATTCATGTAACATTTATGTATGTTGCATTCATGTATGTTGCATTCGTATGTGTTGCAGTCCAGGGGGTAGTCAATTAGGCTTAAGGGAGAAGTATTGGGTTTATGAGGATTAACAAAGATCTAGGCCCAACCTCAAAAGAGACGTATATACTATGACAATTTCTAACTACCGTATGACAAGATGAGAGAATGCAATGCAATACCTCTTGAAATCCATCTTTATCTTGCGATCCAGGAGGAGCCTCTTGGGCCTTGATCTTGGTCAATCCGCTTAACCAGCTTTTCCAAAGTTTGTCACTCAGCTGATCATAGGATTCAGGGAAGAAGTCATCCATGTGAGGTCCCAGGACCTTCCAGACATCGTACTCCACTCCTGCGTTCAGCTTGCTTCTGGCCAGGGAGTCTGGAACAACAAGAACTTCTGGAAATCTGCCCCCCTCCGCTGGGTTGGGCTGGGACGGGTTCCGACTGGAGCTTGGAGGGGGAGGGGGAGGGGGAGGAGGCCCCCTTCCCCTCCCTCTTCCCCTCCCCCTCCCCCCAGGGGGGGGAGGATGAAGGGATTGGAAGCCTTGCTGGCCATTGGGACCTCTTGCAATTTGAACCGCCTGCCCCCCGTTCTGGCCGTAAAACTGGCCTCCGTCAGGGTTGCCAGCACCATCTGGTCCATCATCCTGCCTGGCAGCTGCCTCAGCCTCGGATAGCAATGGCTTCTTGTTCTTACCAAAGGCCGCGGTGAATGCTAGCATATCCTGAAGCTGCTGGACCTGTAAACAATGACTATCTGCTCAGTGCACGTTTCAAAAATGTCAAAACTCTCAAAGTGGGATGACAAAGTGGGATGACAAAGTGGAACCTCGAAGTGGGATCTCAAAATGAAATATCTAAGTGGGATGTCTAAGTGGGATCTAGTTGAAATATCTAAGTGGGATGTCAAAGAGGGGTCTCAAATTTGTGAAGGTGATCTGATCATTGACAGTGGGGTCTTACATGACATGACATGACATGACATGACATGACATGACATGACATGACATGACATGACATGACATGACATGACATGACATGACATGACATGACATGACATGACATGACATGACATGACATGACATGACATGACATGACATGACATGACATATTTACATTACATTACATTACATCACATGCATACATGCAGAGTTGACACTAGCTCCAAGACCGTGAAGCAAGAATGAAGAAGACTTGAACCTTCATTTTGATTCAGACTGAAGATTTTTGATTTGGATAGCTCATGAGATCTTCTTGCACAATATACAATCCAATTAAACTACCATTTAGCCAATTTTGAATAAATCGACTTTTGATTCTGATTATGATGATGATTACATTTTTCCTGGTGCCTTCCTGGACTCCAAATGTGCCCTCGGGGGGCTTAGGAACATCATGCACAAAGAAGAAAAGAAAAAAACATAATTTAGTGACATGTAAAAACACACAAAAAGTTTAATTCTTTCACAATATGCAATCAGATTAAGTTTCCGCCGAGCCATTTTGAGTAAATCTAAGTTTAGTGACAATATGTAAATAAATAAAAAATACACAAAATCTAGAACAAATATACATACAAATAAAAAATCACCGACCTGCATGCCAACGTCCTTGGCTTCATCTCGTAGATCCCAGCTCCTCCGTTCAGCGACCTTGTCCGTGTGCCTCGAGTCCCTGGTCAGAGTGAACATGTTCAGGGCCTCCAGTCTTTCACTCTTGCTCCTGCCACCCACGCGCACCTGGGCAAAAGTTGTACAGATGCGGGATTAGAAGCGAACAATAAAACAACGCTGCTCCCCATGGAGGCCTAAAATCTTAGAGCTAGAAAAAATATGCCGGTCCCTAGGGATATTCCGTCAAGGTGAGTGATATGTCCGTGTGCCTCGAGTCCATTGTTAGAGTGAACATGTTCAGGGCCTCCAGTCATTCGCCCTTGCTCCTGCCACCCACGCGCACCTGGGCAAAAGTTGTATGGATGCGGGATAAGTAAGGAACGCTATAACAATGCTGTCTCCCAAGGAGGCCTAAAATCACAAAGCTAGGAAAATATGCCGGTCCCTAGGGGTATGCCGCCAAGGTGAGTGGTTTGTCTGTGTGCTTCAAGTCCATGGTTAGAGTTAACACGTTCAGGGCCTCCAGTCTTTTGCTCTTGCTCCTGCCACCCACGCGCACCTGGGTGAAAGTTATACAGGTGTGAGATAAATAGGGAACGGCAATATGATATCATGTAATCATATGATATCATATGATGCCGGCAGTATGTCTAGGCTAAAGGTACCATTGATATTAAAAATCATATGATGCAATTTGTATGATATCATATGATATCACACTCGCCTTTTGTCAACATCATATGATATGCCGATCCCTAGTGACAAGTCATAAGGATGTGGGATGATATATATAGATGTGGGACACTACTGTCTGATGAGTGGTGCAGATGCGTAACAAGTAGGGATCGGCATATCATATGATTTGGGGGCATGGGTGAGTATGATATCATATGATATCATACAAACTGCATCAGATGATATTGTTTTTAAATGGTAAATTTTGCCTAATCAGACTGATCATATGATATCGTATGATATCATATGATGACATGGTATTATATGATATCATGTTGCCGTTCCCTAATATCAAGTGATATAGATCTGGGGTTTGGAATTAAGTATTCATAAGTATAATATATATAACTCACAATGGCAGTATGCCCTCTGTCCAGAAGGTGTTCCAAGAACTGGTCCAGAGCATGGTTGGTGTATGATATGACCAGGATCTTCTTGGATGAATGCTTCATAATGTGGTCCGCCACAAGCGCAGCAACATGCGTCTTTCCAGTACCAGGAGGGCCTTGTATGAGTGCCACTCTTTGCTGCAGAGCCAGCATGAGAGCTTCCTTTTGGCTAGTGTTCAGTCCATCAGAGTTATTTGACACCTGCAGGCATTTGAGTCACACATGGTGTCTTATTCACCTTGCACGATTTCCACACTATATATGTTGCAGAGCCTCCTTTTGGCTACTGTTTAGGCCATCAGATTTCTCCAACACCTTCAGGCATTTGAGTCACATACACATGGTGTCTTATTCACCTTGCATTGGATTCAAGTACTCACATTGAAATGGTTTTGTATATGAAAAAAACTCTGACAAGACACTTAAGAAGTATCTTTAAGCTAAGACAAGAAACTCCAGTTTGCGGTTTAATCCCTTGTATCCATGTATGTATGTTACAGTCCAGGGGTAGGCCAAATAGGCTAAAGGGACTTGCCCAACCGTACAGGAAGGGCTTAAAAAGAACAACCACTGATGAACTGAGCCCCAATCAATCGTTTAACCGACGGGGGCCCTGAGTTCTTGCTACGGTGATAATTGAATTCTACAAATCATCATCTCAGCTGATAATTTGATTGTGCGATTATTATCGCATTATTTTATAAATTTAATTAAGTATTTCTATCCTTCAAAGGAATCAGAATTCATGGCCAGCTTCATACTGGAGTTTTTATCCACCAAGTCAGGTTCAATGTTCTTTTTCTAAAAAAGTATTTTTCTATCCACAGCGTATAACGGACATTCTAATATGAAATGCATTTCATCTTCAACTACTCTTCTACCGTCAACCACCATATCGCAGAACCTGCAAATTCTACCAGAACGACAGGTACTCCTTTCTGATTCGACATTTAAGTTGTGGGCTCGAAGACGTAGTCGGCCTCCCCCAAGCTAACATGACCCACCCAGTGACCATAATTATTGCGTTGCGAGCTTCTGAGCGATTCTGACGCATTCCGACGGCCCAAAAATGATTTTTTTCAGATTTGTTTAACCCACCCCTTCAGTCCCACAGTCTATTGCTATGAAAGGCGTTTATGGTCCGAGGCCCAAACATTTTAAAAGCTTGGCCCTGCAGATGTTACAGCACCTACCCCCTCCCACACACACACACTTTGTGACAAGTCACACACAATGACACCACCAACCAGAAAGTGGTAAGGCACAACTGAGCAACACACGAGAGAATAACCTACCCCCACCTATCATGAAAAAACAGTGGCCAAGAAAAAATAAACAGGTCCTGTATTTTTCCCAGATTTAAAAGTTGTAAACCCTAAAAACTAACACAACCCCTAGTTTACAGCTCACTCACATTCATGCCAGCATCCACCCACCCAAGCTAGATATAGGGTTCCCCTATCCAGACCTGGAAGCTCTTACCCTGGGGTCTAAGTGACTAGGAGATGGGAGCAGTCCAAGCCCATACAATTGTGGTTTAGTTACTTATGCTCGCGTGGCTGGTTACTTTTGAGCACCCCTAACGCCCATGACATGCTCTTGTATTCAAAGTAAAAGGGTGTGGAGTGTAATGTGTGGGGTGTGGGGTATATATGTATGTTACAGTCCGGAGGTAGGCCAAATAGGCTAAAAGGACTTGCCCAACTGTTAGGAAGAGCTTAAAAAGAAAAAGCACTGATGAACTGAAACCCAAATAATCGTTTAACCGACGGGTGGGGTGTGGGGTGTGGGTTGTGTGGGGTGTATGGGATGATGCCCATGACGTGCCCGACATAAGGGGAGAACCACGAGCTTCTTACCATGTTGAGCACATCTGCAGGCAGATACGTGACGCATTCCGGCTAAACTGGTCAGAAATTTTCCCCTTAACCCGGCTAAACTGGTCAGAAATGCCCCCCCCCCCCCCCCCCCCCCCCCCCCCGACCCATTCTTACCGTGCTGAGCACATCTTCAGGCAGATACGTGACTGGGAATGATGGGCGTCCATGAACCAGCTCCTCAGCCAGAGGCACCGATGTCATGCTTTGCATGCAGCCAAGCAGGGGTTTGAAGGAGAAGAATGAAGTAGACACCTGTAGATTTGAAGTTGAATGTCATGCTCTGCATGTGTGTGTGTGTTTGTGTGTGTGTGTGTGTATATGTGTGTGTGGGGGGGGAGGGGGGGGGGGGGGGGGGGGGGAGGGGGAGTTGTGTGTGGTGGTGTGTGTGTGTGTGTGTGTGTGTGGTGTGTGTGTGGTGTGTGGTGGGTGTGGGTGGGGGTGGGGGTGGGGGGGGTGGGGGGGGGGAGTGTGTGTGAGTGTGTGTGTGTGTGTGGTGGGGGGGGGGGGGGGGGGGGGGGGGGGGGGGGGGGGGGGGGGAGGGGGGCCAGGAGGAGTGAGTGTGTGTGTTGTGTATGTGGTGGATTGAAAGAGAAGAATGAAGGGGGCAGCAGGTTTATGGTAAACAAGGAAATGGTGTTTATGTGTAGCACCATGTGTGTGGGGTGTGGGGTGTAATTTGTGGAGTGTGAGGTAAGGGGTGAGTGGGGTGTAAAGTGTGGGGTGATGCCCATGACATGCTCTTGTATACCAAGTTTAAGGGGTGCGGGGTGTAAGGTGTGGGGTGTGTGGGGTGTAAGGTGTGGGGTGTAAGGTGTAGGGTGTAAGGTGTGGGGTGGGTGGGTTGGAAGGTGTGGGGTGACGCCCATGACATGCTCTTGTATACAAAGTAAAAGGGGTGTGGGGTGTAAGGTGTGGGGTGTGTGGGGTGTAAGGTGTAGGGTGTAAGGTGTGGGGTGTAAGGTGTAGGGTGTAAGGTGTGGGGTGTAAGGTGTGGGGTGGGTGGGTTGTAAGGAGTGGGGTGATGCCCATGACATGCTCTTGTATACAAAGTAAAAGGGGTGTGGGGTGTGGGGTGTGCGGGGTGGAAGGTGTGGGGTGTATAGTGTGGGGTGATGCCCATGACATGCTCTTGCATTCTTAGTAAAACGGATGTGGGATGTAAGGGGTGGCATGTAAGGTGTAGGGTGTGGGGGGGTGCTGCCCATGGCATGCTCTTATAAACAAAGTAAAAGAATGCAGTCAGATGATACCACCTCCCAACAGGCGCTCGCCTGATACCAGCCCTAGATTGCATTCTGATTGCATGAGCTCGGGCTTGCATACAGATTATGGCATGCACACTCAATTTGCAAAGCGTGACTTGGAAGAAGAAAAAGTGCTCACGAGAACATAATACAATGACATTATTTTATATATTATCTCATATATATACAATTATAATCTAATTATATAATAATATTATAAATAAAATCAATATATATATAGAATTATATAATTATTATATATATATCGTATATATACGTAATATGTATATAATTATAATACACTTATATTATAATATATTAGAATTATTTTTATAATATAATATAATGTAAGGGGAGGAAACTTTTCCCCGTATGTGTACTCACCTGTACAAGGAGCCTGTTTTGGATCTGGCCACAACCGATCTGCTCGAGGAGCCAGCTTAAGCCCTTGCCGCTCTCAAAGGCCAGTCCAACAGTGATGGATCCCTCCTTTATCCCCATCTCCTTGATATCGCGTCTAGAGACAGTGCCGAAGATGAGGGGAGGTGCACCAGGTCCTATAGGCATGCTGTCATCTTTGCTGTTCCATGGAATGAGGCAGACAAGGGCATCCAGCTTCAACACATTCCTGCCTTGCCCTTCCCAGTATTCGACCCGATTTTTCACATGCTTCATCTCCTTGCGGTGGAGTGTTGGGTGATTCATAGGCAGTTTGGCTTCGACCATGAGAGATGGCACCGGCAGTGTGGTGACTCCCAGGATTAGGTCCACTTTGAACACATTGCGCTGCTTGGAGAGGGGCACTGATTTCTTAGCCTTGGATTGACCACGGCTTCCTCCTGGTTGCTGCCCAGAGGATGCCGCTGGACTTCTGATGAATCCATTGATCACTTCCCGGAGGGAAAACAGCATATCCTCCCTCACCTGAATTAAGAGCAGAGTGACCAGACCAGGGTAATTCAAAGAACGCGCTTTTGAGCTTTTGAGCGCTGACTTTTTGACCCCCTCTGCCCTGTAAGCGCAGTTTTTTGCAACCCCTTGTGGGCGCAGCAAGCAATTTTTGCGCTGTTTGCACTACAAAGCGCAGTTTTTTTGTTTTCAAATGCGCTAAAGCGCTGGCCAATTTGTCCATTTGAAGTACCCTTGATTAGACATCAATGGTGAAATAAACACGACAATTAGACCCTTGTTTGAAAAGAGCATGTCCTCCCTCACCTGAATTAAGAGCAGAGTGATCAGGCATCAATGGTAAAATATATGCAACAATTAGACCCTTGTTTTAGCCTTATAACAACAACCGGAAAATCAACGATCGAATTACCCTTTAAAAGCGACCACAGCCGGTAGATGTTTGATACCATTTTACCATTCATGTCGTACGATAGAATGCATACACACAATAAGTAGTATGTATTTGTATGCATATATAAGTAGGTAAAGAATTTGGTCATATTTGTTTGTGTTATGCGTTGCAAATTGAGCGACACCGTGCTACCCCAGTGCGACCCGCTGCCCCCCGAACCCCGCGGAGCGCGATGGGTTTGGGGGGTTCATTTCTGACTATCCTGCACTCATTAGTCTGAATTGATGATCTGCATGGAAAGTAGCCCTTCACCCTTCCTACACTCACCAGTCTAATTGGCGATCTAGCAATGCAGCTTCAAGTGAGTCTTGACAGTATTTGGTTAGTCGGTTGGGTGGGTGGTTAAGTGCTGCCTGGTTCATTGGTTGGGTGAGTGGTTAACTCTGGGGTGGGTGGGTAGGTGGGCAGGTGGGCGGTTGACTGTTGGTGAGTCTTGAAGATCTCCATCCCTAGTCTGCACTCACCAGTCTGAATTGGCGATCTAGCAAGGCTGCTTCAAATTTAAATTCAAATTCAAATCACTTGCAGACAAAACTGGGGGACTGTCTCTCACCAGTCTGAATTGGCGATCTAGCAACGCAGCTTCAGGTGAGTCCTGGAGATCTCCCTCCCCAGCGTCGTCAGGAGAGGGAAGGTAGGGAGGGCGGGTGCAGAGCACTTCCTCTGACGTTGGAATGATCTTGATAGACCTGAGGGATCAAACAAATATGTGTGCTACATCACTGTACATCAGTACAAACAAATATGTGTGCTACATCATTGTACATCAGTACAAACAAATACGTGTGCTACATCACTGTACATCAGTACAAACAAATATGTGTGCTACATCATTGTACATCAGTACAAACAAATATGTGTGCTACATCGCTGTACATCAGTACAAACAAATATGTGTGCTACATCATTGTACATCAGTACAAACAAATATGTGCTACGTCACTGTACATCAGTACAAACAAATATGTGTGCTACATCATTGTACATCAGTACAAACAAATATGTGTGCTACATCACTGTACATCAGTACAAACGAATATGTGTGCTACATCATTGTACATCAGTACAAACGAATATGTGTGCTACATCAATGTACATCAGTACAAACAAATATCTGCTACATCAATGTACATCAGTACAACCAAATAAATAGTATGCCATATTATGAGGAGTGAGGTACATCAGTACAAATAAATAAATATGTAGAGCACCATATTATAAGGCATGCGGTACATCAGTACAAATAATAAATACATAGTACGCCATATTATGAGGCATGAGGTACATCAGTGCACATATCTCAATTGTTTGTTCATGCCATGGCTGCTGAAGGGATATTGTTGAAAAATAATATTGGGGTACATCTGGGACTTATGTTAATTGGGGGGTAAAATGCTGGTTACGGCATCTGTCTTAACATAAACTCTCCCAACACATGCTATAGGAATATTTCAGACATAAGGCTCACATTCGGGTCTTAGGTAGAGATTTGGGTCTGAGTGCTGGGATCTCAAATTGGGTCTCAGGTAGTGATAATTTTGGCTACAACAGTCGCAATATAGCGATCGCAATCTGTAGCAGGACAAAGTACCTGGTTCACTGCATAGCTTGTCTTTTCGGATATAAGCAGCAGCTTCTAGGCAGCTCCCTGGGCCAGCCACTGGGCTAAGCCCCAAGATGTCAATAGAGCCATAAAAAAGTTTTAGTAAGCTTCCAGATGCACTGCCTTGCTTTAGGTTTAGGATGCTGGGTAGGAAGCCAGGGGATCTGCCTGGACGCTGCTGCTCATAGCTGTAAATAAAAAGCTGTGGTTGACAGGTAGTGGGCCTGATCTGGATACCCAGTATCCCAAGCTACTCACTGCATCGCATATTAGCAGGTTTGATTCCTCCAGCTACAGCCCGTTTCATTTATACGATTGGTCTAGTGGTACACCAAATTGCTTTAACCACGAAGGGTCGGGGGTTCGATTCCCTCTACTGTCACCCTTAGTGTTGCAGGTCGCTGTCAACTGCGAAGGTAGCTTGTTCAGTCGAGATGGTAGACCGTTCTCTGCCCGCGTACAACGGGTTCCCTTAATACCATGCCCCACCAGGCGTTCTCGTTATTTTTCTCCAGCATCATCCCCGCAGGCAGTTTGAACATTGGAAACTCGCGCTTCATTGAGTTTTGTAGGCTATTAGGCTGGTTTCTACCAGGCTGGCCAGCTACAACAGGTCAGTGAACCAATATTGAAACTCGCATGTAGTCTGATTAGGGTACTCAAAATGACAAGCTGTTTTTGTGTTTTGACATCGTGTCTCCTTTGTGCCACGAGTCACCACTGTCGCCACTGTGCCACCATTCCTTAATTGTATGGCGACGCATGGGTTTGGTGCTGCCCCCGCCCCCCCCAAACTCCGCGCTTCGCGACATGTGATGGCTACGCAACAATATTGAAATCAGGCTTGAGTAGCCCAAGGAGCTAATCAACCTGGCCTACAGAAATATGAAATAGAAAACACTGATCAAAAGCAGCTGACCTGTCCATATCTACCATACAAAATGAAAAACTGATGACAAGAATCTTGCCTGTCCATATCTACCGTATGTATGTTTGACTTCTGTAGATACACATATACCTGATACAGGTGGGCTGGCCGTTTTGCTTTGAGATACAACAGGACATTTGGCCAACACTGAACCTCATTCACCTGTAGTCTGCATGGTCATAATCATGGTGGCACTCTGCATGTGTGACTCCTGAAGCTATGTATATAGCTGAGATAGTTAGGCTGGCCCGCTTTGCTCTGAGCAACAGAACAGGACAGCTGCAACAGGACATTTTTGGAAGAGGCTTTTCTACTAAAGACCTCTGGGTCACCCCCCCCCCCCCCCCCCCCCGCCCCCCACACACACACACACCACACACACACACCACACACACACACCACACACACACCAGGGCAGTTGCAACAGCAGAGTTGAACCTCACCTGTAGTCAGCCTGGTCATTATCATGGCGCCCCCCTGGCCCAGACTGCAAATCCTCTAAAGGAACAAAGTCCGCGCCCCGTCCTGATGCCGCTTTCGATCCGGCCAGCGCCACCTCTAGTTCGTGCAAAGCCTTTGGTGAGATGCCTGACTTCTTAGCAAACTCACGCAAGGGGTCCATAAAGTCAAGGATCTCAGAATCCTGACGAGCATGCTCCACCTGGAGTGATCATGTTTTGCAATTGGTACAGGGGTAGTTGTGAATTAACACATGCACATGCATTTATGTATACTGCCTATCTTTCTTTCGGATGTTTTGGAAACCCCCTCCCAGATGCTCAACAGCTTGGCAAACTCACGAAAGGGATCCACGAAGTCAAGGATCTCAGAATCCTGACGAGCATGCTCAACCTGGAGTCATCATGCTTTTCAGTAGGTACAGGGTGTTGTTGTGAATTAGCACATGCACATGGTGCAATACCTGAATGCTTGGCACACTCACGCAAGGGATCCCTGAAGTCTAGGATCTCAGAATCCTGACGAGCATGCTCAACCTGTAGTGATCACGTTTTGCAGTAGGTACAGGGGGTTGTTGTGAATTACAGGTGCAGCTTTTTTTTTAATTAACACAAGCTCATGGTGAGATACCTGATTGCTTGGCACACTCATGCAAGGAATCCATGAAGTCAAGGACCTCAGAATCTTGACGAGCATTCTTTCACCTGGAGTGATCATGTTTTGCGGTAGGTTAAGAAAGTTTTTTTTTAGCTTTATGGGTTTAGGCCTTCTCCAGGGACAGCGTCCTGACACATTTGTATTGCTTTTTATAGCTTTTTAGGGCCATTTAGGGCCACAGATTTCTTTACAGAAGCAATTTGGCCCAAAACGGGGAATCCAGATGAGCATGCTCCACCTGGAGTGATCATGTTTTGCGGGAGGTTCAGTTTGGCCCAAGGAGGCATCAGGAGAGCTGCCTAGAAGCTGAAATAGAAACAGTGAGCTGAGGCAACGTTTAGAGGGGGAAACAGAGGGGGGGGGGGGGGGGGGGAGGGGGCACATCAAACTTTTGATATCATGACTAATGCAGGGTAGGATGATGCAAGTATATACGACTAGTATACATGACTATTGTACACGACTTCTGCAGGATAGGAGCAAGCACGCAATCATGGACACATGTGGACACTCATTCATATATGTAGGCAGCATAGTTGCTCAGTCAGGATAGGGGAAAGCTGGTCAGCACATATTTTCCATAACCAACTTAACCACCTAAACCTAAACCATCTGAACACAAAACCACCTAAACGTAAACCAACTAAGCCCTAAACACAAAACCACCTAAACCTAAACCAACTAAGACCTAAACATACATCACCTCAATCAGCCTCTCGTACCTCTCGGGCAAGCGTCAAAAGCAACCAGGCCACAGGGGCCACATCCAGTTGCACTCCAGCTGAGATGGCCACCCGAAGGCTGCCAAGAAATCCGGGGAGGCTGTAGATTTGTTTGACTAACTCTAGCAGCGGCCCCCTACGCAATAGAAAGTATAACATAATTAGTTAGGCCCTTCGTGAAAAATGCAGCTCATAGCTTTCCGTTATGAAAACCAGCTTTCAGGCAGCTGCATAAGCCAGCCACTGGGCTAAATCACAAGATTACAATAGTTGTGAAGAGCTGATTCTGTCAGCTTCCAGATGCACTGTGTTGCTTTAAGTTTAGCTGGGTAACAGGCCAGGAGCTGCCTAGAAGCTGCTGCTGGTAGCTGAAAAGAAAAGCTATGAAGCAGCAAACATTTGATGAATCAAGAGTGAGATCAATATCCAAGGCATAGGGCATCAAGAACATAGCTTTTATTTTAAGCTACAAGCAACAGCTTGTAGGCAGCTCCCCTGGCTGCCTATTCAGCCAAATTTAAGGCAACCTAGTGCACCTTGAAGCTGCCAGGTTCAGCTGTCCAGACCTGTTGAAATCTTGGGGCTTACCCCAGGGGCTGGCTCAGGGAGCTGCCTAGAAGCTGCTGCTGCAAGCCGAAAAGAAAATCTATGGACATAAACCCGAAACAACAAATACCTGGGGCTTCATCAGACGACAGGAACATGCCCAGCTACACAATTAACATGATGTTTTTGGCAGATCCCCCCTCCTCTAAAATAATATAGCATAACATTATATAATACAATATAATACAATACAATACAGTACGGTACGGTACGGTACGGTTCAGTTCAGTTCAGTTCAGTTCAGTTCAGTTCAGTTCAGTTCAGATCAGATCAGATCAGATCAGTACAGTACAGTACAGTACAGTACAGTACAGTACAGTACAGTACAGTACAGTACAGTACAGTACAGTACAGTACAGTACAGTACAGTACAGTACAGTACAGTACAGTACAATACAATACAATTCAATACAATACAATGCAATGCAATGCAATACTATACAATACAATACAATACAATAATACAATACAATACAATACAATACAATAAAATACAATACAATACAATACAATACAATACAATACAATACAATACAATACAATACAATACAATACAATACAATACAATACAATACAATACAATACAATACAATACAATACAATACAATACAATACAATACAATACAATACAATACAATACAATACAATACAATACAATACAATACAATACAATACAATACAATACAATACAATACAATACAATACAATACAATACAATACAATACAATACAATACAATACAATACAATACAATACAATACAATACAATACAATACAATAGTATGTACAACCGGACATGGGCATGTCTTCAAAGTGCCTGCAGCCTTTTGATTCCGCTCTGTGTTCGGGAGTGTTGCGCAGTATTGCTTATGCTACCTATGTTTACTCAGACCGCAGATGGCAAGCAGCCTCAAGGCTGATAGAACATGTAATCATAATCTCAATCTCATAATATACCGTATGCAGCATAATATCTGGAGCCATACATACTTGCAGGTTCCAGAGCAAAGGGCATCACATCCAAGGTCTCGCAAGAATGGGATGACCTTGTCTTTAATGTACGCCATGCTGTCACTGCACGATAGGGCGACCCTTAGCCTCCTCAAGCCTTGGTTCTGGAGGTGTAGACATGCAAATATGTTAGTGCTGGTTGTATTGTGCCCTTGCGTATCAGCACTACTTGTTGTATTGCTGGTTGTATTGTGCCTTGCGCATTGCACTGCTTGTTGTATTGATGGTTGAATTGCTGGTTGTATTGCTGGTTGTATTGTACCTTGCGTATCAGCACTGTTTGTTGTATTGCTTGTTGTATTGCTTGTTGTATTGCTTGTTGTATTGCTGGTTGTATTGCTGGTTGTATTGTGCCTTGCGTATCAGCACTGCTTGTTGTATCGATGGTTGTATTGCTGGTTGTATTGTGCCTTGCGTATCAGCACTGCTTGTTGTATTGCTGGTTGTATTGTGGCTTGCGTATCAGCACTGCTTGTTGTATTGATGGTTGTATTGTGCCTTGCGTATCAGCACTGCTTGTTGTATTGCTGGTTGTATTGTGCCTTGCGTATCAGCACTGCTTGTTGTATTGATGGTTGTATTGCTGGTTGTATTGTGCCTTGCGTATCAGCACTGCTTGTTGTATTGATGGTTGTATTGCTGGTTGTATTGTGCCTTGCGTATCAGCACTGCTTGTTGTATTGATGGTTGTATTGCTGGTTGTATTGTGCCTTGCGTATCAGCACTGCTTGTTGTATTGATGGTTGTATTGCTGGTTGTACTGTGCCTTGCATATCAGCACTGCTTGTTGTATTGATGGTTGTATTGCTGGTTGTATTGTACCTCGCGTATCAGCACTGCATGTTGTATTGATGGTTGCAATGCTTAATTATTGTACACTGCGTACCAGTTAATGTTAGCGTGGGGTAGTGTGGGGTAGTGTGGGGTAGCGGTGGTGTGTTGGTAGCGGGTAGTGTGGGGGTGTGTGGGGTGGTGTAATGTAGTGTGGGGTAGGGTGTATTGTACACTGCGTACCAGTTAATGGCATCTCAGTGATGCATGGCATGCAACTGTGTGGATATCAGCTTATGGCATATCAGTTGATGTCATTTCAGTTTGCGTATCAGTTTATGATGCATGCACAGGTTGTCATCAAGAATGGTATGACCTTGCCATGGAGATACCGGCATAGTCAATATTTCAGCTACGAGCAGCAGCTTCGAGGCAGCTCCCCTGGCTTGCTACCCAATCAAACCTATTGTAGCATAGTGCAACTGAAAGCTGGGAAATCACATTTCCAGTTAGTTTGCAACCTTGGCCCAGAGAGCTGCTGAGAAGCTGCCTAGAAATTGTCTCTCCAGTTCTGTTGCAATCTTTGCCCAGGGAGCTGCCTAGAAGCTGCCTAGAAATCGTCTCTCCAGTTCTGTTGCAATCTTGGGTTTTAGCCCAGTGGCTGGCACAGGGGGGTGCCTAGAAGCTGCTACTCATAGCTGAAAATAAATCTACGTATACGTGTATCTGTTGCTGTTACGGCATGATAGGACAAACCGTAACCTCCTCAACCCATGGTTCTGGAATTTATATTAACCCTGCAGTACTTTTTAATTGTATGACATTTGTATCTACCCAAGGGTAATTTTAAATTTGTATCTACCCAAAGAGGAGCACAAGTGTAACGGTGTGAGTCCTGGTTTTCTTTTGCCACGCATTGCTAGATGTGTGTGCCATGCAACTGTGTGGGTTTTGGGTGTATGTTGAATGGTACCGTGCCTTACTGGAGGTGTGTACCATGCAACTGTGTGGGTGTTGGGTGTATGTTGAATGGTACCGTGCCTTACTGGAGGTGTGTACCATGCAACTGTATGGGTGTTGGGTGTATGTTGAATGGTACCGTGCCTTACTGGAGGTGTGTACCATGCAACTGTGTGGGTGTTGGGTGTATGTTGAATGGTACCGTGCCTTACTGGAGGTGTGTGCCATGCAACTGTGTGGGTGTTGGGTGTATGTTGAATGGTACCGTGAGTTACTTGAGGTGTGTGGCATGCAACTGTGTGGGTGTTGGGTGTTTGTTGTATTGTATTGTGCATTGATTGAGTTGGATGACATGTAACTTTGTGGGTGTTGGGTGGTTATTGCACATTGTGTGTCAATCTATGGTGGACACCATTGGCTGCATCCAGAGATTATCATCAAAGATGAAGTTCATATTTTCAGACATCCCTGAAATAAAACTGATAGAAATCATCCATCTGTGGATGAGGAAAAATCATCCATCAGCTGCAATTGTGATATGTGTAGATGGCAATCAATTATCAACGTCTATGCCATTTCACCATTTATGATTTTTCACCTCCCGACCAGGGTACTTCCATTGACCATAATGGCCAGCGCTTTAGCCCACTTAAAAAAAAACTGCGTTTTGTAGTGCAAAAAGCGCAAAAATTGCTTGATGTGCCCACAGGGGGTCGCAAAAGCGCGCGCTTGGAAGTACCCTGCACCCAACCGGCAAGCACCCTCCACTTGACATCATCCATATGCGCATGTGTTGTGTAACCCGTCTGTAGGCTGCATGCGTAATATGTTTATGTGATCATCGCTTATCCATCCCATTCCTTCTTTCCTTATCCATCCTATCCGCTTGTCCATCCCATTTGTGATCATTCACCACCCGACCCACATGCACCCTCCACTTGACATCAGCCTGGCCTTGGGATTGTGAGTAATCACCTCCCAACCCAGCATGCACCCTCCACTTGACATCAGCCTGACCTTTGGGATTTGTGTGAATCACCTCCCGACCCAGCATGCACCGTCCACTTGACACCACGGACCCTAAGTGTGCCTACTCTTTTGCAGGAGTGGCAACGCCATTCAAACTGAATCCTCAGTGTCGCTGGTTTGTGACAGGAGACCCACCTCCTGGGGTGAAAAAATAAGAAAAAATCCTGACCTTAGGATTTGTGAGTAATCGCCCCACAACCTGCATGCACCCTCCCACTTAACATCAGCTTTTTTCCTTGGTCTCGAAAGGCTGGGTTTCATCAGTAAGGAACGGCAATATGATATCATGTCATCATATGATATCATATGATGCCGGCAGTCTGACCTGGCTAAAGTTACCATGTATATACGATATCATTTGATGCAATTTGTATGACATCATCTGATATCATACTCGCATTTGGTCTGTATCATATAATTTGCCGGTCCCTATTTATCAGCGCCCTTTCCTGGTTCCATTTATATGCGCCCTTTCCTGGTTCCCCCCTTGTCGACAAAAAAAAGGGCCTGACCTTGGGATTTGTGATGCGAAAGAGCATGTCACGTTTATCCTCAAACTCTAGCAGAGCTGATAGAAACTTGGATCCATCTCTCTCCCCTTCAAAGGAGGCCTCTGGATCCAGGACAACCTTGTCGAACCATCTCCCGCTGGCACCTGAGGTTGAAATTAAGGTTTGTGTGGTGTGCGTGTGTGTGTATGTGTGGTGGTGGTAGTGGTGGTGCGGGGGGGGACTAGATTCTAGGGCTTCTGGTGCTTGAGTTCTTGTGCTAGTGCTTTTTTTTACGTTCGGAAAGGAGAATAATTATATTATAATTATTATATTATATTATTTACCCTTCAGCTTTGAGACATCCCACATACAGTACAAGAGCTCTGCTACATAGCTGGGTCCCTTTCGGCTGCGAGCTGCATCTTCTAGTCCGCTCCCTGAGCCAGCCACTGGGGAACCCCCCAAGATTCCAGCAGTAATGGAAATTTGATCCTGTCAGCTTCCAGGTGCACTAGCGTACGCTGGCAGGCCAGAAGAGCTACCTAGGAGCTGCTGTTGGTAGCTGACAAGAAGCACTTTTTCCTTGAGTTACAACAAAGTATGAACTGATACTATAGCACACCCCCAAAAATGTGTTTTTGAATTGTTAAATAATTAAAGTTATCAGCACTGTTGGCAACGGAACGGCACGTACTTAGTGGCAAGGATGGAGCTGACTGAAGCCAAATAGCTGACGTGTCATCGGTCAGACGATCGGACAAACGGACTATGGGGTAAATCTGGTGGTTCTCGCCCCCCAGGAGGGGGGCTCCGCCGTAAATAATGCTACTATTGCTTTCACACCAAGTGAATGAAGATTAAAAACTTATCAGAATCCCATCTCATCATGCTCAGTACATATCTGTGGCAGCAAACTAAATCCCACAAACCATCTGCACCAGTACCACAAGCATACTCTGACAGGGAAGGGGCACAGTTTTTCTTTTCAGCAACAAGCAGCAGCTTCTAGGCAGCTCCCTGATCCAGCCACAGGGCTAAGCTCCAAGATTTCAACAGTTCTGGACAGCGTATCCTGTCAGCTTCCAGACTCACTGAAATTGCATTTGCTTTGGCTGGATAGCCAATCAGGGGAGCTGCCTTGAAGCTGCTGCTTTTAGCTGAAAAGAAAAACACTGGGATGGGGTAAACAGCATCTGCTGAATGCTCAATACAGAGCTCAATGGATAGCAATTGAATGTGATGGGGGAAATGCGATGGGAATAATACAATGGAAACATTTTGAGTCATCTCATGCAGGTGGCAGGTGCTGCCTAGCCAGTCTTATGTCTGACTGTTTAGGTTGTTCTGACTCTTTAGGGTTTTCTGGTCCAGAACCCGACTGTACCCTCGCTCCTTGTGTTTTCCTCCCTCGGCGCCCCAGTCCTGGACCGGCCTAACAGGGCGTATTCAGTGCGCCTACCTGGCAATCGCGCACTAGCTAGCTGGCTAAACACCGAGCAGGCAAGGGATGCCTCGAGAGGGAGTCTCTCGATGCAGGTGGCCTAGTCAGATCAGATATGGTGTAGCCTGGAAGGATGCAGCCAGTCGGGGTACTCACGCATTGCAGGGGGCATGATGATGGTCCTTGCCCTCGATTAATTGGCAGCGGCTGACACCGAAAACTGTCTTTGGGCACTAGCGCTGAAGGGAACGGGTGTACTTGGCTCCTGCTAACTTGAAACGACCTGCGAGCAGCGTTGGATGGTTAGTCGACGTGCCCGTTGACAGGCAGACGGGTTAGATGCTCTGTACTTGCTGGTGGTAGGCCGGATACAGGCAACGACCAGGAATCAAGCATCGTTGCTAGGATCCACTCCAAATTTCCAACCTGCGAAGAGCGCTTGTTAGGAAGAACGTGGGAGGACAGACCGACAGGCAGACGGGAGGTGCTTCGTTACGGTTTTGCCTGTGTTCGGCAGAATACAGCCAGCGGCCAGGAAGCCAGCGATCTGGAAGTAAGCATCGTTTCCGGGAATTGTATCAATGGAGCGGTTTTGGTGAAACGTGATGGTTAACCGCGCATCCCGATTGGCGTGATTCAGATTCCAAACGATCGGGTCGTTGCAAACATCACATACCTACGATCTTGACGAGGATGCCGCACTGAAGGTGTGACGTCTGAAAGACGTCTTAGCTTGATATAAAGTATCAGGAGAGAAAGGAATTGAACCTCTCTGTTTTCTGGCCTAGAGAGTTAAGCTTCGGGCTTAAGTCTCATACATTCTCCCGTGGTTTAACGATAAACCCGTTGATTCGAGTTAGACTTCCAGAGTCCTCGAACTGTCTGAAGGGCGCGTGTAGGGCGCGGACGTAAGGCGCGGACCTGGTTAACGGTTCGAACCGTCCGACAGGTCACGTCAGTTCCCCTTCCTTGGGGAAGTCGTCGCCACCTCGAGGTAGCGCAGGTGACGGATCGTTATCTGTCACATTTCCCCCCTCTCTAGCTCGCGACTTCTCCTGGAGTCGTGTGCTTTGTCGTAGGACGTACTCGTCAGGGGTTTCTGGCGAGTCCTCGCGACGAGTGCAGGGGCGGACCGGCGCGTGCGGATCAGGGACGTGTGGGACCTCGATGGGAGCGTTTGGAACAGTGAGGTCGGATTCGAGTTCCCACGTATGGACGTGATCAGAGTGCAGGCACTGTACGAAGTAGCGAAGGAGTCCTGAGTCGATGTGGTGGTCGACCACTACACTGATTACGTAGACGAACCCGTTCGAATTTCGTAGAGGGGTCGTCGGTAGCCCAGAAAGATCGGGATAGGGGCGAATTATCGGGGATCCATCGGGGACGTAAGCCTTGAGTATGGACACGTGGAACGTAGGGTGGATGCGTCAGCCATCGGGGAGGTCGATGGTCGATGTCGTTTAGCGTATGGGCGCTGGAAAGGCCTGTTTCGCACAGCCTAAGGCGTGGGTCGCATGGTAAAACCAAGACACCGCCTGAGGGCTGTCAGAAGGGAGTATCGTGTCGGGAGGTTTGAGAGCGACTCGTGTGAAGCAATCGGGTGCAATAGGTCTCAGTTGGTAAGGCGGTCGGGATTGCCATCGTTCGGGGTCAGCGTACGTGCGCTGTCGTTCGGAAGCGAGACTTATGAGGGGTGATCAGTCCCTGTTTTGTCCCGGTGCGTGTTCGGTTCGTGTTCGTTGTGTGTACGGTTCGTTGTGTGTGTGTTGCGGACCTGGCCAGGTATATTTTTGAGGAGTTGCAAGATCGGCAAGATCGGCTAAGCGGGATCGCCAAGATCGGCCACAATGGCGGGATCGGCAAGATCGGCAAAGCAGGATTGCCAAGATCGGCAAAGACTATGGCGGGATCGGCGAGATCTGCAAAGCAGGATCGGCAGGATCGCCAAAGTCGAAGGCGGGATCGGCAAGATCTGCGGAGCAGGATCGGCAAGATCTGCGGAGCAGGATCGGCAAGATCGACAAAGACTATGGCGGGATCGGCAAGATCTGCGAAGCAGGACCGGCAGGATCGCCAAAGTCGATGGCGGGATCGGCAAGATCTGCAAAGCAGGATTGGCAGGATCGGCAACCAGTAATAACGGCCGATAGAGTTGAACGTGCGTTCGAACCCCGGGTGCCCGCTACGCTGGGTATCATGGACTGTGAACAAGGTGCGACTCTTGAGGGCATAATGTTCATGGATTAATGTTCGAAAACGTTGGCGAATCCAAGGATGCTACGAGCAGGTAGATGTAGGCCAGTCTTCCATTGCTTTTATCATGGCAGATGGTTTCGTCGGGGCAGGTGCCCGAGAGCACGTGCCCAAGTATCGTTGTGGGACTCGTGTCTCCGTCCTGTCGTACCCGAGTCAAGAACACAGCGGTACAGATCGAACAGTTTACTGATTTGGCCTTGGCCTGCCGTGAGCCTGCATGCGGGAGCCCTCGGGGCCACCAGCCGGCCTCAGCCTTCCGTGAGCCTGAATGCGTGAGCCCTCGGGGGCACCAGCCGGCCTCGGCCTGCCGTGAGCCTGAGTGCTCTTAGGCTTTGCGTGGGACTGCGTGGCAAGAGCAGAGGTTTCAGGTGTCAGATATGGCAGTGCGATGGTGGCCAGGCGGTCTTCGACCTTGGAGGCGAGGTCAATGAGTTGGTCAAGCGAGTTGAAACGGCCACCGACATTGGTAGGGTGCGAGCGGCAGCGGCATTCGATGGTCGGTTTCAGGCCAAGGCGGAACAGAATGAGCTGGGATTTCAGGTCGATACCACCAGCGATGCGGACCTCGGCGAGGAACACTTGGGCGTAGTGTCGAACAGAGTCGGTCTGCGTAATAGCGTGGGAGTGCAAGCGCTGGGTAGCTACGAGATCGTCGTTCCCATACTTAGGGTCGTAATAGGAGAGGAAAGCGGTCTCGGCTTCCTCCCAAGTGAGTTCGTGAGGGCGGGCAGGGTCATGGTTAAGGTGAAAAAACCAATCCGAAGCAGTACTACCAAAGAAATTGGCCAAGAACTTGGTGTCCTTCATGTCGTTGACCTCACAGAACAAGTTCAACGCGTGCCACCAAACTTTCCCCCTAGGGAGTTTCTTATCGGCAATGCCCGTCCATACGGGGGGTCTTTCTGTCATCTTCGTCGAACGAGGGGTACTAGTCGGCACTCTTACCGCAATGACGGATGCCACCTGGGCCATAAGGGCCTCCATGACTTGCAGAGGGGTAGGCTCAGCGGCCTTGGCCAGAGCCTCGGCGAGGGTAGCCTGGAGCGTAGCGGAGACGATGGCAGCCTTCTCTTCCTCGTCCTGGCGGATGAGGTCCAAAGCCGCTTGGTGCGCGATGAGAGTGGACGCAGGGTACTGCTTCCTGGAGGAGGTAATAACCTCCTTGTGATGGCGGATAAGATCGTGAGCGTCTGCAAGCGCAGATGCTCTGGCGACTCGAATAATTTCGGACGTGGAAGACGAATCGAGGTCGTCAGCGTGACCATCGTGGTCCATAGCGTTAGAGGCAGACATAGCGGGAAAAAAATCGGGTAAGAAAGGAACAGGCTCCAAAACCAAATGTGACGTCTGAAAGACGTCTTAGCTTGATATAAAGTATCAGGAGAGAAAGGAATTGAACCTCTCTGTTTTCTGGCCTAGAGAGTTAAGCTTCGGGCTTAAGTCTCATACATTCTCCCGTGGTTTAACGATAAACCCGTTGATTCGAGTTAGACTTCCAGAGTCCTCGAACCGTCTGAAGGGCGCGTGTAGGGCGCGGACGTAAGGCGCGGACCTGGTTAACGGTTCGAACCGTCCGACAGGTCACGTCAGTTCCCCTTCCTTGGGGAAGTCGTCGCCACCTCGAGGTAGCGCAGGTGACGGATCGTTATCTGTCACAGAAGGTCATCAAATCTTAGACTTCCGGACCGAATGGGAGATCAGAATGAAACCAAGAGCGTCCGACAGCACCTTATACCTGATTCGCAACTGCTGGTTAGCCCCAGATAGTCGAGGGACAAGTGGCCGGCCCCCCCGAGGCATAACCTAGTCGCACTTCACCCGTGAAGAAAACGGGTTACCCATTGACCCGTGCACCTGGGGTCCTTCGCCAGCCTGTCCGTCGTGCCAGCCTGTCGAGGGGCCCGATCCCGCGAGATCCTAGGACTTGTCACTCGTGCAGCGGTCCCCACTACAAGTAACGGTTTCGTTGAGAGGGCCAATCCGTGCGTGGGCTTATCATGAGTTAAGATCGGCCTGCCTATGACAATTGTAATGTATGTACATGGGAGCCTGCCTTGTTTCCAGGCTTCCCAAGGTTGGCCTGATAACTTCATGGGTTCTCAGGACTGCCAACTTGCCAAGCATTGCACAAGCATCCGCGGGTAAACATATTTTCGCAAAAACGTTTCTCCTAGGGTTACAAAATATAGTCCTTGCATACCAGGGTACTTCAAATGGCCAAATTGGCTCCTCAGGAACTAACTAATGAAGTACTGTATCTTAATACGTGACACTTACTATTGGTATGTCTGCCATGGTGAATTTCCCCATCTGAGGCCTACGGGAGGGCCCCCTTAGCACCACGCCCCTCCAGGCGTTATCTTTTTGTATCTTTGTACCCAGACCCTCTGAGAGCGGACAGGTGTGTAAACCAGGGCAAGTTCAAGTTCAAGTAAAGCAGGCCATGGTTTTTTGTTGGTCACAGACTCCCAGCAAGAATTATGTCGACACCTGTTACACATTTTAACACTGTAACCAGCTGTAACACGCATTTTGTCTCATACATTTTTACTTCATCCTTGTCCCCCAAGATTTTCGCCTCAAATTGTGTCTTGATAATTATTCCAGACACCAGTACACCATTGTATGTAGACATGTGATTACATTATGTACTCGATTGTGGTTACACTGACCATGTTTTCTCCACCCACTGACGGCGAGCAGTCGAAAATTCTGGCTGTAGCCATGGATCCACGTTCAAGTTCTCTGCCCAGACGTAAGCAGCCTGAAGGCTGATAGGCCATGTAATTAAATCAAAACACCAGTACAATAGTGTATGCAGCCCTTGCGCAGTACCGAACACTATGGTAATGTAGCACTGCCAATTCACAAACTCATCTGCTTAGTTGGCTTCCTCCCTCCCTCGGGTACCGAATGGGGGGGCTTAGCATTGGAAGTCGGTGGGTAACTAAGAGTTGGCTGAAAAACCGTTTAACAAACCAATCCAATAGTCACACAAGCTAGCAATTATGGGAGGTACATACGTAGCCTAATTTGCTACAGTACCACAGACCAATCGAATCAAATCCACACACAAGGCAGCGATTATGAGATGAATACACATAGCCCAATTGGCCACTAGACCACAGACTGATCAAATCCAATCAACACGCAAGGCAGCGATTATGTAATGTAGATACATAGCCTAATTGGCTACTATACCGCGGGCCAATCCAATCCAATCCACACAAAAGGCAGCGATTGTGCGATGTATAAACATAGCCTAATTGGCCATTATACCACAGACCGACCCATTCCAATCCACATGTAAGGCAGCGATTATGCGAGGTAGACACATACCCTAATTGGCTACAGACCAATCCAATCCAATCCACATGCAAGGGAGCGATTATGCAAGATAGCCTAATTGGCTACAGACCAATCCAATCCAATCCACATGCAAGGCAGCGATTATGCAAGATAGCCTAATTGGCCACTATACCACAGGCCAACGTTACTGATGGGTCACCCCCACTGGTGCTGCTATAATCATAGCTTTTCTTTTCAGCGACCAGCATCAGCTTCTATGCAGCTCCCTTGGCTTGCTACCCAGTCAAACCTGGAATCAAGATTGCCCCTAATCATAGCTTTTATTTTCAGCTATGAGCAGCAGCTTCTTGGCAGCTCCCCTGGCTTGCTACCAAGCCAAACCGAAGGCATCTGGAAGCTGATGAAAGCACATTTCCAGTATTGTTGAAATCTTGTGGCTTAGCCCAGGGGCGGCCTCAGGGAGGTGCCTAGAAGTGCTACTCGTAGCTGAACATAAAATATATGGCTATACTGCAGCATGCGTGTGGGGTCACTTTTTTTTGAATGAAAGGATTCCCACCCCAAAGGATGGGTCCCCTTTTTTCGGTTGTGAAAGGACTTTCACCCCAGGAGGTGGGTCTCCCGACACAAACCAGCGACACCAAGGATTCAGTTTGGACGGAGTTACCACTCCTACAAAATAGTAGGCGCATTGATTGTACCATACACATAGACAACATGTCACACCTTCCCACTCATGCAATTATGCAACACCGACTTTTAATGCCCTTGCCCCTTAGACTTTTCTTACGGGATTTTGTCATGTGTGAATAGGCACATTTCCTTTCTTACCACCTCCTAAACTCCAGCGGGCAAAAGGATGGGAAGCATGGTTGTTCAAAACGCTGCGTCTTGCGTCTCAGACGTTTAATGATTTCAAAATTACCAATGATTTATTAATGAATCATTAGTGAGTTGAAATCTTTATACTCGTCTATTAAGCTCATGCCTAACCAGGGTTGTTCAAAACATTGCGTCTTGCGTCCCAGACACAGATCTTGGAGGGCCCGTTGGTCTCTTGAAACAGATTAGGGAGGGTCTGTTGCGTCTCAGATGCAGATCAAGTAGGTTGGCTATGTTCTCGGAAGGTCCGGCGCGAAGCACAGAGCCTGGTGGTGGTGGTGGGGGGGCGGGGCGGGGCGGCATTGCTGATAGTTTAGCCAGAACCATGCGTCGCCAAGCAGCGACGAAATGGCAACCCGTCATCAAAAAGCAAGTTCTAGGCGCGTTGCTTGCGGCACAGAAAATTGGCGGAGAGTGTTGGCTATCGAAGCGACAGGTGGCAAGAGCAGTGGACTAAAGCCATGGTTAACGAGATAGTTGAGGCCAGGGTTTCTTGTGGTCAGACGGACAACGCAGTGACCCTGGGGGGTCCACCAAAAACAGCGTGGCGGCCCCTGAACAGCACTGATAGGCGCTCTGGAGGAAGGTGTCCCAGTTATAATGCCTAACCAGTGTTGTTCAAAACACTGCGTCTTGTGTCTCAGACACAGATCTTGGAGGGCCCGTTGCGTCTCTGACACAGATTTGGGAGGGTCCGTTTAGTCTCAAGCGCAGATCTTGGAGGGCCCGTAAGCCCGTTGCATCTCTGAAACAGATTTGGGAGGGTCTGTTGCGTCTCAGACGCAGATCAATTAAGTCTGACAGACACCCTGGAGGAGGGCATTCCAGTTATTCATGTCTCTCATCCTAAAGTCCCACAGGCAAAGGGATGCACTGCAAATTTAGGGGGTGCATAGTGTTGGCCCCGGCTGGAAGATGGGCCCCTCATCAAGGGTCCAGGGACATGCCATTGCCTAAGTATGAAAGACAGTACTGCCCTATAGGGCCCCATAGGCCAAGCGTGTTTTTTTGGTCGGCACCATAGGGCACCATTCGACACCATGGGCCAAAGGCCAAGGGTGTTTTTTTGGTCGGCACCATAAGGCACCATTTGGCACAATCGGCCAAGGGTAGATTTTTGGTCGGCACCATAGGGCACCATTCGACACCATGGGCCAAAGGCCAAGGGTGTTTTTTTGGTCGGCACCATAAGGCACCATTTGGCACAATCGGCCAAGGGTAGTTTTTTGGTCGGCACCATAGGGCACCATTCGACACCATGGGCCAAAGGCCAAGGGTGTTTTTTGGTCGGCACCATAGGGAACCATTTAGCAGCATAGGCCAAAGACCAAGTTGTTTTTTGTCGTAACCATAGAGCACCATTCGGCACCATAAGCCAAATGCCAAGGGTCTTCGGCACCACAGGGCAGGCCAAAGACCAAGGGTTTTCTGCTCCCCTGTGGGACTATGATCACCCTAATTGCACCTCCTTATCAGGGTACTACAAAGCGCGCGCGGCAGCGTGTTTACGCGCACGCTTTTTGAGCCCCACTGCGCGTTTCGCGCACTTTTTTCAACCCCCTGTGGGCGCAGCGCGCAGTTTTTGCGCTAGAAAGCGCTGAGCAATTTGACGTTTGTGCGCTTTAAGCGCTGACCAATTTGACAAAAAGTAGTACCTTGCTCCTTATCAGCAAAATAAAACGGTGCCAAAGACCCCCCAAAGTTGCAGTGATGCCCACATGAGACTGCTTCAGAGATGTATTTCTTAGCACATCCCAAGCATTTTTCTTAGCACATTATAACTGCCCCCCTTTTTCCTTGGCCCCAATAGCTTAAAACTACATTCTAACGGGTGGTGCTTACAAAATGACAATTCTTCACTTGATTTTTCATCCCAAACTCCCACAGGCAAAGGGATGGGCACAAGGGCGTGAGCAGTTGCAGGTTTGGGCATGGGCACATCAGATATTACCTGAGACATATTTCATAGTACAGCACAACTGCCCCCTTTGTCCTTGGCCCCACTAGCTAAAAAACTACATTCTTACGGGTGGTGCTTAAAAAATGACAATTCTTCATCCCAAACTCCCACAGGCAAAGGGATGGCCACACCAGATACTACCCGAGACATGTGTTTTCTTAGCACATTCCAAACTCCCACAGGCTAAGGGGTGGGCACATTAGAGACTACCCAGGACTAACCCAAGACGTGTGTTTTCTTAGCACATCCCAACCTCCCACAGGCAAAAGGATGGGCACAGGCGAGACTACCCGAGACTGACCCGAGGCATGTATTTTCTTAGCAAATGTTCATTTTCCAAGCAGCAAGGCTACTAGTTAGTAGGCTTTCTTGAAGAGCGGCCCCAGCCCCACCGTTGGGGGGGGCTGGGGCCGCCCTTGGCCACTTGGACCCCACTTACTTGGAACCCACCTTTTTTTCATTTCATTCCAAACTCCCACAGGCAAAGGGATGGCGGAGATTTTTCAAAAGGGATGGAGGAGCTTGTCCTAGTCATCGATTTATATATTTTTGTTGTTGTAGGTCGGGTGTTCAAATCCCCCAACTCCAGTTTGGAAAAAGTTTCTCTCCTTAAGCCCCCCCCCCCCCCCCCACCCACCCACCCACACCCACACACACACCAGGCTTATGCTCCAACCCTCAACTTCTACATTGATGAACGGTAGGGGAAGTCAGCCCCCACTTCAATTAGCCCCCACTTACCTAACCCCTACACCCACCTAGACCCTAACCCCACGTAAACCTTGGAATCAAAACCTTAACCACTAACCCCCCCTTAACTTGAGTGGGGCTAACTTAGGTGGGGGCTTACATCCCCCCACCATGATTAACAGAGTTCCACTATTGTTTTTATAAACGAGAAGGATTTTCGTCTCAAAAGGTGGGTCTCCGTGCACTAGCCCTAGACTCAAGGATTTTGTCAATGTGATCGGCGCAGTTGCTCCTACATTAGGAGGGGTAAGGCATCCGTAGGTCGGCCCCCTTACCTTTTTCGTCACCCATTCTGTATCCCAGACCAGGACCCAGGACCAGGGTGGGTGGGGGTGAGGGGTGGCCAACAGCCACACGGGTTGTTGGCTACTTTAACTGAACACCACTCAACAACCTCCAGATGGTGCCAACCTTCATGGACAAGGATGCGAATGACTACTTGACATTGGCCCACAACAACCCACTCACCACCACCCACTCACTACCGCCACCCACTCACCCCACCCAATCCCCCCACGTGGCAAAAAATCAACAGAGTGTATATATATGTACTTCTTCATTGCACCAATCCCCATTCAATGAATGGCTCAATGGCTGAGCTCCTTGAACAACAAGGTGCCAGGTTTGAATCCCCACAGGTGCGCCATAGTGTTCGCAGTCGCTGTCAACCGCCATGGTAGCTTTGTCCAGGTAAAGTAGCAGCCCGTTCCCTACCGCCGTAAGACGGGGCTCCTTTAATACCCCACCAGGCGTTATCATTACTTTTTCATTGCACCATGATGAACGGTGTATCAGCGTAGGACTCGTCACATTCCAGGCATCTGTGGTGGTTGAGAAAGAGAAAAAAAATCAGAACTGCAGGTCATTCTTTTTTAGGATCCTAGCACATCCTAGATTAAAGTATACTCCTGCGGTTTTGATGAGGATTAATTCAACATAGCCTGTTTTGACTGGGTCGGCTGGGGCAAGGTGGGGGATGGGATGTAGGTGGGTTTGGGTTGGTTTGGGTTGGTTTGGGTTGGGCTGAGATTGGATTGGATTGGATGGGATCTCATGTAGGTTGGGTTGGGTTGTGTTGGTTTGGGTTGAGATTGGATGTGATTGGATTGGATGGGATGGGATCTGATGTAGGTTGGGTTGGGTTGGGTTGGGCTGGGTTGGGTTGAGATTGGATGGGATTTGATTTGATTGGATGGGATCTGATGTAGGTTGGGTTGGGTTGGGTTGGGATGGAATTGGATGTAGGTTGGGTTGGGGTGGGATTGCATGTCGTCAATGTTCTCCTGAAGCTGCTGGGTGGGCTGGGGCAAGGTGGGGGATGGAAGATACCCAGAAACGCACAAAGATGCCCAATACATCCACTTGTGTCTGTTTGGGTTCTTTTTTTCTTTCTGCCGAATCCAGGCTTTGTTCCCCGGATGACCCTTTGTGGAGGGTCGGGGTGCAAGGTCGGGGCCAGGGTTGTAGAGGGTCGGGGTGGAAGGTCGGGGTCGGGGTTGTGGAGGGTCGGGGTGCAAGTTTGGGGTCGGGGTTTTTGAGGGTCGGGGTGCAGGGTCGGGGTGCAAGGTCGGGGTACAAGGTGCAAGGTAGAGGGTTGTGTGCAGGGTCAAGGTGGAGGGTCGAGGTTGTGGAGGGTCGGGTTGTGGATGGTTGGTGTGCAGGGTCGGGGTGCCAGGTGGGGGATGGGAGATGCCGAAACTGCAGCTCTTTGTTTTTGATCATCCTACATTAAATTAAACTCCTGCAGTATTTATAGGGGATCTGTTCCCTAGAGCCTGTTTGAGCTGGGTCGGCTGGGGCAAGGTGGGGGATGGGGGATACCCTACCAGGCTCTTTGTTTTGATCATCCTAGATTAAATTATACTTGCGGTATTTGTTGGGGATCAATTCACCAGAGCTTGTTTTTGGCGGAGCCCCTAGTGTCACCCCGTTGTCTGTTTGACCGACTGTCCGTCCAACCACATGAAACCCTGGCCCTAACTGGCCCTTGGTACTGTCATAATTATGGCTTTGGTCTGATGCACTCGTTTCCATAGCCACTACCAGGGTAATTCAAAGCGCGCGCTTTTGCGCTTTTGAGCGCTGACTTTTTGACCCCCTCTGCGCTTTTTGCACTACAAAGCGCAGTTTTTTTGTTTTCAAGTGCGCTAAAGCGCTGGCCAATTTGGCCATTTGAAGTGCCCTGGCCACTACAACAGAAGACAGCTCTCTTCCCCACTTTTCCTCACAGTTATGGGCTCTGTGAGAATCCAGTCTTCGTCAACAGATCCTTCACTGCCAGGACCAAAACATTAGAATATCGAATGGAATTAAATTAGACCCTAAGTACGATAAAAGACCGGTCATTAAAAAACCCCAACACCCAAGCCAACACCAGTAAATAAAAAAACAAAGACCAGTAATAACAAAACCAAAAGACCAGCAATTAACAAAACCAAAATACCACTAATTGAAAACCCAAAAGACCAGTTATTTAAAAACCAAAAGATCAGTATTTAAAAAACCAAAAGACCAGTATTTAAAAAATCAAAAGCTCACTTACTGTTTCCATGTGAATCCAGTCTTCGTCGACAGATCCTTCACTGCCAGGACCAGTTTCCTTGATTTGATTTTCTTGAAATATAATGTCAAATTATACGAGATACACTGACCCGATACCGGTACTTACTGTAAGGTGACTGAGATTAAATGGCGGCACTTGCAAGTTACAACACAAGACAAGACATTTGCAAGTTACATGACAAGGCATTTGACAGTTACAACACAAGATCAGATACTTGCAAGTTAGATGACAAGGCATTTGCGAGTAACAACACAAGACAGCTCTCTTCCCCATACACTTACGGGCTCTGTGAGAATCCAGTCTTGGTCAACAGATCCCGCACTACCAGGACCAGGTTCCTGCACACAATGGTGGAAGATCGCTAGGCAAATAGGTGGTAGATCGCTAGGCAAATAGGTGGTAGATCGTTAGGCAAATAGGTGGTAGATCGTTAGGCAAATAGGTGGTAGATCGTTAGGCAAATAGGTGGTAGATCGTTAGGCAAATAGGTGGTAGATCGTTAGGCAAATAGGTGGTAGATCGTTAGGCAAATTCTTCACAATTCTTAGTGCCTAGTGCTTGGTGATAAGAGGAAAATCATAGAGGAAATGGTGTAGTACAGGTGGTTGGGTGGTTGAGATGCTTTGTAGTATGAATCCAGCGTTTTTCAACAGATCTTTCACAACCAGGACCGGCTTCCTGCACACAATTGTGGTAGATCGTTTGTAGATTATCCGCAGTTCTCGGTGCTTGGTTCTCAGTGCTTGGTGATAATAGGCAAAACATAGAGGCAATGGCGTAGCACATTTGTTTGTGTGGTTGAGGTGCTTTGTAGTTTGAATCCACTCTTTGCCAACAGGTGCTTCACTGCCAGGAGCAGCTTCCTGCACACAATGGTCGTAGATCGTTTGGTAGTGTGTGTGTTATACAGTCCAGGGGTAGTCAAATAGGTTCGAGTGACTTGCCCAACCTTACATACAGGAAAAACAGCCAGGTTCCTGCGCACAACGGCAAATCGTCTTGTTGTTTTGGCGGAGTCCGCCCTTCTGGGGGGCGGGAGCCCCCAGTGCCAACCCTGTTGTCTGTTTGGCCGACCGACGTTTGACCGAGACAAAGCCTGACACGTCAGCCAACTACCTCATTACTAACTGGCTTTGGCCCACTCAATTCCGTTGCCACAATACGCTACGATAACTATCTGCCAATTTTCCGCGTTGCTTGCGACGCTACCTTGGACTTGTTTCATATCTGGGTTCTCTCCTTTGAGTACACACACAATAAGGATGTTTTACCCTCAACAACTGAAAATATAGCCCCCCCCCCCCCCCCCCCCCCCCCCCCCCCCCCCCCCACCGACACCACCACACATACATATCCCAGGCCGCAAAACGAGGTAGGTGAGCGGAATACCGGCGTACTGTTCGTGGTATTGCAGCACAACGGCGCGGATGGCATTGGTGAGGGCGCCATGCGCCTTAGACTTGTTGTTTCCATTGGTGAGGGCACCATGCGCCTTAGACTTGTTGCATCTGACACAACCAACCAACCAACCAATCAACCCAGTGCACCTTGCATCTGACACAACCAACACCAGGGCAATAGTCAACATAACAAAATATCCCAGTCCGCAAAACTAGTGGCATGCAAATGCATGAGGAATCACTAGTAGGTGAGGTGCATGCTTGGGTACTTTTCGTATAAAATAAAAACAAGGAATCACCTGATGGTTACGTAGTGCTGCAACCCAACCATTGGGGACAGCATTAGTGAGGGCACCAAGTGCCTTGGACTTGTCTCTACCGTATCAAAACATATCCCAGGCTGCAAAACTAGAGGCATACAAATGCACGAGGAATCACCAGTTGGTGAGGGGAATGCCGGGGTACTGTTCGTGGTGCTGCAGCACAACAGTGAAAACGGCACGATTCATCCAACAATTATCCTAGCCTGCAAACCTAGCGGCACACAAAAGCATGCGGGCTCTGTTTTTGTACAGGGTCCCACTTCCTGTGTAAAAATCGTTTCAAATTATAATAATAAAGGAATTACCTGTATGTGAGGTGCATGCCGGGGTACTGTGTGTGGTGCTGCAGCACGTCAGTGCAAAGGCATTGGTGAGAGTACCATGCGCCTTGAACTTGTCCCCGTCAGGGCATTAGTCAGCATTACAAAATATCCAAGGCCGCAAAACTAGTGGCATACAAATGCATGCGGAATCACCAGTAGGTGAGGTGCATGCTGGGGTACTGTTGGTGGCGCTGCAGCACGACAGTGCGGACGGCATGATTCATATCCTATCATATCCTAACATATCCTAACCCGCAAAACTAGTACAAATGCATGCGGGCTCTGTTGGTGTACAGGTTACCACTTCCTGGGGTAAACATCATTTAAAAAATAATAATGAAGGAATTACCTGTATGTAAGGTGCATGCCGGGGTACTGTTCGTGGTGCTGCAGCACAACCGTGCGGATGGCATTGGTGAGGGCACCATGTGCCTTGGACTTGTCTCCACCGGGGCAGTAGTCAGCGCTTGTCTCATTGTCCTGCATCCGAATGTTGTTATTGTATGTTGCTACAGTGTGTACTTGTGAGTGTAGAGGGTGTATGTGTGTGTGTGTGTGTGTGTGTGTGTGTGTGCGTGTGTGTGTGTGTATGTATGTGTGTGTGTGTGTGTGTGTGTGTGTGTGTGTGTGGGGGGGGGGATTGACTAACCCTAGGCTGTTACAACCCCCAACCGGGCATTAGTCAGCACTTGTCTCACTGTCCTGCATTGAATGTTGTTATTGTTTGTTGCTGCCCTGTGTGCTTGTGTGTTGAGTGTGTGTGTGTGTGTGTGTGTGTGTGTGGGGGGGGGGGGGGGGGGGGGGGGGTTGTGTGTTTCTAAAGTCTAGGCGTAGCCAGTATTGCTGCATGTTGCATGTTGCGTGTTGAGTACGATAGGTTGTTGTTGTACGAGTTGCTTGTGTCGTCCCTGTTGTTGTCGATATTGTTGTATGTTGATACAGTCAAATTGGGCTACATTCAAAGTGCATCATAGTATGTTTTTGGCCCTAATGATGTATGCTGAGCTAGGCTTGCCCATCACAGTAAAGCTTGGATGGAGCGGACGATACGTGTAATGAGATGAATAATGGATATGGGCGATATGTGTAATGAGATGGATAGAACAGAAAAAATGTGTAATGCCCCCCCCCCCCCCCACCCACCCCCCCCACCCACACCACCACCACCACCACCACACACATACACACCACACACACGCCACCACCACCACTACGCCCACCCACCTCCCCAAGCAGACTAACCCACTACCCACACCCACTTCCCCGAACACACAGATACACACCACAGTACAGCATGCACAGCACAGGTACTGTGTACAACAGCGTCCCCCCTTGGCCCCCCTTTCATCTCCCATGCCCATACCCCAGACCATAAAACCCACCTGGCAGCCAGAAATCAAGATGCCAACGTCCTGCGAAGCATAAAACAAATGCACGTTAAAAAATAAAACAAATGCATGTCCAAAAATGTAAAAAATAAATGCATGTTAAAAACAAATGCATGTTAAAAACAAATGCATGTTGAAAAAGAAATCAAGATGCCAACGCCCTGCAGAGCAGAAAACAAATGCATGTTAAAAACAAATGCATGTTAAGACAGTCAGGGTGGAAGTTTGCATTGTGGGAGCAAGGCGGGATGCTAGTTTGCAGGAAGGTGAGAATCATGTTTTTACAGGGTTGATTATTCGGAACTTTGAGTCTTGTGGGCTTTCCCAGGGCCACCCCCATGGAGAGAATAAGACATACTCTTACATGGGGGGGGGGGCAACTTCGAACCAAAATGACCCCATCATCAAACTTTGTAGATATTATAGAGAGAATAAATAATCCGGTTTAATTTCTTAGTTTGGCCCAGTAGAAAATAAGTAATGGTCCTCCAAAGTTTGGGCCGCGGGAGGGGGGGGGGGGGGGGTCGTGGGAAACATCTGACATTTAAAAAAAATCAGGTACTTTTCAGGCACTTTTTTCTAGCCCTCAGAATGACATGGGAGTGGAATTAGGGTGTTCCTCAACTAAATACCAGTCCATATATGCTATAGGGGGAGAGATCCACCACGTATTATGCCCAGGGCAGAGAGAGGGGGGGGGGGGTCCAAGGTCCATGGTTCAGGGTCTCTCTCTCTCTCTCTCTCTCTCTCTCTCTCTCTCTCTCCCTCTCCTCCCACACAACGCCTTAACTAACCCGAGTACAACAAAGTACAGAGTGAGACATTGTGGTAGTTCACTGCTTCTTCTTCTTTGACTGACCTTTTTGACTGACTTTTATATTTACTGACTGACTGATCTCCAAGCCCCACCAAACAATGTAACATTGATGATGATGATTTTCTATGTTTCAAACATTCCCAATGGTCTCGAGACCAACCTCAATGGATAGGCCTGTGAACACCCTGTAGAATGAGCATAATTAGGCACCATACCACTAAGTGGTTGCTGAGATAGTGGCTGTACAGTGGGTTCCAGAGCCGGGGGGGGGGGGGGGGGGGGGGGGGGGGGGGGGGGGGTCATCAGAAGGGTGCCTCCACACTTTTTTGTGATGGGGTCTTTCACATTTTTTTGCCCCCCCCCATGATATCCCCATTGGCTACCATACGCGAAGATGACGCCCCCACCAACACGCGTACTCCTAATAAAAAACAATTATACATACCCCCAATAAAACATAATAAAACGAAATAAAACATTAACGTAAATAAAGCCTAGTGTTGAACATAATAAAACCCTCAATTAGACATATCCCCACTCCCAATAAAATATAATAATACATCAACATAAATAAAGCATAATATTCTACCTGGGCGTGTATTCAGGGTAATACACGTGTATTACGGGTATTAAACTGGGCCTCGATTAACATTTTGGGCGCGTTGAGTCACGAACGCCCCCTCGCAAGCTCTGTACCGCTTTAGAAGTACGCAATCTTTGCCTCTGTAATCTGGTGGGGTGCTCGCAACTGCAATTTTTTGCGGACCGGCCTTCCAAAGTTCGGGTATGGCGGGCCAATTAGCTAAAAACGACTGGAAACCTGGCAATCGTTGTGAGGTTCTTGTGGACCGTATGCACAAAGCTGTGCAGGATGGTTCATCATCCGCACCCATAGCATCCCCCTCAAGCGCTGTGACGTTTCCTGGCATCATCAAGCAGCGTGGTAAAGTCAGGAGCTTCATTATAACGCTCAATATCGGGGGCGGATTCCAGGCTGATCTAAAGAGTCTTGTCCCGGCAAGCTCCCACGTCAAACTGGAGGGATTTGACGCCAACGATGTATCGGAGAATGAGTTATCTAGCGATGCTTCAAAGGAGGAGGACAACGCGAGAAAGATTTCCGAAGATGACTTGCGTGAGGTCCTGCCAGAGGATAGCTGCTGGTTACTCTGAGCCAGGGCCTGGGAGGCTGAGGCATGTCAAGCTCCTGGATGTGGACCCAGCCAGTACTCCACTGATGTACGTATGGTTGAAGGTCTTTCTTTCCTTCAGTTCTTACACTAGAAAGCTGTGTCAGACATAGTGAAGCTCACTAATGAGAGGGGGAAACATATGCATCTCCCTTCATGGACGCACACACACAAACACACACACACATCTACACGCGCGCGCGCACACACACACATCTATACACACAAGCACACCAACACACACACACTTGCATGCATGGACATCATGCATCTTAACACATTCACACACGCATACACATGTGCTATGTCTCGCATGCAAACCCGCATGCATGGGCACACACACAAGCATAGACACACGCACACACATGCAAGGGCACGCACGTGCACACACACGCATGTAGGTGCGTGTACATGCGTGTGTGTGTGACACATTGACACCAGCAACTTCCCACACTCACCCACCACTGTCAGAACCACCCACGAACACACACATACATGTAGGTGGATGTCCATGCAGGTGGGTGTATAACACATTGACACCATTATCTTCCCACACATACACACCAATCACCCACAAACACAAATGCACACATGCATGTAGGTGGGTGTCCATGCAGGTGGGTGTCATGTAATTGTGGGGAGGCTATCTGCTCCCCAAACAGTGAGAGTGACTGCTTTTGCAAGCACACCATGTCCGGGCGCGCGAAAGATAACTCTGGACTATCTCCTTTGAAGAGGGGGAGGCAGTAGTCTGAACTTGACCAGATTGTGGGGACAATTTCTTATCAATGTCCTCAAGGAATTCTGAGAGTCTGAGGCTTATAGTTGGGGTCTAACAACATCTACAGGTGTTTTAGTTTTTAATTTGATTTTTCGGTTTGTTTTTGAAAAAAATGCCGTTTTCAAATTCAAATTCAAACATGTGGATGTACCACTATAGCTTATTTGACGATTCATATGTGTTCTACTACTCTTTAACTTGACGCTGTAAAAAAGCCCATGCGATTTGAGAAACATATGACCCTTATATTCCACTTTTCCCTAAACTGATTTTTTGTATTACCGGTAATACACGGCAACCCAGGACAAACAATAATAAAACATAATAAAACCCTCAAGGAAAGATTTTCCCAGCCCCAATAAGATATTCCATTAATACAACATTTCGCATCCCCCAACTCCACTGAGACGAGAAAAGCTTCTCTTTTTGACCTCACAGTCGTCCCCCAGCAAGCCTCACCTTAAACACCTCCACTACGGGAGGGGCATGAGTTGGGCAGGGGCAAAGTCCGCCAGGGATTTGTATTCCCGCTATATGTAGCCATCGCTACTTATGACCCCCTTTTGGCCGAAATTTTCCCTAAAAAGAAGAAGAAACAAATTGCCCTAAGTGGCCCTAAAAAGCTATAAAAGCTGCACCTGGACGAGGCCTAAACCAATAAAACTAGAAAACCCCACTTTCAAATTTGAAAAAACAAATCCCTGAACTCATCAATGTACAGGCACCCATGGCACTCTGAAGGGCGAGCACTCATCACCCGCCAAATTCCCCTTGAATAAATAAATACATATACGAGGGGGGGGCAAGAAAAAACCTGCCGTACCGCACCTTCACTTTGGATAGAGCCTATCCTCAATCTATATAAAAAAAAAAAGTTTTTTTTTAGCCAAAAATAAAGTTGTACAAAAGTTAGAGGGGTCCAAAGTTTTTTTCAACCAAAGCGGCCCAAATCTTAACTTCGCGATAAATCACGTTTGGGTAACCCCATGAAAGATGTAAGGGCATAATGAAATGGGCTTTAAAAGATCTTTCGAATGACCCCCATTTTAGGGGGGGTAGGGTGAGGTAATTGGGTTTTAGGAGGGGGGTGGGGGGGGGGGGGGGGGGGTAAAAAAACTTTTAGCCAACTTTATTTCCCCCCTCTTTTTGTATGAAACGTCCACAATTCCAAAACCATCTGAATCGGACACCATATCGAAGGTGCGGTCCAAAATCTGTCTTTCTGCCCCCCCCTGTACATATATATGTATTTATATGCTGGAGCAAAGTCCTCAATGAACAGGTTACTCATGGCACTCTAAAGGGCGCACACTCATCACCTGCCTAATTCCCCTTGAATACATTCATAAATACTACACCTTATGACGAGGCGTAAGGTCGAGGGGGCCAGCCGGTTGGCTTGCACTGGGGACAACCACCAAGCCTAATTCCCCACCCTCCATCTGGCTGCCTGGTCCACACACATCATTTTGGCGGAGCTCCCAGATTCACCCGTTGTCCGTCTTTAATACCGGAAAATTGAAGCCTGACACGTCAGCCAACTGTCTCATAACTAACTGGCTTCAGTCAGCTCCAGTCTGTTGCCACCTTTTGTTCTGTTGCCAACACACTCCGCCAATTTTCCGCGTCGCTTGCGACGCTGCATAGGACTTGTTAACCGTTCCTATTACAGTTGGGCAAGTCCCTTTAGCCTATTTGGTATACCCCTGGACTGTAACAGCATACACACATACCTTAGGGATCTCCACGACTGGAGGGGCTTGAGTGGCGGGAGCTATGTCTTCAATGTGAAGGTTGCCCATGGCTTGTATATAACTGTGTGTGATGTGCTGGTGTGTGAAGTTATCAAACCGCGTACTCCATAGTTGACCACTTGCATTAGGGCAAACCATCAAGCCTAACTCCCCTCCCTCCATCAGTCTGGCTTATCCACACACATATTTTAGCCCTTCCTATCACGGTTGGGCAAGTACCTTAAGCCTATTTGGCCTACCCCTGGACTGTGACATATATACATACATTTAGTGGCAAACAAGATCAGGCAGTGCAACAGAATACATACATACATACACACATACCTACCTACCTACCTACATACACATACATACCTACACACACATACCTTAGGGATCTCCACCACGTAGAATACATATATACATACATACATACATACATACATACCTTAGGGATCTCCACCACGTAGAATACATACATACATACATACATACATACATACCTTAGGGATCTCAACGACTGGAGGGGCATGAGTGGCGTGAGCCAAGTCCTCGATGTGAAGGTCACCCATGGCATTTTGAATGTTCCCTATAAGCGCGCCTCCTGTTGCGCCTCCTCCCCCCTGTGCATTCTGGTTGTTTGCCATGTGGGAGCTTTGCAAAAGCAAGGCGCCCAAGGAGCCGACGATGGCCGCGGTTTTCCATGGATGCTTGATGGCAATCACTAGTCCAACACCGATCACAAGCATCCTGCAGGGTGGGTGGATGGGTGGGTGGGTGGGAGGGGTAGTGATGGATGGGTGGGTGGGTGGGGTGGGAGGGTGGGTGGGTGGGAGGGAGGGTGGGTGGGTGGGGTGATGGATGGGTGGGTGGGTGGGTGGGTGGGTGGGGTGATGGATGGGTGGGTGGGAGTGGGTGGGAGGGGTAGTGATGGATGGGTGGGTGGGTGGGTGGGTGGCTGGGGTGATGGATGGGTGGGTGGGTGGCTGGGGGGCGTTGTCTGTGCCTGTGTGTGTGTTTGGGGTGGGGGTGTTTGGGGTGAGGTGGGGGGTGGGGTGGGAGGTGGAGTGGCCTTCTCCTCCCCCCTGGGCATTCTGGTCGTTTTGCATGTGGGAGCTCTGCAAGAGCAAGGCGCCCAAGGAGCCGACGATGGCCGCAGTTTTCCATGGATGCTTGATGGCGATCACTAGTCCAACACCGATCACCAGCATCCTGAGGGGTGTAGGGGGTGGGGCGGGGCGGGGTGTGTGGGTCTGTGGGTGTGTGGGTGTGTGGCAGCGATTTTTAATGGATGACTGATTGCGATGGCTAGTCCAACACTGATAGCCAGCATCATGAGGGGTGTGTGGGTAGTGAGGTGGTGGGTGGGTGGGGTGGGGTGGGTTGGTGGGGCGTGTGTCTGTGTCTGTGTGTGTTTGGGGTGGGGTAGGGTAGGGGGGGAGAGCCGACGATAGCAGAGGTTTTCAATGGATACTTGATGGCAATCACAAGTCCAACACTGATAGCCAGTATCCTGAGGGGTGGGTGGGTGGGGTGGGGTGGGGGGGCGTGTTTGTTTGTTTGTGTGTGTCATCCAGTGGACGAGTGGACGGTTGGATGGGTGTGTGGATTAGATGGTGGATGGATGGTTGGATGGATGGTGGATGGACGGGAGAATGGTTGGATGGATGAAGTTTATTGGAGTGCCTGATTTGCAAAGCTCAGCATTTTGATGGTTATGTGCATACCTTATATATGATTTACTACATGGTTGAGCTCGTTGAACAGATGAAGGTGCTGGGTTCGAATCCCTACGGTGCGCTTCAGTGTTTGCTGCCGCTGTCAACTGCCATGGTAGCTATGCACAGGTGAAGTAGCAGCCCGTTCTCTACCGCCATTAGATAATAATACCACGCCCCACCAGCAATCTCATCTCTATGTAATGATGTTTGACCCACCAGGCGGTTTGATGGTTATGTGCATACCTTATGTATGTTATGTATATTATATTATTATGCACTGCCAATGCAGTGTCTATGCAATGGCGTTTGTTCCCCCACAACATCAGAGCAGAGTACCGACTGCTCTGGCCAGACATCCATTTTCAGAACCCCATCCCGACCCAGTGCCTCATAGCTTTTCTTTTCGGCTACTGGCAGCAGCTTCTATGCAGCTCCCTGAGGCAGCCACTGGGCTAAGCCCCCTAAGATTCCATCAGTCCTGGAAAGCTGGTTCTGTCAGCTTATAGATGCACTGCTTTGTTGCAAATTGAGCGACTCGGTGCGCCCCCAGTGCGAGCCGCTGCCCTCCAAACCCTTTGAAACGCAAATCGAGAAGCTCTGGGGAGCAATTTTGACTACTTTACCCAAACCCAAGCACCGCCATGCAGCGGCAGAATTGCACCGGAATTGCTAGGCGTCGTTAAAAAAAACTGTGTACAGATGCACTATGTTGCGTTAGTCTTTGGTTGAATAGCCAGGCAGGGGAGCTGCCTAGAAGCTGCTGCTCATAGCTCAAAAGAAAACACTGCAGTGCCTGGCAGGGACCTTGATGGGGGTCAGGTCTGGGTTGTTGGTTCTGTCACCATTCTGTCACCATTTTAGAACCCCATTCCAACCCAGTACCTGGCAGGAACCTTGATGGGGGGCTCTGTCACCATTCTGTCACCATTCTGTCATGCCACCATTATGTCACCATTACGCAACCAATTTCAGAACCCCATTCCGACCCAGCACCTGGCAGGGACCTTGATGGGGCGCAGGTCCCCATTCTGTCCTGTTACCATTCTGTCACCATTTTTAGAACCCCATTCTGACCTAGTAACTGGCAGGGACCTTGATGGGGGGCGATTCCCCACTCTGTCACCATTTTCAGAACCCCATTCCTAACCAGTACCTTGCAGGGACCTTGATGGGGGGCAGGTCCCCATTATGTCCTGCCACCATTCTGTCACCATTCTGTCACCAATTTTAGAACCCCATTCCGAACCAGTACCTGGCAGGGACCTTGATGGGGGGCAGGTCCCCCTTCTGTTCCCATTCTGTCACCATTTTCAGAACCCCATTCCGACCCAGTACCTGGCAGGGACCTTGATAGGGGGCATGCCTGGGTTGTTCTTTGCAGCATTTTCTAGTTTGACCAGCTCCTCCTTTGCCTTGTTCACCAGCTTCCCAAGCAAGGGTAGCAGCTTCTTGAGTCTAGCCAGGCCCACGCCACCCCCTTGAGCTCCAGCGCAGGCCACAGACTGAGAAACAAGTGCAAATTGAAGTAAAGAATTTAAGAGATACATTGGGAGGGATTGGGTGGTGTGTGGGTGTGTGTGGGATGGTGGGGTGTGTGTGTGGGGTGTGGGTGTGGGTGGGTGGGTGGGGGAGGGGGTGGGGGTATGGTGGTTTGGTGGTTGTGGGGTGGAGCTGTGGTGGTGTGGTGATGGTGTTGTGTGGTGATGGTGTGTTGTGTATGGAGTGTAGGTGAGTAAACAGGCGAAGGAGAAAGTCTCTTCAGCATCTCCATTCGATATGCTGGCAAGGGCGGTGAGAAGGCCACCACAGACACCTCCAGCACCTCCAGCGACCTCAGTTACAAAAACAAAAAAAAAGCAAGCCCCCTACCACACCACACCACACCTGGATGATATTAATCAGTGGGTTCTCCTCAGCATCTCCATTCGATATGTTGGCAAGGGCAGTGAGAAGGCCACCGGCACCTCCAGCACCTCCGGTAACCTCTGAAATTTTTGAAAGGAAATCTGGCAGAGCCTTGAGGAAGAGCAGCATGGGAGAGTCCGACCCAAACATGTCGTCAGCTGCCCGGGCTACCTCATCCTTGTTCTTGCCTGGGAATTTTGAATTTGAATTTTAAATTTGAATTTTGAAAATTGAGGAAGAGCAGCATGGGAGAGTCCGACCCAAAGCCTCTGACCTTGTGGCAGGGGGTCGATACGCCTTTCATCCTGCAGAAACTTCAGTCGCGGTAGCTTGCGCGATCCCACACAGCGATCTCGTTGAAGTCGATTCAAGCTTTTTGTACATCTTGTGTACTGCCAGCCGGCCTCCTGAGCTGGGCAGCTCGCGGCTAGATGCGAATGCAAACATAAATTAGCTGCGCGCCTAGCTGGCGCATTTGCGAACAATATGATCCACTCAGAATTCAATTCCGCGCAGTTGGGGTCGTGTAGGAACTTGAATCACAATAGGGATTCAACTCAGGGCGTTTTAGGACTTAGGCACTTATGGAGATAGATTTTTAAATAAATAAACAAATAAACACACAAAAACATGATACGCCTTATTACGAGATGTGGGATTGAAGGGCCTAGCCAGTCAGCTGGCCTGGATCCCTCGTCCTTGTTCTTGCCGGGGTGTGGGATTAATAAAAAATATAAAAATCATATATATACGAGGGTGTGTGTGTGTGTGGGGGGGGGGGGGGGGGGCGGCAAGGAATCATATTTTGTACTGCATCATCGATATGGATAGAGAACCGCGAGCACATCTCTATACCCTCGAGATCATGCGGGAACACAAAGGGGGGACTGAGATACGGGGGTGGGGGGGGTGGGGGGGGTCGGATGCACGATCTGGTCCCCAACGAGGTTCCTAAAGCAGTCAAGCCTGGAGTCAATCCCCCCCCCCCCCTCACACACATACACACACGTACCCCCACCTTCACCCTCCTGACCTCACCCCCACCTTCACACCACCCACGACACCACACCCAAGCTGATCCTCAGGCTCCAGAGTACAATTTGAGCCAATTAAGCCATGCCGACAGATGCCGATGATGAAAATGATAGATAGACAGACAGATAACGCCCTCAGTTATTGCCATACCTAGTGATCTCCTTCAAGGGTACAGACTACGGAGTGCCTAAGAAAGTTGAAAAATAACTAAAAACTGAATAACGATGATCAAACATGATATTTGTATATTTTGGATCCATGGTTGTAAAGGCTTTGACGAGCTGATGCTCATGGAACCCCCTTTCACTACATGTTACTGCCTGGGTGTCCGGGTATGATGCCTCAAAGTGTTTGCGTGTGTGTGGGGGGGTGGGGGGGTGGGGGGGGTCAGGGGTTTAAATAACAACTTCCAGTGATGCAGTCTAACAACGCTATTTTTGCTTCCCCCCCCCCCCCCCTCCCCCTCGTATATATACATGCAAAAACATGTTCTGCCTTATGACGGTGGTGGGAGGTTGAGGGGGCCATTCAAATGCAGCTGAAAGCTACGGGCTTGACCGAGTGACTGGCTAATGGAGCTGGTTGGAAGCTGCTACCTGTAGCCCCAAAATAAAAAGAAACAGTGGATGGAATGTGGTAAGGTCTCTGACCCTTGAAAATGATTCTGACATGCTACATGAAGTTGGCCACTAAAGGACATGCACGAGTGTGGCACTGGTTGATGATGATATGCATGAGATTCGTGTCCACATGTGATGTTCTACGACGTTCTTGGGGCGGATGGAAGGCGGTAAGGTTACTTACCATTGAACAGGATTCTGACACGCTTCATGAAGTTGGGCACCACTTGACTGAATGGTAAGGAGCGGTTCTTGCTACAGTGATCAATTAATTGTGTGATTCTCATCGCACTTTTTGGCGGAGCCCCCCCTTCTGGGAGGCGGGAGCCCCCAGGGTTACCCATTAGTCCGTCTGTCCAACCGCCCCCCTGAGACGAACCCTGACACGCCAGCCAACAGTCTCGTTAATAACGATGTTGGGGTGGATGGAAGGCGGTGAGGTCACTGACCTTTGAAAAGGATCCTGACACGCTTGATGAAGTTGGCTACTATAGGACATACACAAGTGAGGCACTGGTGTACATCCTATACTGATTACCCATGAAAAGGGTTCTGGCACGCTTGATGAAGTTGGCTACTATAGGGCATACACAAGTGAGGCACTGGCTTATGATTATATGCATGAGATTCGTGTCCATGTATGATGTTCTACAATTATGGAAGGCGGCAAGGTCACAAACTCTTGTCAGAGTGGTGAACTACAGGCACACGTACGGATGCTATATCGGCATCTAGATCTAGATGTCCTTAGAGCTCCTGTAGCCTAGCTGTCGTGACAATAATGTATATTCCAGAGTGGAACAGATTACCCAGCGGTCGCGAACAGTCTCTAGATCTAGATCTAGATGCCGATATAGCATCCGTGTGCCTGTAGTTTACCACTCTGACAACTCTTTGAGAGGATTTGACATGCAGCATGAATTTGGCCACTATAAGATATACACAAGTGTGGCACTGGCTACTGGTTTATGATTATATACATGCGATTCATGTCCATGCATGATGCTCTACAATGATGTTGGGGTAAATGGAAGGCGGTAAGGTCATTTACAATTGAAAAGGATTCTGACAGGCTTGATTATGTTGGCCACCACTTGAAAAGGTAAAAATATTCTTAGACTTTAAATTCATTATCTCACTTACCCTTGAAAAGGATTCTGATAGGCTTGATGCAGTTGGCTAAACTCTTGACAAAAAACTGCAGTCACCCTAGCCCTTAATCCTGAGCCCCCAACTAAACTTGTGACAAAGCCTGTAGTAACCGGCTAAACAATCATAAATTCACTCACCCTTAAAATGGATTCTGACACGCTTGATGAAGTTGGCCACCACTTGAAAAGGCAAAATCATTCTTAGACTATAAATCCATGAAGTCGCTTACCCTCGAAAAGGATTATGACACGCTTGATAACGTTGGCCACCACTTGGAAAGGTACAAACATTCTTAGACTATAAAATCATGAATTTACCTACCCTTGACAAGGATTCTGACAGGCTTGATAACGTTGGGCACCACTTTAAAAGGTAAAAACATTCTTAGACTATAAAATCATGAATTTACCTACCCTTGAAAAGGATTCTGACAGGCTTGATAACGTTGGGCACCACTTTAAAAGGTAAAAACAATCATAGGCTATAAATTACATATTTGTTCTTTCACTTACTCTTGAACAGGATTCTGACTCGCTTGATGAAATGGCCACCACTTGGAAAGGTAAAAACAATTAAAAGCTATAAATTAATAAAGTGACTTACACTTAAACAGGATTCTGACACGCTTGATAAAGTTGGCTACTAATTGAAAAGGTAAAAACATCCATAGACTAAAGAATCATGAAGTCGTTTACCCTTGAAAAGGATTCTGACACGCTTGATGAAGTTGGCCACCACTTGACTGAATGGTAAGGAGCGGTTCTTGATAAACCTGTTGCGTGAATCTCCAGCCCTGCAACATGGGTTTGTTCTGAGAGTTGGTGGTGGTGGTGGTGGTGTAGTTGTTGTTGTTGTTGTTGTGGGTGGTGGTGGTGGTGGTGGTGGTGCTGTTGGTGTTTTTGGTTGTGGTGTTGGTGTTGGTGTTGGTTGCTGTTCCAACCTTGTTGATGAACCTGCTGCATGAATCTCCAGGCCAGAAAGGTGCTTTGTCTTCTTGTGAGAGTTGGTGTTGGTGTTTTTGGCGGCTGTGGAGGTGGTGGTTTCTGTCCCAACCCTATTCATAAACCTGCTGCGTAAATCTACAGCCCAGAAAGGTGCTTCGTCTTCTTCTGAGAGTTGGTGTTGGTGGTGTTGGTAGTGGTTTCTGTCCCAAACCTATTCATAAACCTGCTTCGTCAATCTCCAGCCCTGCAAGATAAGGTTTTAAAATATTATTGTGAGGATACAATTATAATATATTGTTTTGAGGATAAGATGTAAAGATGCAATTTTCAGATTTCCCGAGTTTTGGTATGTGCTGCCCAGGGGCCATCAAGAATGTTATTTTTGACACCCATGCTAAGAAGTTTGTTTTTTTGCCCTTACCCCCCCCCCCCCCCCTCCCTCATTGGCTTAAAAGGCCAATATCTTCCCCAGCAATAATAATTATGTCATGAAAGTTAGGTGTATACTGACCCTCAAGTCGAGCTCCAACAGTTAGTCATCTTAAAAATGTGGTTTGGCTTATGTATAAGCGACCCCTGCCCCCCCCCCCCCCCCCCCCCCTGCCCCCTTCCAAGCCGAAAGTATTTCCGATAATATGAGGTAGGCTGCAAAGTGAGTTTCATCTGCGGTTACATTTGTTACAAAGTATAGTTCATAAATAACATCAGTCAGATGCAGGTCCACCCGACACCCACACAAAGTACACTATTTTTCTAGCCTGATCCAGGTCAAATTGCCGGTAGCCTTGTGGGCAGCTGTCAAGAGGGCAGACCCCCCAAGTTTTGTTTTTGTCCCTATCTGGCGAATGGATAATTCTCAACAATGTGACTGCATGTTTGCTGCATGTCTTACCTTGTAGACCATCCACAGGGCACTGAACCACAGCATTGCAGATGTTGCAAGTTTTCGTCAAGGGCTCGGGTGCGGAAGGCGCCTCATCTCGAGTTGTGGGAGATTTGGCCTGGGCTGCTCTAGCCTCAGCCTCAGCCCTGGCCTTGACCTTTGCATTTCTTTTCATCCGTTGCTATAAACAAGCGCGGATTCCCGCTGCTTGAGCTTCCAACTTCTTAGTCGGGAACTTGTCGGCTCTGGTTGTGAAGTTCTGGTTGGAGTCAAGACAGGATGTACCTTCCAGTACATCCACTTAATTACACCCTGTGTGTAATCAACCAACGACTGCACATTCGTAACGCTTTCGTCGAGGCAATTTCGATGGTGTGCAGCACGTTCGATGTGAAGAAAAATTGAGATCGGCCTCGACCCCCCCCCCCCCCCCCCCCCCCCCCCCTTTGGGACCCCCTCATATCTCAGCCCCCAGGCACTTTTTCACTTTTTTCTACCGTTTCAGGGTCTACGACCAAATCGGATACGATTAACAGCTTGCGCCTCCCCACATCCGTTTTGATGGCCGCCCGGTGCTGCCAATGAAATTTACAACGCGGCAATACCTTGCACCCCATGAACAATTTTTCCCCATAAATGAAATGGAATTAATTATTATACCTTCATATATGTTTCTTAACGTATATGCCTGGTATACGAATTAATTAGTATACCTTCATTTATGTTTCTAAACGTATATGCCTGGTATACGGCTCATGACTATACGTACATGGCTCAAATGGAAACAAAGTATAAATACATGCACATGCCCATACATACTTCTGTGCCATCGCCCATGCCCATGCCATGCCCGTGCAGCGATGTTGAAGCAGATTGACTCACCCCAGAATGCTGAGCAGCAGGTTGACGGCGGATGCCCCAATGCCTGGAAGGGGAGGGGGGCATCCGTCTTGGAGCCCACCTCACACACATGCCGCTGCCGCTGCCGCTGCCCATGCCCTTGCCCATGCCTACACCTGCGCACATGCCCATGAACTGGAATTCTAGTGGTTTGACTCACCCCAGAATGCTGTGCGGCAGGTTGACGGCGGAGGCCCCGATGCCTGTAAGGGGAGGGGGGCACCGATCTTGGAGCCCACCTCATAAACATGCCGCTGCCGCTGCTGCTGCCACTTCCCATGCCTATGCTCATGCCCATGCCCATGCTTATGCACGTGCCCGTGCCCATACCTATGCCAACGCATATGCCCATGCACTGGGATCCTAGTGGTTTGACTCAACCCAGAATGTTGAGCAGCAGGTTGATGGCGGAGGCCCCAATGGGAGGGGGGCACCTGTATTGGGGCCCATCTCACACACACGCCGCTGCCGCCTCCCATGCCCATGCCTATGCTCATGCCCATGCCCATACCCATGCCTATGCCCATGACCATACCTATGCCTGTGCACATGCCCATGTACTGGAATCCTAGTGGTTTGACCCACCCAGAATGTTGAGCAGCAGGTTAATGGCATAGGCCCCAATGCTATGAAGGGGAGGGGAGGCATCCGTCTTGGGGCCCACCTCACACACATGCCGCTGCCGCTGTCACTTCCCATGCCTATGCTCATGCCCATACCTATGCCCATTCCCATACCTGTGCCCATGCCCATGCCTAAGCCCATGCCCAAACCTACGCCCGTGCCCATGCCTTTTGCAGACCCGTGCCCATGTCCATACCTATGCCCGTGCCCATGCCTTTTGCAGACTCGTGCCCATGCCTATTGCAGACTCATGCCCATGCCCATGCCCATACACATGCTCATGCCTTTTGCAAAACCCTATGCATGCACTGGGATACTAGTCGTTTGACTCACCCCAGAATGTTGAGCAGCAGGTTGACGGCGGAGGCCCCAATGTCTGGAGGGGGAGGAGCACCGGCCTTGGGCCCGCTGATGACAATAGTCTCGTGATCAAGCATGGTACCACTGTGGCAGCAATCTGCAATGAGGCGGGTAGGTGGGTGAGTAGGTGGGTGAGTAGTGTAAGCCAGGTGATGATGACTGATGACAATAGTCTCATAACCAAGCATGGAACCACTGTGGCAGCAATCTGTAATGAGGCGGGTAGGTGGGTGAGTAGGTGGGTGAGTAGTGAAAGCCAGGTGATGATGACTGATGACAATAGTCTCATAACCAAGCATGGTACCACTGTGGCAGCAATCTGCAATGAGGCGGGTAGGTGGGTGAGTAGGTGGGTGAGTAGTGAAAGCCAGGTGATGATGACTGATGACAATAGTCTCATAACCAAGCATGGTACCACTGTGGCAGCAATCTGCAATGAGGCGGGTAGGTGGGTGAGTAGGTGGGTGAGTAGTGAAAGCCAGGTGATAATGACTGATGACAATAGTCTCATCATCAAGCATGGTACCACTGTGGCAGCAATCTGCAATGAGGCGGGTAGGTGGGTGAGTAGGTGGGTGAGTAGTGAAAGCCTGGTGATGATGACTGATGACAATAGTCTCATCATCAAGCATGGTACCACTGTGGCAGCAATCTGCAATGAGGCGGGTAGGTGGGTGAGTAGGTGGGTGAGTAGTGAAAGCCAGGTGATGATGACTGATGACAATAGTCTCATCATCAAGCATGGTACCACTGTGGCAGCAATCTGCAATGAGGCGGGTAGGTGGATGAGTAGGTGGGTAAGTAGTGAAAGCCAGGTGATGATGACTGATGACAATAGTCTCATCATTAAGCATGGTACCACTGTGGCAGCAATCTGCAATGGGGCGGGTAGGTGGGTGAGTAGGTGGGTGAGTAGTGAAAGCCAGGTGATGATGACTGATGACAATAGTCTCATCATCAAGCATGGTACCACTGTGGCAGCAATCTGCAAAGAGGCGGGTAGGTGGGTGAGTAGGTGGGTGAGTAGTGAAAGCCAGGTGATGATGACTGATGACAATGGTCTCATAATCAAGCATGGTACCACTGTGGCAGAAATCTGCAATGAGGACCGCAAAGTTCCGTGATGTTTTTTAGTCTACAAGCTGCTCATGCCTAGCTCTTCCCACCCATCACAAGCATTAGATACCCAACCCCCCAACCCCCCCTGGTCAGCACTTTGCTGGTTGGCACTTATTTCCCTTAACCGCCTACACCTAAAGCACCTTAACCATAAACCAACTGAACCCTAAACCACCTAACACGTAGTGCTGACCAGCTAAGTCCTGAACAGCTTCCCCCTGCCCACTATCCAGTGGTAATCATTATGCTAGTTAATAACACAATAGTCACAATTGACAAAAACTGCTACCATAGTGATTCTCCATGGTGAACAATACCGTGGTAAACAATACGGTGATTAACAGAACAATAGTCAACGATTGAGTATACCTGCTACCATGGTGAATTTCCAAGGTAAACAATACTGTGGCAATCAATACGGTGGAAATCAATAAGGTGGTAATCATTACCGTGGTTAACAGTATGATAATCAACAATCGAATATACCTGCTACCATGGTACACAATACGGTGGTACCCAATACGGTGGTATTCAATAAGGTGGTTATCATTGTGCTAGTAAATAATACGACAGTCAACGATTGACTATACCTGCTACCATGGTAAACAATACCATGGTAAGCAATACAATGGTACACAATACAGTGGTTAGCAATAAGATGATAATCATTAAGCTAGTAAACAATGTGATAGTCAAAGATTGACTATATACCTGAATTTGCATGGTAAACAATACTGTGGCTATGGATACGGTGGTAATCATTACGGTGGTTAACAGTACGATAATCAACAATCGAATATACCTGCTACCATGGTAAACAATACAGTGGTAAGCAATATAGTGGTAAACATACCTGCTACCATGGTGAATTTCCCTCGGCACGGGGCAACTATGCGCTGCAGCTCGTTGTCGGTGATGCAATTCTGAAGGGGAAGAGGTTTGGTTAGGATGAGTGATGAGTATGGGTCAGCTATGTTATATAATATTAGTGAATAAATAACATTATATAATATAATATTAGTCGGGCGAGCCATCTCACCAAAATTTTGAATTTATTTGAAAAACTAATATTATTGTGACACTATAATAATATTAGTTAATATTAGTTTTCCAAACACTTATACTAGTTGCCATTTCCTAGTTATGAGTGAGTGAGTGGATGCATGTTGGTCAAACATTATTTCACCAGTATGAGATTCCCTCTCTGTGTGACAGGAAGGGGAGGGGGGGCGATGGAAGCTCAAAGGCACGTAGCAACGTACATAAAAACATCATCATCATCATCATAATCATAGTCATCATTATCATCATCATCATCATCGTCGTCGTCATTGTCATCATCACCATCATCATGATCATCATCATCCTCATCGTCATCATCGTCATCATCATCACCATCATCATCATCATCACCGTCATCATCATCATCATCATCGTCATTGCCACCATCATTATCATCATCATCACCGTCATCATCATCATCATCATCATCATCATCATCATCATCATCATCATCATCATCATCACCATCATCATCATTAGGCTTTACCATGTCAGTTGGGCAGATAGCTTCATCCTTGCCGTCAGTCTCTTTGGGATCCAATGTAGGGACTGCGATGTGGTGTGATGGTGGTTTGATGGTGGTATGATGGTGGTGTGATGGTGGTGTGATGGTGGTATGATGGTGGTGTGATGGTGGTGTGATAGTGGTGTGATGGTGGTGTGATGGTGGTGTGGGGTTGTGGTGGTGTGTGGTGGTGGATTTGTGGTGATGTCGAGGGGTCCAATGTAGAGACTGCCATAGAAACATGATGGTGACGTGATGGTGGTGTGATGGTGGGTTGGGTTTGTAGTGGTGTGATAATGGAATGTTGGTGGTTTGAGGTTGTGTTGGTTTGGATTTGTGGTGGTGTCGAGGGGTCCAATGTAGAGACTGCCATAGAAACATGATGGTGACGTGATGGTGGTGTGATGGTGGGTTGGGTTTGTGGTGGTGTGATAATGGAATGTTGGTGATTTGTGGTTGTGTTGGTTTGGATTTGTGGTGGTGTCAAGGGGTCCAATGTAGAGACTGAGATAGAAAGATGATGGTGACGTGATGGTGGTGTGATGGTGGTGTGATGGTGGGTTGGGTTTGTGGTGGTGTGATAATGGAATGTTGGTGGTTGGTGGTTGTGTTGGTTTGGATTTGTGGTGGTGTCGAGGGGTCCAATGTAGAGACTGAGATAGAAACATGATGGTGACGTGATGGTGGTGTGTGGTTGTGGATTTGTGAGGATGTGGAGGGGTCCAATGTACAGACTGCGATAGCAATATGATGGTGGTGTGATATTGGTGTGATGGTGGTGCGGGGCTGTGGTGGTGATGAGGTGGAGGTTCGGAGGGGTCCAATGTAGGGACTATGATAGCAACACGCAGCAGTATAAATAAATAGTATAAATAAATTCTCTACATAAAATATTATAAACAGAAAGTATACATAAATAACATAAATAAATAGCACAAATAAAATTGTATAAATATTACAATAGTCAACTTGTATAAATAAATACATAGGTTGGGGGGGGGAGGGGGGGGGGGGGGGGGGGGGGGGGGCATCCTGTTTGCTTGCCCTGGGGCCAACCACCATAACATGCAACAGTACTAAAGTTGCATATCAACATTCAGCAGTACGAAGCTAGGCATGCGTTGACTGACTTGATGTACAGTTGTTTGCTTTGCATTGTATAGAAGTGTGTGATGCATCAACAACTGTGATTGCAACATTTAGCAGTGCTAAGCTAGACGTGCGTTGACTGACTTGTTTTACATTTGTTTGCTTTGCATTGTATGATTTGATATATGATTTGTTTAAAAGTGCAATAGCAACAAGCTCATCTAACCATTATCTGTCCGACTTGATGCACACTTGTTTGCTTTGCATTGTTCATAAGTGTGTGATATGCTTACAACTGAAATAGCCCCTTTCAGTGATATACAATGGTCTGGTGGTAGACCAGATCGCATGAGGATGAAGAGTCGGGGGTTCGACTCCCCCTTCGGTCGCTCTTGGGCGTTGCAGGTCGTCGTCAACCGCGATGGTAGCTTGTCCAGTTGAGGTAGGAGACCGCTCCCCTGCCGCGTACGACGGGCTCCCTTAACACCATGCCCCACCAGGTGTTATCATTACAACTGAAATAGGAACATACACCCCCACCCCCACCCCCTGTCCACCTATGTGTCCACCCTACCTCAAGCGCCCCGCCTTACTCTGAGTGCCATGGTCACTGAAGTGAAACATTGCCATATTTTGGGGCCCAGTCTTTGCAACCACCACCACCACCTCCTGTCCACCCAGCACCCGCACCAGCACCCCCAAGCCCCTGTCCACCCCGTGTCCACCCCACCTCAAGCGCCCCAACTTACTCTGAGTGCCATGGTCACTGAAGTGAAAGATTGCCACATAGTTGGGCCCAGTGTTTGCAACCACCACCACCACCCCCTGTCCACCCAGCACCCACACCCCTCACCCACACCCCAAAGTCCCTTCCACCCCCTATCCACCCAACCTCAAGCGCCCCAACTTACTCAGAGTGCCATGGCCACTAAAGTAAAAAATTGCCACATCCTTGGGCCCAGTCTTTGCACACACACACGCACACACACACACACCTGCCCCCCCCCTCCTGTCCACACCATGTGTTCACCCCACTTTAAGCGCCCCAACTTACTCTGAGTGCCATGGCCACTGAAGTAACAAACTGCCACATCGTTGGGCCAAGTCTTTGCACACACACACACACCTTGTCAACACCCCAACAACATCCCACTCCCAAGCCCCTTCCACACCCTGTATTCCACCCACCTCAAGCGCCCCAACTTACTCTGAGTGCCATGGCCACTGAAGTAAAAAACTGCCACATCCTTGGGCCCAGTCTTTGCACGTACACACACGCACACACACACACACACACCACAAAAAACACACAAACACAACACACACACACACACCTGTCCACCCCTGTGTTCCCCCCACCTCAAGCGCCCCGCCTTACTCTGAGTGCCATGGCCACTGAAGTGAAAGATTGCCACATCGTTGGACCCAGTCTTTGCAATCATTTCAGCCAGCTGGATCTTGATTTCCTTGCCTGCACCAGGGAATGCAAACAACCGATAAATATGATGAAGGTGGTGGTGACGATGATGGCGCTGGGGGGTTCAGAGGGCAGCGCCAAACTTATGCGTCGCCATGCAACGACGGAATGGTGATGCAGTGGCGACGCGTCGTCTGAAGAAGAAGAAATACACAGTCTGGTCCTCCCCCTACCCGGTCCAACTTCTGAATGATTACATTACAGGACAGCATCAAATGACAGGCAGGGCTTACCTCTAAGCTGCTTGATTCCTTAATCTGTGTCGATCATGATGATGATGTTGTCGTACATAAAGCCATGCACGCGCCCTAACTCCAGGCAGGGCTTACCTGCAGGCTGCTTGAATCCTTTATCTGGGTCGATCATGATGATGGTGTTGTCATACATCAAGCCATGCATGCACCCCAACTCCAGGCAGGGCAGGACTTCCAGGAAGATCTTACATACGGGCTGCTTGAATCCTTCATATGCGTCGATCACGATGATGGTGTTGTCATACATCAAGCCATGCATGCGCCCCAACTCCAGGCAGGACAGGACTTACAGGCAGGGCTTACCTGCTGGCTGCTTGAATCCTTCATCTGTGTCGATCATGATGATGATGTTGCCAACCACAAAAACATGCAAGCACCCAAACTCCTTACTCCAATCCTCCTCCTACCCAGTCCAAATTTTTAATGACTGCATTACTGGATAGCATCGAACTACAGGCTTTGCATAAGTAAATGAACCAGTGACTTACCTGTGGGCTGCTTGTATCTGCGCTGATCATGATGATGATGTTGCCAACCACAAAAACATGTAAGCACCCCAACTCCATACTCCAATCCTCCGCCTTCCCAGTCCAACTTTTTAATGATTGCATTACAGGACAGCATGGAACTACAGGCTTTTTGAAAGAAAGGTAGCAGTGTTTTACCTGTGGGCTGCTTCTTTGAATTTTTGATCTGTGCCGATCATGATGATGATGTTGTCACTCATAAAGCCATGCATGCGCCCCAACTCCTGACAGGGCAGGACTTACCTGTGGGCTGCTTGAATCTTTTATCTGTGTCAATCATGATGATGATATTGTCATCCTCAAAGCCGTAGTACTTCATCACCAGCTCCCTCATCCCCGCAACATCTGAGCGAATGTGGCACAGCTAGAAACATTCAGTTGCATTAATGGATTTTAATAAAATTAAAAGTGGCATAGCAGTAGTACTTTGTCACCAGCTCCCGCATCCCCGCAGCATCTGAGCGAATGTGGCACAGCTAGAAACATGCATTAGCTTTATCGGATTTTATGAAAAGTAAACTGTCAAATGTGTAACGACATATTTCAGGCTACAACTATCGCTAATTACGGATTTTTTTACCACAAGAGACTAACTACTGACACACCCATTGAGCTGCCGCAAAAAAACTGTACTACCTGGCTGTAACTTGTACCGCTCACCTCTTCTTCAAGGCTATATCAGGTTATCTCAGGCTATTGGGGGCTATTTGGGGCTATTAAAGTTTTTTCAGGTTATTTCAGGCTATTGGGGGCTATTTGCGGCTATTAAAGTGTTTTCAGGTTATTTCAGGCTATTGGGATGGGGGCTATTTGGGGCTATTACATTTTATTTCAGGCTATTTCAGGCTATAACTAATGCTAATTACGGATTTTATTCTCACAAGAGACTCACCAGTGATGCACCCATTGAGCTGCCGCAGAAAATCTGTACTACCTGGCCCTAATTCGTACTGCTCACCTCTCATTCCAAGCTATTTTAGGCTATTTAGGGCTATTTCAGGCTATTCTAGGCTACAACCAGCTATAAATAACTCAATTCCCTGAAGAGGTGTGTTTCGTGAGTTTACAGGCCTCTATGCACCCTAGTTCTTTCAGGCTATTTCAAGCTATTACTAACGCTAATTACGGAATATTTCTTTTCATTCGAGACTCACCATTGACGCACCCATTGAGCTGCCGCAGAAGGAGTTTAGAAGGCAGGGGGGATAAGGAGGTCAGTATGTGTTGAGATGAATTGGTTAATGGATTGATTAACACACGTGATCAGGCGGTACAGCATGGTATGACACTTCATGGTATGCGACTTCATCTTACGGCCATGGTGCGGCTTGGGATGGCAATGTATGTGTGCATTTATGTTGCAGTCCAAGGATAGGCCAAATAGGCTCAAGGGACTTGCCCAACCGTGGCAGGAAGGGCTAAAAAGAAAAGGCACTGATGAACTGAAAACAAAACAACCGTTTTACCGACGGGGCACCTCAGTTCGTGCTACAGTGGGATGGCAATGTACTGCACTTCATCCCACAGAAATGGTACGACATAGTACGTTAATGTACTACAGTTCATGGTACAGAAAGGGTGTGGTGTATTGCAGCAATGTACTGCACTTCATCCCACAGAAATAGTACGACATGGTGCGGTAATGTACTACAGCTCATGGTACAGAAAGGGTGTGGTGTATCACAGCAATGTACTGCACTGCATCCCACAGAAATGGTACGACGTGGTACGGTAATGTACTACAGTTCATGGTACAGAAAGGTACAGCAAGGGTGTGGTGTGTCACAGCAATGTACTGCACTCCATCCCACAGAAATGGTACGACATGGTACGGTAATGTACTACAGTTCATGGTACAGCAAAGCTACAGCAAAGGTACAGCAAAGGTACAGCAAGGGTGTGTTGTATTACAGCAATGTACTGCACTTCATCCCATGAAAATGGTACGACATGGTGTGGTTATGTACTACAGCTCATGGTACATGAAGGGTATGGTTTATACCAGCAATGTACTGCACTTCATCCCATGGAAATGGTACGATATGGTACGGTTATGTACTACAGTTCATGGTACGGCGTGGGAATGCAATGTACTGCACATCTCACGGAAATGGTACGGCATGGCGTGGTAATGCACTACAGTTCATGGTATAGCAAGGGTATGGTACATTACAGCAATGTAAAGCAGATCATCTTACAGCAATGGTACAGCAACAGTACTGCATGGTACTGAAATATACTGCAGTACATCACATGGCTATTCGCACCTGGGATCCTGTCCCTGGGTAGTTACAACCCTGCATATGTATTTTTTGTAGGTGAGTGTGTGCAGGTGGGGGTGGGGGTGGGGGGGAGAGGTTGTGGTTGTGTGTGTGTGTGTGTGGGGGGGGGGGGGGGGGGGGGGGGGGGGGGGGGGGGGGGGGGGGGGGGTAGGTATTTAGGTAAGTTACAGTCCAGGGGTAGGTCGTATAGGCTTAAAGGACTTGACCAATCGTGACGGAAAGGGATAAAAAGAAAAAGCGTTGATGAACTGAGCCCCAAACAATCGTTATTCTGACGGGGCTCTGTGTTTGTGCTACATTTATTATTTAAGTCTACAATTATAATTAAATCGTCATCCCACATGGGATGATAATTTAATTGTGTGATTTGTAGGGTGTGTGTGTGTGTGGTGGTGGTGGTGGTGGGGGGGGTGGGGGGGGGGGGGGGGCTGTGCTGATGGTGTTGGTGTGGGTGGCTGTGGGTGGGATGGGATTGGTCTCAGGTGCTTGGGTGTGCGGGGGTGAGGGTGTGGGTGAGTATGTCAGGTGTGAGATAGCCACACACAGGCTTGAACTGAGCTTCATAGTTTGCAGTGCAACAGGTGGCAGGCCACTAGCGCCGGTGTGTGACAGTATAGGTGTAGGTCGTATGGATGCTTTGGGACGCGGGTGAGGTAGGGTAGGTGTGGCATAGCCAAAATCAGAGGCTTTAATTAATTAATTTTGAAACATGGGTTGAGCAGGTTAACCATCCGGCAGGCTCATGGGGTTGGGAGCTGGCGTGTGTGTGTGTGTGTGTGTGTGTGTGTGTGTGGGGGGGGGGGGGGGGGGGGGGGGGGGGGGGGGGGCGAAGGGACGATTTCCGGGCCAACTATGCCAACCGGATGATCTGAGACACGAGCTACTAAACAATTCGGTAGAATGTTACTTCCACATGGACGGTATACGCATGGATATATCCTGCAGTTGGATAAGAGGTCAAATACGGGGCAGTCTGGTTTCGATTGTGCCTCGGGGTCGGACGGGTCAACTCACCACCAGCAATGCTCGACTGACCATCCTTGTATCAGACGAATGGGATACAGAACGCAACTGATGCGGGGATGCGCGCCTTCTTCAGGAGTCGATGATCGGGAGAGTCCTTGCCTTGGGGGTATGCTATACGCACCCACCCACCATGCTGCGCCCCCCAATGTCACCCCATGTCACCCCATTTTCATGCTATACGCACCCAAGCACCCACCCACCATCACATGCTGCGCCCCCCGATAATCCGGACCTTGATTTGCTGGCACCACCTGCCCCGACCTGTCCTGGGAGTTAACCAGGTATGGCAAATCAGGGTTATCCGGCCCGGCGGGGTTATCCGAGGTAGAGTGTCCCTCTGGTGTCCATGTTCCCAAATTCCCAACCGGAGTTCAGACCAAGTTCCTGAACGGCACATCATATATTTTAGACCCTGGAGTTCACGTACCGTACTGTAGTGCCTAGTGTAGTGGTAGGCCTGCTAGATTCAAATTGTACAATTCAAAGTTCTCAGCTGATTTGTTAGCGTCGAATGCGACCTTGCATGGAACTTGTTTGTAAATCATTTATTCCTTCACGCCTTACTGCGTTCTTTCCTCGGCTTGATCCTGAGGCGACCTTTCATATCATCAATCTTGGAGCGTGCTGTTCGTCTGTTGCCTGTTGCCTGGAAACATTCCGTCGAGCATAATCCAACACGGAAAGTCTGAAAGCGGTTTGTGCACGCAAGCTGAGATAATAATCAATTCGGATCGAACCGGGTTGACGATGCTCGCTAACGTGCAAGAAATTGGCCTGGAGGTCGGCACCGCCGAGCAAGTGAGACTTATCCCGTGCCGGTACATCCCCGGTTCTTGTGCCGTCCTCCTGCTTGCCGCCATGGACTCGGAAACTCGACAGGCCTTCCGGTCTGTGAGCAAGAGTTGTCGACAGAGCGTCCATGCTTACACAACAACCTTGAGACCCTCGGCAAACCCAGTGAGTACCTGCAGGGGTACAACTTCAAAATGGCTAATTTATCAGAGGCCTCTTGGTACTAGCTTATTTTCACCAGGCATATTTCCACCAGACCAGCTGTGCAATGTGCCATAGTAGTTTCTACACTTTGGTGGTTGGCCCCAGTGAAAGCAACCGCACACCTCGAAACAAGGCGAACTATAAATTTATGTATTTAGGACTGCAGGAGGCAACGCATATGTTGCAGGTTGGTTCATAGGATGCAAGTGTTGTGTCGAAGGACGCCTGAATCCAATAATGTTTCACAAGACTTAACTAATACCCTACTCCTAACATGTGTATGTTGGGGGGGAGGTAGGTGGTAAAACTGACCTGACCCCCCCCCTTGCATCATGTACTACCCTGACCTGACCTGACGTGACCTGACCTCTCCCCTTCAACATGTATTGCCCTGTCCTGACCTCCCCAATTTGTATCATGTATTGCCCTGGCCTTCTCTGACATCTCCCCTCTTATGATGTACTGCCCTGATGTATGACCTGACCTCTCCCCATCATGTACTGCCCTGCCCTGCCCACTCCCCTTTTATTATGTATTGCCCTGACCTGACCACTTACCTTTTATCATGTACTGACCTGCCCTCACCTCTCCCATTTTATCAAGTACTGACCTGCCCTTGCCTGACCTGACCACTCTCCTTTTTATCATGTTCTACTGCCCTGGCCTACCCTGCCCACTCGCCTTTGTATCATGAACTGCCCTGGCCTACCCTGCCCACTCGCCTTTGTATCATGAACTGACCTGGCCTACCCTGCTCACTCGTCTTTGTATCATGAACTGACCTGGCCTACCCTGCCCACTCGTCTTTGTATCATGAACTGACCTGGCCCACCCTGCCCACTCTCCTTTGTATCATGAACTGACCTGGCCTACCCTGCCCACTCTCCTTTGTATCATGAACTGACCTGGCCTACCCTGCCCACTCGCCTTTGTATCATGAACTGACCTGGCCCACCCTGCCCACTCTCCTTTGTATCATGAACTGACCTGGCCTACCCTGCCCACTCCCCTCGTATTATGTACTGCTCTGCCCTGCTCTGATCTCTCCCCTATTAAGTACTGCCCTAACCTGACTTCTCCCCTTGTATCGTGTTCTGACATGACCTTGCATCATGTACTGACCTGCCTTAACCCAACCTCTCCCTTTCTATCATGAACTGCCCTGACCTTCCAGCATGACCTTTCTATCATGACCTGACCTAACATCTCCCCTTTTATCATGTATTCATGTACTGCCCCGCCCTGCCCTACCCCCTTCTCCTTCTATCATGTACTGCCTTACCCTGCCCTAACCACTTCCTGTATATCATGCCCTGTCCTGACCTCATTCCTTTTATCATGTACTGCCCTGCCCTGACCTCCACTGACCACTCCCCTTGCATCATGTACTGAACTAACCTCTCCCCTGTCATCATGTACTGACCTGACCTTCCAGCATGTATTGCCCTACCCTGACCACTCCCCTTTTATCATGTACTGCTCTGCCCTGCCCCAACCTCTCCTCTTTTATTATGTACTGCCCTGACCTGCCCGTTCCCCTTTTATCATGTACTGCCCTGACCTGCCCGCTCCCCTTTTATCATGTACTGCCCCGCCCTACCCTGACCACCGCACTCCCTATTGATCATGTACTGCCCTGCCCTGCCCCGACCTCTCCTCTTAATAATGACTGCCAGACGACCACTCTGGGCCGTTCCTGTTCCCAACGGAATTTTTAGTTTATGAAATCTTACGTATCATGTACTGCCCTGACCTGCCCGCTCCCCTTTTATCATGTACTGCCCCGCCCTACCCTGACCACCGCACTCCCTATTGATCATGTACTGCCCTGCCCTGCCCCGACCTCTCCTCTTTAATCATGTACTGCCCTGACCTGACCACTAATGGGCGTTCCTGCTTCCCAACGGATTTTTTAGTTTACTGAAATCTTACGATAAATATTGTAAGATCGTTTTCGCAAATTAATTGATTTTGCTTTTTTGGTGGCTTTTACGAAAATATCTTACAATTTATTTTGTAAGATTGTTTTGTTGTATTCCGGAGAAAGAGACTATTCCCTTCAATTTCAATTGTAACATTGATTTGCTCGTTTGGGGAGAGAGAAAGTTCCTTCGAAGTATTCCAATACAAAATCAATTGTAGAGGAAAGTCAAGAGGAAGGTGAAAGCTGTTTACAAAGTCTTGAACGCATTGCTCATAATTATTTATCTCACAACTCACAACTCAACAGTTCGAAAGTACAACTTAGTACTTATCACTCCGAAATCTGTACTTATGTGTAACTCATAATTTATAACTCACAACTCAGAACTTATATGTACCTTATACAAGTCAGAACTAATAACTCCTAACTCAGGACTTATTATTCATAATTTCATACCTCATAGCCTCATTATGTACATAACACAAATCTATATCCTTAAATCTGCAAACTGCCATCCTAGAATCCTGAAATCACTCAAAATGTGTGTTGGATAAGGCAAACTAGTACACTCGTGAAACTTGTGCACAATGCTAATGTTGCACTGCTGCCAACAAGTCCATTGGTGATAACTTCTGCACTTAGTGCTGACAGGTCATGTGCTAACTGACGCCATGGTGCTACCTGACACAATATTGTCTACTCTAGATTGGCTGTGGGAACAGGCTATCACGTTGTAGAAAGAGGGCCAATGCTAACTTGTTGGGTAACAACAGCGCCTGTACAATCGCTGCACTGCTGCATGCAGGTTTCTAGAACCTTCTCCTTACAGGCCTCGAACTGCTCGTCTATCCACCCTTGAATCTCATGACAGGTCTTGAAATCTGTCTGTAGCTCTTGCATTATCTCCTCAGTGGGCTGAGCTGGGCTGTGGCGAAACTCTGCGTCGATGTCTTCCTGGACCAGTTCCGCCGTCCTCGCCTGCGTTGCCTCGTCTGCAACAACACATGATTCGAGACGTGATAAGATAGCGGGACAGCCTGCCCTAAGGTACGATTCACGCCGATGACCCATGGCTCGCCTAACTCAGCTTTCACATTGGTGATGGTGTTGAACGTCAGGGCCAGGCTGCTTTGATCCACATTACCCCAACCTGGAGATACCTTCTTCAGGTCCTTGCTGATGTCCATGAACAATACCTTCCCAGTGGCCATTGTGGTTTTCAAAAAATTGGCGAGGAGTTGATCGACTCGAACAGGGTCCAACACACGGATTCTGACAGGTAGCTTTGGAGGGAGGAACTTCTTGCAGTCCAATGAATGCTCTCCACCAAAATGCTTGTCGGTCAGGAAAGCCTTAGCCTTAGCCAAATTACCTTTGATGTTTACAATGCTGTCCTCATTCTTCTCTCCTGCCGGTGATCTCTTCGCCTTCTTCTTAGTCTTCTTCTGAGAACCAGGCTGACCGCGACCTCTTTTCTTAGGAGCGGTTTTGGGTGCATCATCGTCGTCAGATGGCCCGATCACAGGGTCGACAGAACTTCTTGAGTTCAAGTCTGAATCCTCCTCCGAGGAATGAATCTCGGCTTCGGGTACAGGAGTTTGTTTCTTTGCGGCTGGTGCATTGTCTGCAGCCTGCGATTCAGCACGCTTGCCTTTGCCCTTGGGTCCAGCAGGGTTCTTCTTGGGATCAGCAAACCTGAAGGGATTGATAAAACATATTTGACTTAGTGAGGGGTCAGAACATTGAACATCCAGTGTCTCCCGACTATGGTCGGGAGCATTGACTTTGTTGATTACAGAAAGATTGCGGAATATTAAACATTGAATATCCAGTGTCCTGCCGATTATACTCGGGAGCATTGACATAGTTGATTGGTAAATTATTGCGGCAGATTGAAGATTGGACATCAAGTGTCCTGCCGATTATACTCGGGAGCATTGACATACTTGATTAGTGAATGATTGCGGAAGTTTGAGCATTGAACATCCAGTGTCCTCCCGACTATAATCGGGAGCATTGACTTAGTTGATTAGAAAAGATTGCGGAAGATTGAACATTGAACATCCGATGTCCTCCCGACTATACTCGGGAGCTTTGACCTAGTTGATTGGTAAATTATTGCGGAAGATTAAACATTGAACATCCAGTGTCCTGCCGATTATACTCGGGAGCATTGACATAGTTGATTGGTAAATTATTACGACAGATTGAGCATTGAACATCCAGTGTCCTGCCGATTATACTCGGGAGCATTGACATACTTGATCAGTGAATGATTGCGGAAGTTTGAGCATTGAACATCCAGTGTCCTCCCGACTATAATCGGGAGCATTGACTTTGTTGATTAGAAAAGATTGCGGAAGATTGAACATTGAACATCCGATGTCCTCCCGACTATACTCGGGAGCTTTGACATAGTTGATTGGTAAATTATTGCGGAAGATTGAAGATTGAACATCCAGTGTCCTGCCGATTATACTCGGGAGCATTGACATAGTTGATTAGTGAATGATTGCGGAAGTTTGAGCATTGAACATCCAGTGTCCTGCCGATTATACTCGGGAGCATTGACATACTTGATTAGTGAATGATTGCGGAAGTTTGAGCATTGAACATCCAGTGTCCTCCCGACTATAATCGGGAGCATTGACTTAGTTGATTAGAGAAAGATTGCGGAAGATTGAACATTGAACATCCGATGTCCTCCCGACTATAGTCCGGAGGACATCGGATGTTCAATGTTCAATCTTCCGCAATCTTTCTCTCATCAACTAAGTCAATGCTCCCGATTATAGTCGGGAGGACATATACATAGTGCGGAGTAAACAATGCGCATCGACTATTTTCGAGATAAGGAGGATGGTATACAAAATCAGTGACGCGCGTGTTTAAGTTGATGCGATCGACATGACTACGATGCAGGGAACAGACTTGACTGCAATGGTTCATTCACGCGAACGAGTGATCGATTGCGAAAGGAGATAACAATTTGAATACGATGAACTTACAAAGTTGTCGGCGATCTGTCCTCTTTGTTGATTGTAGTGGGCTGATATCGTCGCTTCCTTCCTGCCTTCTTCGCGGAGCCTGAAGGAAATGTAAAGAGTGCAGAAGTTACGCAATATCCTATCAAAATTGAAAGCGGCAAGTGCGGTCAGCACACAATGGTTGTTTCGAACGGTGTACATCCCACCGCGTACGTAACATTCGAAATGTACCTGTCAGATTTGAAAATTTGACCTGTGCAGCAGTACAGTCCGTTCGATTGCTCTCTTACCGGCGTCAGGTGAAGGCCTTTTTGGTGTACATCGAGGTGACGTCCTCCTGTCGCTAGAACCAAACTCCTCGAAATCGCTCCTAAGCTTTCCTTCGCATGTCTCAACCCACGCCCTAGTTTCCTCAAGCTCTTTGTCGGCGATAAATTCGCCCTCGCCGACCTTGACAGGCTTGCTGCGCATTGTCAACCACCAACCCAAGAGCCTGAATGTGAACTGGTATCCATGATAGGGCTCCGAATGCTAGTGACTTCAAGCAACTGGGCTGTTTTGACTTCCGCAAGGGTGAGTGTCGACGAGAATGCATCTGCTCCGCACAAATGCCTGCATTCTCCGCGAAACCTCAACCAGTGAGCGTGCGTAGCCGTAACATAGAAGTCTGGTCCAACAACAACGACTTCGATGTTCATTGGCACTTCGCGCTCCTTGGTCCATTCGTCCATGACGCCGCATCCCAAATCCTTCCCGTCCGATTGGAGTTTTACTTCCACGGTACTGTCATTGTAGACCCTGCGGAAGACAAATAGGTTGGTAAAGCAAATGATTCAGATTCAGATTCAGATTCAAAATAAGATTCAGATTTAGAGAAAAACCAAACTCAGCGTACCCATAGTCCTCCCGATCATAATCGGGAGCATTGTCAAACCCAACGAGCGAATGATTGAGAAAACCAAATTCGGAATACACACAGTCCTCTCGATCATAATCGGGAGCATTGACAAACCCAACGAGCGAATGATTGAGAAAACAAAACTCGGAATACACACAGTCCTCCCGATCATAATCGGGAGCACTGACAAACCCAACGAGCGAATGATTCAGAAAACATGTACTCGGCATACCCATAGTCCTCCCGATCATAATTGGGAGCATTGTCAAACCCAACGAACGGATGATTGAGAAAAACCAAACTCAGAATACCCACAGTCCTCCCGATCATAATCGGGAGCATTGTCAAACCCAACGAGCGAATGATTGAGAAAAACCAAACTCAGAATACCCATAGTCCTCCCGATCATAATCGGGAGCATTGTCAAACCCAACGAGCGAATGATTGAGAAAACCAAATTCGGAATACACACAGTCATCCCGATCATAATCGGGAGCATTGACAAACCCAACGAGCGAATGATTGAGAAAACCAAATTCGGAATACACACAGTCCTCCCGATCATAATCGGGAGCATTGACAAACCCAACGAGCGAATGATTGAGAAAACCAAACTCGGAATACACACAGTCCTCCCGATCATAATCGGGAGCACTGACAAACCCAACGAGCGAATGAGTCAGAAAACATGTACTCGGCATACCCATAGTCCTCCCGATCATAATCGGGAGCATTGTCAAACCCAACGAACGAATGATTGAGAAAAACTAAACTCAGAATACCCACAGTCCTCCCGATCATAATCGGGAGCATTGTCAAACCCAACGAGCGAATGATTGAGAAAAACCAAACTCAGAATACCCACAGTCCTCCCGATCATAATCGGGAGCATTGTCAAACCCAACGAGCGAATGATTGAGAAAAACCAAACTCAGAATACCCACAGTCCTCCCGATCATAATCGGGAGCATTGTCAAACCCAACGAGCAAATGATTGAGAAAACCAAACTCGGAATACCCACAGTCCTCCCGATCATAATCGGGAGCATTGACAAACCCAACGAGCGAATGATTCAGAAATCATGTACTCGGCATACTCACAGTCCAAATTCATAAGCAACACCCATCTGAACTTACTTGACTAAATGGGGGGACGGAATTAAGATTTGCTTTCCACCTTTTGCTGTCCCTCCTCCAATGTTCATCAAGTCATCCATGCAGAGCTGATAGGGGGACTTCATACTCTCGCGAAGAAGCGCATCTCGTTCACTGTCCCATGCGACAATACCTATCTTGTGCACACCATGTCGCTCCTGTGCATTACTCATGTAGCCGAAGTTGACATATGGTGCCCAATACAATTTGGAGTCTACATCACTTTCATCTCTAGCGATCTCGGTAAATCCAAGGGGTCCATCAGGCTTGTGAGGTCTGTCATCCCAATCAACGGGTACTGGACCCGTAGGTACTTCTTTACTTGTTACCGCATCAGCTGCTGGTGTACGTTCCTTAGTGAACTCCGTAAAACGAGTTCCCTTATCTTTTGCCACGACTGGTTTAGACTTGCTTGTGACACCACCACCTTTTGGAGGGGACATGCTACTGTTCGCAAAGCTCTCAACTGAATTGAAGGACAGAGTCCTAGGTTCCAACAGTCGAGGTTTCGCAGGCACTGCAGCTGGTTGTTGAGGTTGCGCAGGCACTGTAGCTGCTTGTCGCGGTAGCGCTACAGCACCAAAGCGTAAAGGCTTAGGTTGCACAGGTTGCTGCTCAGGTATTTTCCCGAGAACAACCCGGGCGTGCATGGGTTGTTACGAAGTTGGAGAAAATGTCTCTCCGCGTTTGTTTATGACGTGAGTCGGTTTGCGGAGGTTGGTTAGGAAGAAAGGGTTTCTTGGAAGAATTCACCTCGTTAGGGTCCTTCGGTGGCATACTACCGACATAGCAAGGATATTATAGGACCTTGGACAGCGTCGAATTATGGCCTCTAACTATTCACGAACTGCGATCACTCACCCGACGGCAGGCCCACAGTCGATTCCTTCTTGTCATCTTGGCAGGCTTAGTTTCTTTGAGGGGAAGGGGCAAAATGGACGCTACCCCTTCCCCGGGAATAGAATTGGGCATACGCCACTGGGTTGAGCCTACGTTGCCGGTATCTCGACGTCGACCACTAGATTTCGAGAATTCCAGTGGCAACGATGCGATCGAAACCGTGCAAGCCGAAGAGATCGACACAGTTACCAACTCAGATACCGCGAATAAATTTGACAAGCTTATTACCTGTAAGTGCAAGAACATATGTCACGTGTTACTCCCACAGGATGTAATTCGCGAACGACGAAATGAATTCGCCGAGCTCGAACCTGCCGAAAGGCAACGTCGATGCTACACCGAATTGAATGCACTGGCAAGCAACTAACGAGATTGCCAAGACTATGAAGGTCGCACACACTTTGGAGACTGATATGGAAAGGCAAGAGGAGGATGATGTGTTGTACTTATATTCTTCACAAGGGACGAAGCCGGATAGAAGAATAGCATACGAACCCACTACTGATTTGTTTGTTGGTCATGTCGCTGTGGTCAAGGTACAAATGGATGAATCTAGCGGATTGAGAGGATGGGACGTGGTGGAGGTCAAATCACTACCAGTGGATGGAGAAGTGGAATGTGTGCATTTAAAGCCCTTGTACTCTGGGGCTCAGAAGTTGGTGTACACTAAAACACAATACCCAACTTGGCCAGAAGATAGGATGGACCACAAGCTTGTGCCTATTACCGTGGGGGTTAGGAGAAAAGCAACATGGACGGGCGATATTCCCATTGACGCATTTCAATTTAGCTGCGAACCCACCAAGGGTATGAAGATCAAGAGAAAGTACCACACAAGCATGCTCCTAGCTTGTCAATCCATTGAGAAGGACACCAAGGCAGAGGGCTGTGCAATCGGATGGAGACAATGCAGACATTGCTGAGGAGGAGGAGATGGAGGAGGAGGAAGATGGGGATGGGGGCCATGGAGGAGGAGAAGGAGGAGGAAGAGGAGGACGAGGAGGGGGGGGAGGAGGAGGAGGATGAGGAAGATGTTTGACACATAGCAGTTTTTTACTAATGAATTATACTTAGGATTTTTATTGTAAGATGTAAAAGCTGAATTCTGCCTGCCGACTTATAACCGTCCGCTTTCCCTTTATTTCTTACAATTATAATTGTAAGACACGAATTAATGTTAACACCTTTTGTTACAAAATATGGCATTTCAACGTCGTAACATTCGCAATCTGTACGTTTCTCCGTCTTTCAAGCTCATTCGAGCATATTTTGTCAAAATTGACTACAATCTTACGATTTTATCGTAAGATTGCATTTGGAAAGCATCAAAAGACCCCCCAAAAGTGATTGTAAGATTGAAAATCCGTTGGGAAGCAGGAACGCCCATTCACTCCCATTTTTATTATGTACTGCCCCGCCCTACCCTGACCACTCCCTATTTATCATGTACTGCTCTGCCCTGCCCCGACCTCTCCTATTTTATCATGTACTGCCCCGACCTGGCCTGACCTGCCCACTCCCATTTTTATCATAAACTGCCCTGACCTGACCACTCCCCTTTAATCATGTACTGCCCTTTAACTACCCTTACTGCCGTTTTAAGTACCCAAGTGACACCAATGCAGTTAGAGACATCCCTGATGAGAGAAGGGTTGGCTTTAAACGCCTCCGATACCAAAAATGGTTCGCAGCCAACAGCAATGATGAGAATGGCTTGATTCCCTTTACATCCGCCTTACATAAGCAGGATCAGATTCGTTCTATAGCACAGTTTAGAATGGGTTCCCATTGGCTGAACACAGAAAGAATGAGGGTGGTGGATAGAGCACACATCCCTCGCTCAATGAGACACTGTCAAATGTGTGGGTTCCAAAAACCTGAGGATGAAATGCATATGTTTGAGTGCCCTTTTTATAATGATATTCGCCTCCGCTACCAGAAGCTGTTTACAGATATTTATAGGCATGTCCATGAGGATACCAACTTAACCGTATGGACTGTGGAATTCTGCGATTCCACATTCAGAACCTTTATGAATGGAAATGGCACTAAGTCTTTTGGAGCAACCTAGCCGACTATCTTTCTACTTGTAGAAGAGCAAGACAGGAAGCCCTGGAATGCTTAGTGGCACCGTAATATATATCCCTTTTTTTCTTCTTCTTGTGACTTCTCATTTGTTAGCTTCTACCTCCGCCACTGTAAGTGGTTGAGATCTGGGTCCGGCTCTAAGGGGTTTAATACCTACGCCACCCAAAACGGTGGTTGGGAGTTTGGTTTGTTTGTCCTCGACACACCCTGATGTAATGGGGTTTGTTTTTTGCTTTGTGGGTGCTTTTCTTTTTGTTTAAAGCACAGAGTCTCATACACCCTCGCGGTGTCAAGTAGACTTTAACATGTAATGTAATGTAATGTAATGTAATGCCTGACCGGCCTGCTCCCCTTTTATTATGTACTGCTCTGACCGGGCCTGACCTGACCACTCCCTTTTTGATCATGTACCGACCTGACCACTCCCCTCGAATCATGTACTGCCCCTACCTTTCAGCATGACACTGCCCTGACCTGATATCTCTCCTTTTATCTTGTACTGACTTGCCCTGACCACTCCCCTTGTATCATGTATTGCCCTGACCACCACCTTTTATCATGTATTGCTCTGCCCTGCCCCAACCCTCGCCCCTTCCAACATGTGCTGCCCTGACCTTCCAGCATGTACTGACCTGAACTGAGATCACCCCTTTGATCTTGTACTGAGTTGCCCTGACCTGCTCAACTCCCCTTTTATCATTTACTGACCTGACCTGACCACTTTCCTTGTATCGTGTACTGCCCCTCCCTGCCCTGACCTCTCTCTTTTAATCATTTACTTTCCTGCCCTGACCTGACCACTCCCCTTATATCATTTTACTGCCTTGCCCTGGACCTGCCCATTCCCCTTTTTATCATGTACTGGCCTTACCTGGCCTGACCTGACCACTCCCTTGTTTATCATGTACTGGCCTGACCTTGCATCGTGTACTGCCCTTCCCTGTCCTGACCACTCCCTTTTATCATGTACTGACCTGTCTTTGCATCATGTACTGACCTGACCTCTTTTCTTGTATCATGTACTGCCTTGACCCGCCCTGCCCTGACCACTCCCCATGTTATATCATGTACTGCCCTGACCTGACCACTCCCCTTGTATCATGTATTGCCCTGACCACTAACTTTGTATCATGTACTACTCTGCCCTGCCCCAACCTTTCCCCTTCCATTATGTACTGCCCTGACCTTCTAGCATGTACTGCCCTGTTCTGACATCTCCCCTTCTATCATGTACTGACCTTACCTGACCACTTACCGTTTATCGTGTACTGCCCCGTTCTGCCTGACATCTCCCCTTTTTATCATGTACTGACCTGACCTGACCACTTACCTTTTATCAAGTTCTGCCCTGTCCTGACCCTCTCCTCTTTCATAATATACTGACTTGTCCTTTTATCGTGTTCTGCCCTGGCCTGACCTCTCCCCTTCTATCATGTACTGCCCTAACCTTGCATTGTGTACTGCCCTGCCCTGTCCTGACCAATCCCCTTGTATCATGGACTGCCCTGGCCTGCATCGTGTACTGCCGTTACCTGACCTGGCTTGACCTTTACCATGTTCTGACCTGACCTTGCAACCAAATGCTTTCGCACTTTCAGAATGGTCCTAGGCAGTCGCGGGAGTCCATCGCCCATCCCCAAGTGCGCCAGCGTCAGGAGCCTGAAAATTCAGGATTTCTCTGGTTCGTCATATGAAGGTCCTTTCCCCACTTCTATGCGCTCGCTAGAAGTAGTATTGGCTGATTACGACCGCCTATGTAGGGGGGCCTTGCTTGAATGCACTGGATTGGAGGAGCTCGAATTAAAATATGCAATACTTTGCAACTTATGCCGCTGTCTCTAGCTGGCTTCGGCAAGCTACAGACACTGACGATTATGATTGCCCGAGCTTACTGATATATCTGCATTGGGTTCTTGCCGTAACCTGAAGACACTCGATTTGTCTGTTTGCCCCCCAATTAGTGGGCGTGTCTGCATTGGGTTTATTGCCTTAACCTGCAGACACTCAACCTGTCTCATTGCATAGATTGGGGAGTGTCTGCCTGGGTTCCTTAACTAAACTTGGCAAACAAGCTACCTTGCTAGTGCAGATCGCTTTGTGGACGTGTCCGGACTAAGGGTTCTTGCCATTTCTCTGCCGAACTTGATGCATGGTTGACCACAAGCTGGTTGATGTGGCTGCATGAGGTCTTGCCTCTAATACTCCAGAATCTTGACCGGTCGTATGCTACGGGCTTGAAGAAGTGTCGGACTTTGGGTTCTGTATCACCGGCAGCACTGAACTGTCTTGGTACAAACGCTGGTTGACGGGTCTGCATTGGGTTATGCCTTATTGCATACACTTAACCTGTCCATTGAGCAATTGAGCTTGGACGTGTCTGCATTGGTCTTGCCGTATTCTGATGTCAGGATGAATTGCGTGCTCGCAGAGTTTTATGTGGTGACTACTTATGTACTCCCTTAGAAATTCGGCTCCCTGGAGATTCCCATAGTGATAGTCCGGTAGAACGGAGTAATCGTTAGTGGGATCAGTGTCAGCTCGCATGACGCTGTTCTCCGGTCTTATAGGTATCTACCTGGACAACTCCCTGTGTTAAACGTGTTCAGTGGTGATCAGATCCGCGGATTAGGGTCTATTCAGGTTACAGGCATCCACTTAGCCCATAGCTGGTGTCCTTTGTGCCGTACTTGCCTGAACGTTATTCGTCTGTGATAGATGGCGCGTCTCTGTCTCCGCTGATACATATATGTCACTCTTAGAAGTGCTATAGTGTGATGGTTCTGGTTCATCTCGATATACCAATGACTTATACATCGACAACGTCCGCGTGGGCCTCTGCCGGCTTCGAAAAGCTAACCCACAGAATGGTTGCTTGGTAGCGAGGTAGGGCGGCGAGTGAGGTCATTGTATCCAATGGCTGCGCCAGCATTTCCGTTCAGATCGTGTTCACACTGATGGGCTGATGAGTTGCTGCGAAAGCGGCCTCTGCGCTTAGATGAGTCTCCTTCCCGCCTTCAGGGAGACATCCCCCCCTACCAAACCTCCATTTCTCCCTCCTTAGCCTCTTGTCCAACGAAGCCTTCCTGAGGTTAGAGGATAGTCTTGATGAGTCTAGCTTGCTGTTCTTCGACTCAGATCATCAAATACAAAGTCTCTCCTCCGCTCTGATGGCCCGTTTTTGAAGTATGAAAATGTGATCAGGCTCGCCATAAAGCTATGAAGAGGCTAATACACTGAGGCATGACGATGACGACGAAGAGGAAGAACCTACCGAGTGCGCGGACAGAGTGGTGACTTCGTTGGATCCACACCTTCACAATGCCACTTGTTTTTGAGCTCCGGGCTTTGAAGCACCAGTAGGTCTCTGCATCCTTCCTCCTCCTTCGTCTAAAGCTCCGACATGTCCTCCGCATCCACTCGGGTACCCTGAGTTGGCTAGCCGCTTTGCTGAGAAGCTCGTCACTTGGTCCTTTGATCATCCCTCCCTTCCTCCCCCTTGTCGAAACCCTTCTGAGCGAGCTCGGGATGGCCTACCACCAGCGGTCTCGTGAGGACGTGCTGCGCCTCGAGTGTCCACAGCGATTGTGCTGCCCACTCCATGAATCCCCCTCCACCCCACAGGTGCGAGCACGCTCCTGCCCCTTCTCCTTTTTCCTACAACCCCTGCCCTATACCACGATAGCTCGCGCGGATGCTATCCGGGGCACCTGCCAGTGATGGCCTCACACATTAGCGCAGGATGTCGGAGTGCGCCAAATCGCAAGGCGCAGACAAGATGGTGCCTCCTTGGACTCACTTGTACGGTAGGATGGACGGGCGCAATCGGGCAATCCTCGCTACGATAGGGGCGGGGATAGTCGAGGTGGTGTTCTCTGAGTTGGGTCATGCATTGCAGTTGCTATCTGGGGCCTCTGTGCAGGCAGGGATGACTACCCACCTCTGGTGGTGCACCTCTGGTGGATTGGGAGTCGAACATGCAAATCTACGCAAGTAACCCGTTTGCCAAAGTTCCTCTCAGCTTTTGGAACTCCTATTTTTCGGGCAAGATTTGAGCTTACTAGTAAATGCTTGCGAGTTCTTTGGATGTAGATGAGAAGAACCTTGATGACCAGCGTGCATATGAGCTGGCATCGTGCGAGCACTTTTCTGTCGGTTCGCGATTTGTATGATGCCAAGCCGTGTCGCATGTTGCCCACCACCTGGGCCTTCTACTAGTCGAAATGTGTAATTCCTGCACTGTTAGGAGTAGTAACCGCCCCAGTGCACGCCAGGAGTCATGTGTCTCACCATGTGCTCGCGCACATGAAGTCCCCGATGGGTACAGGGTAATCAGGCGTTTGCTAAACTACGCGATATATTAATTGCTATAAAGAGGCAGAATTCTGACTGATCTTGATTGCTAGGGTCCCCTCATGCTGTGAGCTTAGTAGTGTGGACTAGAAAAACTCTGAACCCAGGGATGTGTTCTTTCGCCGGGTGCGGCAGTGTGCACTAGAGTTCTTCGCGTGCGGATACCCGCAGCCGCAGCGTCACGCGATGCACCCTATCATCAATGGCATCCTCACCCTCGTTTGCATTAGCTGCGCTCCGTTAGGATGAGTTGTTTTATACCGAAAAACAAGACCGGAGATTATGGTCTTGTCTGAGAGTGTCTATAGATCGTTGAGATTTCTAAATGGGTCTCTCCCATGTCTGATCAGCAGTCTGGCTGGTCCGGCGACCCCTCCCAGTCCCTGAGCTAAGCTGCTTTCAGCGGGCAGGGAGTCTGGGTATCAGAGTTCGGGCGGCACCAAGATGCGATTGGATGGCACTGGGGCCATTGTCGTTCGCCACTAGCCACTCGAGGGACCGTGCTTACAAAGTCATCCGGAAACTCAGAAAGGCCAGGGACGTGCCCCGTTCTGAACCGGCTGTCTAGTGCTGGCCTTCAGGGTCGCTCACAATAAGCAGCTTGTCGTTCCTGCGGCTCAGATCGCCGATGGGTACGCCAGTTAAAGCACTAGGAGGTAAGCTCTGATGCTATTTTCTGACACGAAAAGGTTCTCAAACATGCCGCCCACGTCTTTCGAAGGATCTGGAGGGGAACTCGGGAGCTGGGATGTCAATCAAAGGTGATGGTCGTGTTCACTGGTTTTGAATCCTTGTGATGGCTGAAGTCGATGCTGATGGGGTGATTCACAAGGTCAGAGGGCTGTGTCATGTGGTTATGTTAGTGATGGTTACCAACCTCTTCCCAATCACTAACCAAGGTTAGATAAATACCACTGTCCAGTAAATTCCTGTCCGTAAATGGATGAGCTCCATTCCCCCCTGCAAGAGTGCTTTTTGATAGTATTGTGTACTGCCACCAGGGCTCTCTGTGTCTGGTTTCCTTTCTGCTTCCAGTGATGTGGGGAAGTTGCATGTAGGCTTGTCACCTCCAGTCGTTGTTGAGGGTTGCGGAATATATCCAGCTTTGGCTTGATGTTGCATGAGGACGGTGGGTTTATTATCCCTACCACCCTGCATGGTTGTGAATAGGCGACTGGGTCATCCCCGTTATGATGCCGGAAAAAACCTTGTCAAGCGTAGGTATGGTGAAGAACTTACCCTACAAGCCTTCATCAAAGTACAAAAGGGGTGTTAGATTCCCATGTGATGCTTGTCAAAAGGCTAAGGGAAAGGTTTTCTCCCTTTTCCTAAAGAAAGCATGACTGAGGTCGTTGCACCCCTCCACCGCCTTCACTTGGATATCTATGGACCGGTTCAGATTAGGGGTTTTAGTGGGAGTTGATATATTGTGCCGGTAGCCCAATGCCTCGGGCTATGGGAGGTATTGTGATTGGGACCAAGGCTGAAGCTCCTTACCGGTCAGACTATCATTCTCAGATGGTCAATCAGCTGCGGGGTTAGCTCTTAAGAGTTCTGTTGAGATTGAAGGGCTTAAAGAGTTTATGGTAAATGGTTCGAGGATTGGTTAGAGCGGTTGGGGCAGTACATGGTGGCTTTGGCATTACACTGCACAGAAGAAGAACTGTGGAAGGTAAATGGGGCCTTCAGAATAGCTAGGAGTACCATCTTGGAGTCTAAGCTTACTAAGTCCTTTTGTGCCCTGCTCCTGGCTGTTTACCTTAGAAACCGTCTGCCTAACCAGGACGCAAGACACCTTTGAGTTTTAGGGGTGAAACTATGTGTACGGCATTACGTGTGTATGGAGCCCTGCTATGGACTCTAGTCAATGCGGAAGCGAAAAGAATAGCTAGACGAAAGGGCGTTACTGGTAGACCGT
>JACBWV010000311.1:131794-184294 GCA_013435795.1 Chlamydomonas sp. ICE-L
TGGGTATTCTTGGTGATGTAAGGGTTATTTTGTTTGGGTTCATAAGTTGCGGCCAAAAATACGCTAAACACTAAACCTAAACGCTAAACACTAACCCCCCACTAAACCTAACCCACTAACACAAACAACTAAACACTAAACACTAAACACTAAACACTAAACACTAAACACTAAACACTAAACACTAAACACTAAACACTAAACACTAAACACTAAACACTAAACACTAAACACTAAACACTAAACCCACTAAACACTAAACACTAAACACTAAACACTAAACACTAAACACTAAACCCTAAACCCTAAACACTAAACCCTAAACCCTAAATCCTAAACCCTAAACCTAGTGAGTGAGTGAGTGAGTGAGTGAGTGAGTGAGTGAGTGAGTGAGTGAGTGAGTGAGTGATTGACTGAGTGACGGTGTTGTGTTTTTTGTAAGTGGTGATTGAGTGAAGTTCGTGAGTTGAGTGAGTGAGTGAGTGATGAGTGAAGAGTGAGTGAGTGAGTGCAGTGGTGCGTCGCGTGCGTGTGGTGTTGTGTCTGTGTGTCCGTGCTTGTTGTGTGTGTGTCCTGCGTTTCGTTGCGTGCGCGTGTGTGTGTGTGTCGTGCGTGCTTGCGTGAGTGCGTGCTGCGTCCGTGCGTGCTTGCGTGCGTGCGTGAGTGCGTGAGTGCGTGCGTGCTTGCGTGCGCGCGTGGCGTGGTGCGTTTGTTGTCGTGTGTGTACCGTCGCTTGCGTGCGTGCGTTTCGTGTTGCGTGCGTGCGTATGCGTTCTTGCGTGCTATGCGTGCGTGCGTGCCCCGCGTGCGTGCGTGCGTGCGTGGTGCGTGCGTGCAGTGCGGCGTGCGTGCGTGCGTGCTCCCCCCTCTCCTCTCCCTCCCTCCCCTCTCCCTCCCCCCCTCCCTGCCCCCCCTCTCCCTCCCTCCTCATCTCCCCCCCCCCTTCTTCCTGCCTCCTCCTCCCCATGCTCAGATCCTCCCTCCCTCCCCTTTTCGACCTCATCCAGCTCCCACCATATATCCATCCCCTCCCCAACTACTCCCTGCCTCCTTCCCCATCTCATATCCCTCCCTCCCCATCTCCCACCCCTCCATCCCCATCTCATATCCCTCCCTCCCATCTCCAACCCCTTCTCCCTGCCTCCCTCCCCTGTGAGTGAGTGAGTGAGTGTGTGTGTGTGTGTGTGTGTGTATGGGGGGGGGGGGGGGGGGGGGGGGGGGGGGGGGGGCTTGAAGGATGCACCAAGAGCATCATGAGAAGCTGCCTCACTTGCCTCATCGGCCTGCGTGAATCGCAATTAAAAGGCAGCCGGAATCTGACAACACTAAAAAAAATACAAATTCAAGCAACTACCAAACCAAACCAACATTGCCTACTTCTCTCGTTCTCTTGCCCTTCCTTCGGTCGCCATCCGACATGCTGTCCAGACAGCTGGGGCCATGAAGCGCCATTCGCAAGGTAATAAACGCCCTTCGAAGATTACTCTCTTTGGGAGAGATCGCACGATGTCTTACAACCTTGCTTATCAACACTTCATGGGCCCTTTGCTTGTCTGGTCTGCGTGTGGGAGGACAGTAACCCGAGGAGAGACAGGGTGACTTCGCTATGGAACTGAGAGCAATATTTATACGGAAAGACTATGAAAGAATCCATAAGTCAAAGAGCAGGGAAACAAAGTACGAGGAGCGGAGAGGAATTCAAAGGGCAGTACGATGTACTGTGGCTTGGCCCCTGCCCCCTGCCCATGCGTGGGACCCCCCACAGGGGGTGGGGACCCCCTGGCCCGAGTTGCCTTGTTATTCGTGTCATCGGCATCAGCGCATGCTAAGGTCCACGCAAGGTTGGCCGAGGAAATCGGAAGGTGAAGAGACGGAAAAAAGACAGCAACGCTAGCCAGATCAGTAGGCGCACGCAATGCAAAGCAGGAAGCGAGCGGAAGGAAGGAAGTAGGCACGTAGTGGTCGAGGGAGATTAGCTTCCAGGGGTTTGGGGAGCACGCAATCGAAAATCAAATGTTGGCCAGCAAAAGAAAAGCAAGAAAGTGCGCAACAAGCCAAGCCTCAGGTGTTGGGATTGGGCCACGCCACTCCAAGCCATCTTCGCCGGCGAATAGCTGGAAGGCCGCGTGTAGTTGGCCTGCCCAGGAGGTCCCGCGCCCCATTCCACATGCCCCACGCCAACGAACAAAACCGCACTGCCTTGGCTTATTCACCTGGCCAAATTTCCCGCAAAGCTCAAGAATAGTGCGTTCAGCTCGTTTTCCTTCGTCTTTTTTCCTGAAGGTATACCCTAAACCCTAAACCCAACCACTCACTAATGCTCACTGACATGTGCCTCGATGTACTGCAATGCATAAGTGTATTGATCATGCTGTGAGCGAGCGGTACCCTCGCTGCACGGGGGGAATACATTGATCTAACACATTCATGATGCACTGATTTGAGTATTATGATCTGACTTCACACTGATCTGATCTAGTCGCAAGACAGCTGTTTCATGTGCACTCACCACGCAATGATTATATTGACCTTCATTCACATGCAGATCCCCAGAAAGTGAGCGATACACTCGCTTCCTGAATTAAATCTGCATGTGACATAATTGTCTCTGAATTGATCTGCAGCCATCCTGGTCTGCACCTTTCCCTCCCAAAATTTCTACCTACCAGCAGCTCCCTAGATGTATGCTAATGACCTTGCTCATGCTGTGAGCGAGCGGTACCCTCGCTGCACGGGGGGAATACATTGATCTAACACATTCATGATGCACTGATTTGAGTATTATGATCTGACTTCACACTGATCTGATCTAGTCGCAAGACAGCTGTTTCATGTGCACTCACCACGCAATGATTATATTGACCTTCATTCACATGCAGATCCCCAGAAAGTGAGCGATACACTCGCTTCCTGAATTAAATCTGCATGTGACATAATTGTCTCTGAATTGATCTGCAGCCATCCTGGTCTGCACCTTTCCCTCCCAAAATTTCTACCTACCAGCAGCTCCCTAGATGTATGCTAATGACCTGCAGTCCCCCAGCAGACCCTACAAGCTCCTTAGCTTCTGACCAGCCCCAGCAACCTGGCATCAGACTACTGTCCCTGGATGACTCTCCAGCACCTGTGTTTTTTGTGTGTACCCCCCCTGGCCTGCTTGTCAATTTTTTGTTTTAAATAGAATGGACACTCTAGGAATTTCAATCCCGTCCTGCCATGTACTAACACAGCAGTTTGACTAAATTTGTTTTCTTGCCACCTCTGGCGCCTCTAGTGACATGCTGTTTTCAATCTGATTTCTCAGCATGTACCTCCCATCTGAAAGACAGTTATATGTACTGTCAAGCCAACTTCTTATATCTTATCACTGATACTGGAAGTACCTCATCATATCCTTCCATTTGGACTGATAATGATGAACTGGCGGGGGATGTCTACCTTAAGTTATTTCTCATAATGTCACCGTAATTTGTGGATTCATTGAGAGCCCCAAATTATGGGGGGAATAGTATGCTGACCTTATGTATTTCTCTTCGTTCTGATTCCCTAGTTGTCAAGACCTTTGGCTGCACCTTCCTGGCAGCTCCACAGCTGGAATCCAGTCTTATCTAGATTTGATCTTGTATAATCTTGCAGCTTCCTGCAGCTCCTAGGAGTCCTAGGAGCGCCCCCCCCCCCTGCAGTTTGATATCTCAGCACGAAACCCTAGCTTGAGATCCTAACATGACCAGACACCATTCCTGGCAGCTATCAAGCTGGAATCCAGTCCATATTAAATGTATCTTGCCTGAAGAGCACCTTTATCCTTGACTAGGATTCCCCTCTTGCTCTGTACCTCAACATGTACATCTGAGCTCTCCTCCTAGTGTGACTACCTTCCAAGCTTGGCCCCATGCTTCTTGGTAATCACATTATTACATAGTCAGAATATTTTACACTCTAGACTTCCCTTTTACTTTCAACCTCCTAAATTCCATGAATTCTTCTGAATGAAGAATACACGGAATTGGGGGGGATGTTATATACCGGTTCTCCCGGTCCAGCTAGAGTGTCTTGGGGCGCCAGGCCTTCCGCCTGGAAGCTTCCATAGTAGTGCCTCTGCCCGTTAGGGCCGGCACCTACCGGCGGCAGTACCCTGAGGTACTGTCGCCTTTTCCCTTCTTATACCTAGCTTGCCGCCTGGCATGCCATCACGATTGTAAGCTTAGCGCCTTCGACATTTCCCTGTGTCAGTCCTCACGAGATAATACTCCGGAAAGCTAAATATACCGGTATACCGTATTATAAAGGGGGTAACTTGCCCCGGGCAGGTTAGATATTGGAGTAATTACAGGAGTGATTACCGGTACATGGTCTTGCAGCCAAGTTATTACAAGATTGGCTACAGGGTCTTCCAGCCGAGGTATTGTAGGAGTAATTACATGGTGTCCCAGCCAAGTTATTATAGGAGTTATTTTATGGTCCTCCAGCCGAGTTGCTAAAAAACTGATCACATCCTGGGATCACATGGTCTTCCAGCCGAGCTATAAAGGTATATAAGTTATTATATGGCAGCCTTCAGGGTGCTCACCCTCAATGGGTGAAGTGAACACGGCGCCTGTTAGTGGCGAAACTAGTAACATATCATGTGAATCTATACCGACCATCATATATCATGTGTTTGTTGAGCTTGGTGCTCTGGATTGCCTGCCTCGACATCCCTCCCCTTCACGCTCCCCTTTCCGCCTCTAGTTTGTTTCCTTTTTGGGACTTGGCCTAGTTTGTTTTTAGGTTTGAGGGGGTGCCTTCAAAACCCTCGTGCTTCTGTGTTATAAAATTGGATGGTCGGCAGGCTGTGCTGCTATCCAGTCTCAGCAGTTATTTGTTGAGTTTATGTAACGAACCCTCTCTCTCTCCGCTGGCCAGCTAGTGGATGATACCGTCAGCCAGCTATATATGGCTCTTATATTGTAGCACCGGCGGGCCCTGTGGCCGCCGTCTCTGTTCGCTCCTAGTTCTGGCAAGTTCATCTTGCCACCATCTTATCACGACTGTTGTAATGAAACGTGTCACTACCAACTGTGTCCCTGCCCCATCGTATAAGAGAAGCAAGAACAATAAAAGTAGGTTATAGCGTTAATGTTATTTATTTTTTTGTAATTTAACCTTCCGAGATTTGACTCAAAAAGCTGCGGCCATTCAATATTTGGTATACCTCAAATAGCATCCTCAATTTCTCATATGTCAATCTTGGCAGCAAAGGTTTGGTCATCACTAGCAGTAAAGCAATTCAGCTGTTGATTTGGATTTGGGCCAAAATGACAGAATTTCCATGCCAAATTCTCATGTGCAAGGTACTTACTACCGGTACGAAATAAGAGGTGTTTCGAAAATCCAAATCTAAATCATTCGCTAAATCTTTATGAGCAAGTGAAAGCTAGATTTGAAATTGTATTTCTTCCACAAAACAGGTATATGTTGACATTTGGCAGGGTGTTGAAGTGTTTGTTTTACAGTCCAACCGGTTAAGGCGTATCCAAATACGGTAGGCTAAATATACTTGCTCAACCTTAATATATATATTGGGAAGGGCTACACTGGTATACAAAATAAGAAATGGTGAACTGAACTCCAACAAAATGGTAAAAAACGGGGGCAAGGAGTTTGTGCTAAGCATGCAATTTAACTTCAATTCAAAACAGATGTTGAATATGTGTTTTATGAGAAACATTAAAGCTGGCTAGGATAGAAAGGGATTGCGAACTAGACACTCCCTTAGTAACTGAAGCCTTCCCTTTCTCCCGAACTCGGTTGGTACCGTAGTACCAGCTTTGGCAGACAGGTCCGGGGTTTGAAGCTCGAACCCGTTGCTAAGATTTCCAACCTGCCGCCTTGAAAGAGGCTGAGAACTTTCCTCCGTGCGTGCTGTAGTCCGAGTGGAGGCACAGTAGCGGTCTGCAAAAGAAAGCAACCATTCCCCAAGCGAACGGCAAGGTTCCTTCAAACTCACGGCCCGTGGTAATGCGTATCACCTGTCAATTTCCATACAATGATACATTACATAACATTACAGTGTCATCGACATGCCACTGTTGGCCCAAGACAAGCCCGCCCCGCAACATCCGGGTGGGGTACTCCAACCAATCCTCAGAAGAAGAAAGGCAATATTGCAGCAAGCGAGCAAGATTGCAGCGAGCAAGCATTAATATCAGCACTAATTCCATATTACCGGTATACATTTGTATTGCTATGCGTGAAACAGTTGTCTAACTAGGTTCTGCGTATTGTACGCTTTCTTAGTCGTTGGCATTCTATGATGAATCTAGCTACAGTATGCTGGTTGGTGTTTTCAAAAATGTTGCAAATCATGTTATCGTGGTTCGTGATCAATCTAGTTGCGTGCCTGGGGGAAAATACAAGCCATCCACATATTCCCTGAACTGCTCCGTTGTAAGTCTCATGCGGTCTCCGCCAGCATATCTCGTCATCTGTACAAAGCAAGCCACAATAAACAACGGTTAGCCGCAGTGTATGTATCATGAATGCTTATATTTGAATTGTGTACTACTGCTGCTGCTGCTGCTGCTGCTGCTGCTAATGATGACCTTTTCCTGGTACTTGTGTTATAGCCGAAGACGGCGAGCAGCCAAACTGCTGGGTGGAGCCATGTAACCAAGCTCAAGTTCAAGTATGTATCAAGTATGCACCAGGGTTACATTACATTACATTACATTACATGTTAAAGTCTACTTGACACCGCGAGGGTGTATGAGACTCTGTGCTTTAAACAAAAAGAAAAAGCACCCACAAAGCAAAAAACCCCATTACATCAGGGGTGTGTCGAGGACAAACAAACCAAACTCCCAACCACCGTTTTGGTGGCGTAGGTATTAAACCCCTTAGAGCAGGACCCAGATCTCAACCACTTACAGTGGCGGAGGTAAGAAGCTAACAAATGAGAAGTCACAAGAAGAAGAAAAAAAGGGATGATAAATTACGATGCCACTAAGCAGTCCAGGGCTTCCTGTCTTGCTCTTCTACAAGTAGAAAGATAGTCGGCTAGGTTGCTCCAAAAAGACTTAGTGCCATTTCCATTCATAAAGGTTCTGAATGTGGAATCGCAGAATTCCACATTCCATACGGTTAAGTTGGTATCCTCATGGACATGCCTATAAATATCTGTAAACAGCTTCTGGTAGCGAAGGCGAATATCATTATAAAAAGGGCACTCAAACATATGCATTTCATCCTCAGGTTTTTGGAACCCACACATTTGACAGTGTCTCATTGAGCGAGGGATGTGTGCTCTATCCACCACCCTCATTCTTTCTGTGTTCAGCCAATGGGAACCCATTATAAACTGTGCTATAGAACGAATCTGATCCTGCTTATGTAAGGCGGATGTAAAGGGAATCAAGCCATTCTCATCATTGCTGTTGGCTGCGAACCATTTTTGGTATCGGAGGCGTTTAAAGCCAACCCTTCTCTCATCAGGGATGTCTCTAACTGCATTGGTGTCACTTGGGTACTTAAACCTCCATGACTCAAAAACTTCAGACATAATACCTTCGACATCGACAGCCTCCAAAATGTTGATGTTTTTACTGGATCCTAGCTTGTGGAGAGCACAACGCAAGTCATGAACCCAGCCAGTGTTGGAGTCAAAAGATTCCTCAAGAGCCATTATAATGAGATCCTCAGGTTCTTTATGTATGGTCTTGTTCCAGAAGCGCAAAGCTTGTTTAAGCCAAGCAAAACACAACGGGGTTCTACCCAGCTCTTCCATGATAATATTAGATGTAGTAGATTGGCAAACACCCAACATTTGTTTAAGTATACCTCTATGCCATTTCTCACAAGCATGGTCATTTGAGATAAGTGTGTTGTTCAGAATAGAAGGAGCCCACACCTCACAGCCAAAATTCAGGATAGGTTGTACAAGAGAATCAAACAGGTGGGTGAGAATATCAATATTGTATATCTCCATAGTATGGCATCGCCTACGGAGCATGTGGTGTGCCTTTTGGGCCTTAGTGAGCATCCTAGAAAAAGCAGCTTTTGCACGATTGCTTGAGTCACCATCCACAAAGAGGGATCCCAAGTAGATAAAAGATAACTTTGTAGAAAGTTGTGCTCCATCATAGACAAATTTGTAATCAGGATCCATGCGGGCCTCATCACAGAATTGCTTGTTGAAAACGACAATCTCAGTTTTCTTTATATTCACAGCCATCTTAGTAGCCTCACAGAAATCTCTCAGACAGTCAAGCATCGCTTGCATATCTGCCGGGGATTCTGCCATTATAGCTAGGTCATCAGCATAAAGTAACAGTTGCAGAATCTTTCCCCTAAGCTCAGCCCCTACATTTGGGAGCTTGGATTGGAGGAACGATTCAATTCTATCAATGAACAGACCGAATAGGAGTGGGGATAGGGGGTCTCCTTGTTTAACTCCTACAAGGGATGGAAAGGAGGATCCAATGTCCCCATGTAGGCGAACTTGGAAAACAACATGAATATACATGGACTTCAGAATACTGAGATAGGGGTCCTTGACTCCTAGCCTTGCTAAGCAATCCCATAGCAAGTCTCTGTTGACCCAATCATAAGCCTTCTTGAAATCAACAAAAGCCACAAAGAGTGGTTTTTTCTTTTCTCTATATTTATCTACAATATGGTTAAGAATGAATTTAATTAAGGGTTGTTCAAGGGTACTTCACAATTGTTTGGGGCGTAATTGATTCCAATACTATGTTGCATGCGCCAGAATCTACGTTTCATGGGATAAATCCACAACTCATAATCCAGCAACGTAACAGACTCCCGTGCAACGCAACGTTTTGAACAACCCTGGTATGCATATTACAGTGACTCTGCATATCACATTGACACAATCCTAGAGTCTAGGGCTAATGCACGGAGACCCACTCTTTGAGGCAACAATCCTTATTCTAAAATAACAAAAGTTCAGGGGTAGAGAAACAGCCACACATGCAAACCCAAAATGCACAAGGAACTGATATGTGCTTCAACGGGTGGGTCACATGCAAATATACGTTTTACATTCATGTGTTTGGAATCACTCATCTTCGTTAGGCTCACGTTGCACTGCTCATATATATATATATATATGTATGTAAACAAACAGGGGTTCTGTGAATAGTTCGCAAGCTGGCGCTGGCTGGCTATCGAATTTTTATTGAAGCCGGGTTTAGAGTTTAGAGAACCTAGCGTAGCTTTACTGTGCCAACTTCCCACCCAACTCTCCACCCAAATTTCAAAATGACAGAGCAAATGCGCTAAAAAAGCATGGCGCGCACGCTCATTTCGTGTCGATAACTGTATCTATCTTTTCTGCATTCGTTCTGAGTGCCTGTTCAGACCAACTGTGGCGCTCAGACTCATCGTATATAATCTTTTCCTTCTCGATGCCACCATACAAGCGCACAACCAGCCAAATTTAGACAGTTGGGCGGCGAATACAGACAGCCTGCGAGCTTTTCACCAGAGCGACAGGCGAGCTCCTCAGACCGACGAGGATAGGAGCGATGCAAACTAGCGTCGAAGTTTACCATATGCTGACAGGCAGGCTGCGCAGGCTTAACCTAATGCTGTCAGGACAACACAGCCAGTCAGCGCGCAAGGCGAGCTCTTCCGAACGACAAGGACAGGACCCATGCAAACCAGCGTAGACGTTTAGCAGATGCTGCTAACCTACATCAGCGCGCGACTTGCAACCAATCCTGAAAATCAACGCCAGGTTAATAATCAGACAAGACATGAACCTCATGCTGCCAGGCAGGCTGCCGCGCTCAATTCGCAATTGATTTGTAATCATCCTCTGCACCAACGTCATGCCATCGCATTGTCTGGCTGGCAGGCAATTATTGCGAGATATTTTTGAATTTCTTGAGACCTCCACTGGCATTACCTACCCTAGTCGATATGGCCCTTGCACCCCTCATCCAATCTCTTTTCATTGTTTCAAGCATTGACACATCAGTTGCTTAGCATGTTGGGATAGAAGACTGGCTGAAATTTCCTGGTCAAAACAACAGCTGCAGACCCAAATATGTTACACGCAAAGAAGAAGCTGCAGGTATGTCGCTTTGCAAATCGCGATTGCGCACGCCCGGTATTCTCAGCGGGGTCGGCTTTCGCAAGTTGTTGGCAGGTTGGATCTGCAGCCTGCTCTTTACCCACTTCGTATTTCTGCATGATCTAGGCCCACAGCTGGAGTGAAAGGGATGAGGTAGGGAGAAGAGGATTACGCGTGCGTGCCAGTGGTTGGGGAAAGAGAGAGTGGGGGGGGGAGGGTCGAGGGTAAATCACCCTGGGTTGGGATGACTGGGGTGAGGGGAGAGGGGAGAAATAGAAAGTGTGTACATGGGGTGGGGTGAGGGGCAAGGAGATATCGAAAAATGTGTGGACGTTGTGGGTCTTGCTTGGGTTGAGTTGGAATGGTATGTGATACATACGGGCCGGGGGGTACATACAAGGACGTAACCTGTTCTGTTACCCAGACCAGAACCCAGGGCCTGGGTGGGGGGTGGCCACAGGCCACACGGGCTACCGTACTAGTACTTATATAAAGAAATACATACGATTCCGGGCCAACGATTGGCAGAGGTTGATGCCTCAGTGCAGGGGAGTGGGGGGCAGGGGGTGTCATAACTGTCTTAACAAAATCGCCGACATGCGTTTTATATTCTCACTTGCAAAGGGGGCAATATCTCGACTGTGTGTATGTGGGTAAGGGGGAGAGAGGGGGGGGACATACAAGGGCGTTACCCGTTCTGCAACCCAGAACAGAACAGGACCCAGGACCCAGGACCTGGGTGGGTGGGTGTGGGAGTGTGGTGGGGGGGTAGCCAATGGCCACACGGGCTACCCTACTAGTATATACATACATATAAAAAACAGCCACACATGCGCACCTAGTATATACAATGAGCTTACCTCAGGGTCAAAAACGCGCACCATGCGATTCTCCCAATCGCTGTAGCTGTTGAAGAAGTCCACCACTACATCGTCCTGTAAGTCAACCTGCAAGGGATAATACAAATAAATAAAATGAAAGGGAAAATTAAAGGGATAAATAAAGTCCTCTTGCATGTCAACCTGCCAGGGATAATACACAGTTATCAATTAAAGCAGTTCAGGAGATGCTTTGGATTTGACAGGTCAACACAGGGTCACCACGTCATATTGCCGCTTGAATGATTCTGGCCAGATTAACGACAATTCTCACAAATCAATTTTTCATTTATCTTTTCAGACTTAACCAGCAGCAGCCCAATCTGGGGTACTGACTACGACCTTCTTCAAAACATAAAATCCAAATCATCTGCTGAATTGCTATAATGGGAATTTACTGCCCAGGTTACAGAACTATTGTTCAAAACAACGTAAATGATTGTATTCCCAAGTAATGGAAATTTAGTAGTTCTACCTGGCTCAGCTGGGTCTGCAGAACATCCACCTATTCCCGGAATAGTAAAATAGAATACAACAACCCAATCTCCTGCCCAATCTATATAAATATTGCCAAAAACAAAGAAAATTACTTTGTTTTTTTACCATATAATAGGAATAGTGCATTTTACCTGACTTGCTCTAGTCTGCATAGAATACGTTTTTCCTCTGTTGAAATGAGAAAACTCGTCCATGTTGGTCTCATGCATCAAGACGACTCCACGCTTTCGTGGGTCCAGAGCTATTTCATACTCCGTCCCGTCAGATCCGATCACAGCCACACGGCCATTGAAGTCCCTCTTGAAATTACGGGGTTCTCTCTTCAAAACTGTGTGTAAAAAGGTGGGGGTAGGGGTTTGGTATAGTTTTTTTCTTTTCCAGATTGAGTCATGTGTTTTGTTTTCCTTTTTTGTCTTCATCGTCTGTAGTGCATTTAATAACATAGCATTGTTTTGAATTTAATTATATTACATACCATGGTATTAAATTATATTGCATTACACAGCTTTGAATGTTCTGTCTTGTAACTCTAATTCCCAAACAGAATGTGTTTCACTGTGTGCTACCCTGCGCACATACTTGCCTGGCAGTGGCGCTATCTTTCAGATCATATTTATAAAGAGATAAAACACGAACATTTAAAAAATATATACACATGCAGGGGGGGTCTAATACGTATTTAGACCCTACGCTCGGATTTATTTTTGCCCCCCCCCCCCCCCCCCCCCCCCCCCAAGCATGTAAGGCCCATATCTCCTCCACCAATTATACACAGGGGGTCATATTAGGTTTATAGTGATCCTTTCAACGGGCGCTATCCATTTGTGGTCTTACAAGTGGATTCAGACTAAGTTGGATAAAGTTATCAAGCAAACTCCCTTTCCTAGCCCTGATTATGAGCTGACCTAGCAAGTTTTTGGTGTTTGAGAATTTGAAGATGGTTTTAAGGCTATGATGCATGTCTAAGTACTCTCTATACACCCAAGAAGTTTGGGGTGGAAATATTGAGTGTCTGGTTTGGCCAAACTTTCACACTTGGAGACCTCGAACCTATTTCAGGTTACTTCTCAAGCTCGACCTCCACACATTAACTGGAGGTCACTTCTCGAGCTCGAGCCTGACACATTAACTCAATGTCAGAAACAAGCACGGATTCTGAGAGCATTGCACATGCTGCTTTCGGTGGTTATCTTATCTTTGTCAGATTCCGACTGGTGAGGAAGCTGCAGAGATTTTTCCGAAACCAGCTGGACCCCCCCCCACCCCCTTATCCCCTTATTGGGGGCTCAAGAGCTACCCTCTCCGAGAATTGATTTCGAGTTTTCTCCGTGGTTTCGGGGCTTACGGCCGCTTTAAGCCCCTAATTGAGCGTGCAGTATACGAGCAACTTCCTATACCCCCCTTGTACAGATGTAGCACTTACTCCCCTAGCAGTGGTGGTTTCTTTAAGATCATATACAGAAAGAGTATGTATACAAATATAAAAAAACATGCATAGATGTAGCACCTATTCCCCTGGCAGTGGTGGTTTCTTTAAGATCATATACAGAGAGAGAGGATGTATACAAATATACAAAAACATGTATGTATATAGCACCTATTTCTTTGGCAGTGGCGGTTTCTTTAAGATCATATACATAGAGAGAGGATGGTTACAAACATACAAAAGCATGTATAGATGTAGCACCTATTTCTTTGACAGTGGAGGTGTCTTTAAGATCATATATACAGATGGCATACATAAAGCATGTACATATGTAGGACCTACTTCCTTGACACTGGTGGCGTCATTGAGCTCATACATATAGCAGGAGGTAGCATCCTCTGCCAAAAGTTGAAATAAGCTGATATGTTCCGAGTGTAGGAAGTATATAACATGAATGTTTGCGATTTATTGAGCCTTTTTAGATTTTTTGAGCACCTCATAATTTAGGGGGGGGGGGGGGGGGGGGGGGGGGGCAGCCCTCATTTTTTTTTTTCTTTTTATTCAGGTCTCCAGAGGTCTTCAGATGAAATTCTGAGACCACCCATGAGCAGGCCATGGTAAGGGCAGTCTATTTGCACCACTTTAGACCTCGTGCAATAAGTATCTACCCCCCACCATTTCCCCCCCAAACCCAAACCCAAACCCCAATATATATAAACTATCCACTGCAGACACTACTCTTGCCACTCCTCTTGCGGCCATCTGTACACAAGGAAAATTAGTTGGCAGCAGTACAGACGGTGATCAGGCATCATTAGATGTAGCACCTATTTCCTTGGCGGCGTTGGTGTCTAAGTCTTGTACAGGAAGCATGTATCCAAGTAGGGCTGAAGTGGCTGTCGCTGCTACTAGGCCCAGAATATTACGCCGGCTTCCAGACCCCTGTGCATGTGTGCAAATTTTCAAGTGTGAATGTGGGAGTTCAGAAGTCCATGTTTATGTATGAACTATCGGAAGTGTGGAAAGGACATACACACAACATATCATATAATTATTAACTTCCACATTTCACTCCTCTCCCACACACACCACCCCCACCCCACCCCACCCACCACCACCTTGCGTAGCCATCCCCAGGGTTAGATCACATCAGCACATCAAGGGATGGATCATACAGCCGCACCTGCTCTGGGGCTGGGGGTGGGGGGGGTGGAGGGGGTGGAAGGGGAGTGGCGACATTGGATTCGTACTGGGTAGCTCGCACCGAGACTCGGCACGGGCGCGTAAGTGAACCCAATGGGCGATGCACGAGAGAGTTCGAGGGGAGGGTGTGCATTGTTCAATCTCTGGGAGAGAAGTTGAGATAAAACAGACGCAAACCGGCAATTGCGAATCTGATCTTGGCTGATAGGCTGTAGGGAGCGGTATGCGCCGGTACCGCGCGAGCAGCAGTCACGCAAGCAAGAAGACGCAATTCCAGACAAGAACGATCAGCGGCGTGGCTTAAGGAACGAAGAAGATGAAGCAAGAGGATGCGCTGGTGTTGGTGGGTTCAGGCTTTCGGTGATAGCCAAAAACATCCCACGCTACGCCGGGCCAAGCCACAACCCCAACCGAACCCACCGAACCGCCCAACTGCAACTGACGCTCACGCACCTGATACAGCAGAAACCCGTTCATGTTCTGTTAAACGTGACACATGCAGCAGACGCAGACGTCTTGTGAAATCCTCCCAAAGACAAAGTTTCGCGTGTTCAGTTTAACGTGACAGGTACACAGCCCCTAGGAACAGGTGTCTTGTCACAGCCCCAAAGTCACTGCCCCAAAGTCAAAGTTTCAGGTGTGTGAACGTTAGCCTCCGTTGTGCACATCCTTAACAGTCGAAAAAAGCACAATTAGCTGGAAATCACCCCACCCCACCCCCACTCCCTCACACACACACACCTGACCCCACACCACCCGACACACACACACATTCACCCCACACCCACCCCAGTACCCCACCACCCACCCCACCTCACACCGACACCCACACACCCCACCCCCACTCCCTCACACACACACACACCTGACCCCACACCACCCGACTCACACACACCCATTCACCCCACACACACGCCACCACCCACCCCACACCCACACCCACATCCACACACTCACACCCCCTACCCCCCCACCACACCCCCACCACCACACACACACACCTTACCCACCCAAGCCGAGCCAAGCCACACACCCAACCGAACCGCTTAACTGACACTCACGCAGCCGATACGCAGATCCCGCTCATGTTGACAGATGGATGTATGGATATCAGCATTGTGTGTATCAGTATTTAACCTATTAGGCTACGCCTTGAACGGCAAGACTGTAAACACAAACACGAATTGTGCGAAAGGAATTGCATGCAACAGCTTCCACGCACCGTTGCATTGCATCTGAAGCAGACATTGGATGTTAATCAGTCACCATCACTGTAGTGTTCGTGTTTACCATACTACAGGAAGGAGCTCACTGAGTCAAGCCCAAATCCCAGGCTCTCCAAGAGGCTTCCAGGAAAATTTGCATAAAAGGGGGGATACAAATGATCTTTGCCATTCTGGCCGCACATGCTATACTTCTTGCAGCAGGTAAATGCAGTACAGCTCCCTTCTGCCTCATTGCTTTTCTCTTCGGCTTCGAGCAGCAGCCTCTAGGCAGCTCCCTGCACTAGTCGCTGGGCTAAGCCCCAAGATTTCAACAGTACCAGGGTAGTTTAATACCCAAATGTTTTTGTGCAAACATGCACACTCGAGAGGGGTGAGTACAAGTTTTTCACACACTCATTTTGACAGTTTTTCAGATATCGGCTGAGTCGTGCGAGTTTTTCCTGTTTTTCATAGGGTAACACACACATTTTGATAGGGATGTGCGTTTTTACACACACAATTTGGGGGAGCCTCTGCGTGTGCCACATCAACTCTCAACAAAACTGGATAGCTGATTCTGTCAGCTTCCGGATGAGCTTCCTTGATGTAGGTTTGGCTGGGTAGCAATCCAGGGGAGCTGTCTAGAAGCTACTGCTGGTAGCTGAAAAGAAAAGCTATGTTCTGCCTTCGAGTCTACATCAGATATTTCAAGAAATGAGCTTGCCATCTTTCAGCTTGTATGACTAAGCATGAATTGATATCGTCGGCCGGCAATGCCTGAAAAATCACAATGCACAACTGACCTATGCACTCTCCCACCCCCTCAGCCCCTGGAATATGTAGTTTTGAGCTTAAGTGTGTTGTATGGTTCCCTTCCTTTCCCTCTTCGCATCCTTCAACTCCCCCCCCCCCCCCCCCCCCCCCCCCCCCCCCCCCCCCCCCCCCCCTTTCCTCCAACTCTCCCAACATCTTCCCCTCCAGATCCCTCTTCATCATCTGCAACTCCCCCACCTGCGTCCTCTTCAGGTGAGGACAGATGCTATAAACAGGAGTATGCCTGTCTTCTTTAGAAGTCTCAATATATCAGGTTTACTTCTATGGCCAGCCAGAGATAGTATCACTTCATATGCTGTCATGTCGTCCTCCCACCTTGGTCACCATATGCTCATGCGGGTGTTGAGTGCGGGGGCTATTTTCAAGCTCGGTTGTCCACAGCACCGTGCAACAGATCCTCCCATCTGAAGCTCTCATCATCACCACCCCCAACATTTGCATGGCCACCTCCTCCTACGGCTGGACCCAGAAGTGGCCGAAGCGTGCCCGGTAAGGTTGTTGGTGAATTAAAGGGAAAACTCAGAGCCTGTAAAGTTGTGGTCTGGTTTGATGAAGCCAGTTTGGGCATTGAGGTTGTGGTCCTTATCAGGGTGGTGGTGCATGCTTTAGGGTGGTGAATAGAATGAGGGGGGGGAGCATGGAGGCCATGCATCAAGTATTTGCGCTCCATACTAATTTTAATGCTGTCTGATGGGTGGGTCTGCACAAGCAGCAAGACGTACCCTTGAAGCGTAATGCAAGTGTCCATCCCATGTGTAGTGCAATTATAGCTTTTCTTTGACTACGAGCAGCAGCTTCTACGCACCTCTTCTGGATTGTTGTTGGCGCTGTTGGTGTTGGTATTGTTTTGCTTGTATATTGGTTCCTCTGATGTAATAGAATTCTTGCTAGCCATGCCGCAAGCCTCGATTACTGGTTCTAGCTATTGCATTTATCAACTAGAGTGTCTTGCTAATAACACCATGTCCATACTACTTTGACCTCTTATTCCACTGCACTCCTGCAGAATGATGGGTACTCACTGAATACTGCGGCCACCGAAGGAAATGTTGCATGCCTGAATGCGCTCTTGGATGAAGGAACCAACATAGAAACTTGTACTGATGTAGGTCACCATGTGGACGCATTACATGCATGTGTCGATGTTGTTTTCAACTTCAGTACCATTTTTGCAACTGCAGTACTGTTTGTGTCAACTGCGGCAGTTACGTGCAGTACCAAGTCAGTAAAACTACTAGCTCATGTTATCTCATACCACTAATATAATCATATTATTAAAGATGAACTCAGGGCCCCCAGTAGAAAAATAATTGGTTAGACCGGGTTGGAGTTCATTTTATTAGTGCCTTTTCGTTTTAAGCCCCTCCTGCCACGGTTTGGCACCTCCCTTCAGCCTATTGGGCCTACCCCTGGACTGTTACAACTTACAAGCCAAACCACTGCTTACTCCTGAGGATGATGAGGCTCCCCTCCATGGGGCAGCTTGCTATAGGCATGTGGCATTGAACGTGTTAGATAGGGAAGCCACTTTTCATCCACTTCTACAGGCGATTTTACAGAATTTTACAGCGATGGAACTGCAATACAATTGATACAAGGCGGGTAGTAGTAGGAGAGGTGTGAACGGGCGAGAGGACGTTCGAGGCGACGACGGGTGGCGACGATTGGTGGGCTTGTTGGGCAGCATGAGCATGGAGAGAGCGCAGGCGAGCGCAGGAGAAGACGGAGCGTGGAGGTGGGGGCGCCAAGGAACAGAAGAGTGGTGTCAATAGAGGAGATGGTGCCGTAAGAGCCAAGAAAAGTGATGTGAAGAATGTTGGGGGGCGATGGTCCAGCCAGAAGAACGGAGATAGTTGAAACGAAAAGAAAACAGAACATCAAGCGGCGAGGAGGGAGTATGTTGGGCGGATTTGGCGATGGTGGTGGCAGCGTGAAGGGAGTCATGTGTGTAACCGAGTTCGAGAAGGTGGACGGTGCATGTGCGTTGCAGCGCCTGGAGTTTGGTTGGGGTGGAGGTGTGGAGTGCGAGGGAGGGCAGAGCTGGGTTGAGAACTTGGATAATGAGGAAGAAGCAAGTGGATGTGTTGGTGCTGGTGGGTTCAGGCTTTGATTATCCACGCCACGCGTGGGCCGCCCACGCCCATGGCCGGGCCAAGCCACGACCGAGCCACGACCCCAACCGAACCGACCGAACCGACCAACTGACGCTCACGCAGCCGATACGCAGAAAACCGTTCATGATCTGTAAACGCGACAAATGTACCAGACGTCTTTTGAAATCCTCCCAAAGACAAATTTTCGCCTGTTCCGTTAAACGTGACAGGTACACAGCTCCTAGGAACAGCTGTCTAGGATCAACCCAAAAGTCACTGCCCAAAGTCACAGTTTCAGGTGTGTGAGTGTTAGCCCCCGTGGTGCACATCCTCAAGAGTCGAAAAAGAGCACATCGCGTGCACAAGTACCTTAAAATCACCCCACCCCACCCCACCCCACCCCCCTCTCATAGACACACATGCACACGCACACACACACACACTCACCCCCCCTTACCCACCCACCCACCCATACCCCCATCCACCCCTGCAGTGTGTAAGCCTCGTAGAGCCATTGCACGTGATTGGAGAGGATCAGGCACATCTTAGCACGTCCATAATGAAGGCAGCAAACCCCAAACCTCACCCTTCCCCTGCCTCCCAGCCCTGCCCCGCCCAACCTACCCCACCCAACCTACCCCATGCACCCATGCAGTGTGTAAGCCTCGTAGAGTTATCGCACGTGTTTGGATAGGAGCAGGCAGTTCTTAGCACGTCCATAATGAAGGCAGCAACCACCAAACCTCACCCTTTCCCTGCCTCCCATCAATCCATGCCCCGCCCAACCTACCCCACCCATCCTACCCTGTCCACTCCTGCAGTGTGCAAGCCCCATAGAGCCATTGCACGTGATTGGACAGGAGCAGGCACATCTTAACAAGTCCAAGATGAAGGCAGCAACCCCCAAACCTCACCCTTTCCCTGCCTCCCATCCCTCCCCCACCCAACCTACCCCACCCAACCTACCACCCAACCCTGTAGTGTGTAAGCCATATAGAGCCATTGCTCATGATTAGAGAGGAGCAGGCAGGTATTAAAACGACCATGGAAAAGGCAGAAACGCCAGACGTTGAAAAAGATGTTGAAGAAACTGAGAGTGACTTTAAAGAGAGGGAGGAGGATGGTGAGCTGTTTTAATTTATTTTAATCTATTTTGATTTATTTGCACTATGCGGCTCCCACACAGCGCGCCCAGAGTATTCATCTTAACGTCCCCCCCCACAACGCGCCCACCACCACCTACACACCAACACCCACACCCATCATTCACCCACTACTCGCACACCACTCTTTGGGCGCTCACCCCCCATTCTTGCATCATCCACCACTCATCTGCTCTATGCGACCACATGATCTGAACATTCATCTGAACATACCCACACACCGCTCACCCACTACTGGCCCACCACTCTTGGGGCACCCACCACTCATTTTCACTATGCGACCAACACATCTGAACATTCATCTGAACGTACCCACACACCATTCACCCACTCGCACACCACTCTTGCACCACCCACCACACTTGGGGCACTCACCCACCACTCACTCACTTCATATGCATTCATTCATTACAGCTGCACTGTCGACCTCACCTCTCACCACCCGCCACTCACCCACTACCCGCCCCCCAATCTTGCCCCACTCACACTCCACTCACACTCCACTCACTCACTCTTGCCCCACCTGCTCACCACTCACCCTCCTCTCACCCCCCACTTTTACCCTACTTACCACTTCACATGAATTCATTCACTGCAGCGGCGCTGTGGACCTCAATAGCCTAGGAAATACTGATGAGCTGCTTGGCATGTTCTGCTGTCTAATCTTCACCACACACAGTTTGCAGAGCCACACACACCATCCACCCACGGTTCGCCCCCCACTCTCACCCTCCAACTTCCCCCCCCACTCCCCCCCCCCCCCCCACACACACACACACCCACACACACCCCACACACACCTCCCCACCCACCCACGCACCTCCCCACTCACCCACTTCACATGCAGTCATACATTTCAGCGGCGCTGTGGACATCAGTAGCCTCGGAAATGCTGACGAGCTGATTAAACTGCCGCTTTCCAGTCTTCACCCCACACAGTTAGCAGTGGGAAGGCAACAGGTGAACCCATACCTTAATCCTTGATTTGGGGGGTCATCAGCACCCTTATATTTGGCTTGGAAGTTGCATTATGTGTGACAGGGGTGCCAAAAGGGCGCTGACAAGGGTGTCTAAGACCCCCTAAATTTGCATTGGAGGACCTGAGTTAAAGTTTTACACAGATTATGTGTTTCTATTTCATTTTCCTTTTCTGTTTTGTTCATTGATGTTCATAATTCCCCCTTGGCTCTTTCAAGCCACGGGCACATTTGGAGTCTTCTAGGGCGCCAAGAAAATGTCACCATCACCATCATCATCATCATCATCATCACCACCACCACCACCACCACCACCACCATCCTCACAACCATCATCGTCATCATCATCATCATCATCATCACCATCTAGATTTTTACAGGTATTTCAATCCCAACTGTCTTCCCTCTTCTTCTGTGCATCTGAGCTCCTTGAACCCTGAACCCTGATGCAGGTGAACGCCAAAAGGGAGATTGTGCAGAGGAAGATGAAAAAGAAGAAACCCAAGAAGCTTGAAAAGTTCTTGAAGGAGCACCCCATCCCTGTTGTGGTAAGTCCAATTCAATTCATATGTGTGTAACATTTTTATATGTGTACGTATATTTATACATTTATATGTATATAATATGTTTATATGTGTTTTTGTATTTATACATTTATACAAGTTAGTGGGGAAGCACCCCATCCCTATTTTAGTAATTCAAATTCAATTCATGTGTCCATAACATTTGTATATGTGTGAATGAATTGATAAATTTATATGGATGTAAGATGTTTATACGTGTATATGTACATGTATACCGATGTATGTATCAATTTATAAACATTATTGAGGAAGCACCCCATACTTGTTGTGATAAGTGCATGGCTTTAAGGTTTAGGGTACAGGTATTATCCTTGTTGTTGTGAGTCCATCCCTGTTGTGGCCCAAACTTGAAACGTGTAACGCCTTGCCACGGGGCGTGGGGTTGAAGGAACCCTCCCGTTTGCTTGCACTGGGGAATGGTTACTGTTAATTTTGCTTTCATACACGTCCACTGCGCCTGAGCTGACTACCGCGCGTGTTCTGGCCCAAAGTAAATAGAGATCAAGGGTCTCATATTTGACCTAATTCACAAGATGGCGAATGGATCCATACCTTCTGTCTTGGGCAGTCTTGGGCCAAGTTTAACAGCTTATTTAATTCATCAATGTATAAAACATGTTAATATGTGAATATGTGTATATGTATATAACATGTGAATATGTGTGTATGTAAAACATGTGAATACTTGTATATGTATAGAGCATGTATAGAACATGAGAATATGTGTATACAAGTATATAACTCTACATGTGAACTGAATATGGATAAGTCTACATGTGTATATAAGAACATAAGTATACACGCCATACTAGTATGTATGTAAATATATATATGTATAATATGTTTATATATATATATATATGCCCCTGCATATATATGTATTCAGATGTATTTATCAATGCAAATACCCATACATATATACGATGTTTATATATATATGCAGTTATCAATTTAGATGTATATAAGATGTGCATACTATGTTTTAATATATTAATATTATGATTGTGATATGTTATACTATTATATGTATCATAACATTTCACCTGGAACCACTCAATAATATTGATTTCACTACCAATCAATCAATTATTTTTTTGCTCAACTGCTGCTCTTGAAGCTTCTAATGCAGGTTGAGCCAAGTGGAGTCCTTTGCATGATTGATGACCACCACCTTATGATGTTGATTGCACTACCAATCAATCAATTATGTTGTTGCTCACTTGCTGCTCTTGATGCTTCTAACGCAGGTTGGGCAAGGTGGAGTCCTTTGCATGATCGATCACTACCAATCAATCAATCATGTTGTTGCTCAACTGCTGCTCTTGATACTTATAATGCAGGTTGGACCAGGTTGAGTCCTTGACATGATTGATCACCACCAATCAATCAATTATGCTGTTTCTCAGCTGCTGCTCTTGATGCCTGCAATGCATCAATAAGAAAATCCCATTACTGTTCCAGGAGCAATCTGAAATACACATTATATGAGATGGTTCCCTATACCTAACCACAAATCCATATTTTATTTGTGTAAGGTGCCCTTTTTCAAAAACCCTCCTTTGCTTTTTATTATGCTTCTACTGCAGGTTGGGCCAGGTGGAGTCCTTTACATGATCGATCACCACCACCTTGGGAGTGCACTAGTAGCTGAGGGGATAGAGGTATGTGTTTGTGATTGAGTGCGTGATTACATGTGTGTGTGTAAAGTAGTCCAGGGGTATCCAGGGAGTATTTTGGGATTTGCCCGGACTTGTGTTGTATCAGTCAGTGTTATTGCATAGTGGTATATCATATTGATTCGGTTGTATTGTATAGTGTTATTTTGGATTTCTGTTGGCCAGATGAGTAGCTACTATGTAATATGTGGGATATGGAAATAGTCCAGGTTGCAGTCTTGCCTCATGATGCAAGAGTGTGCTGCTGTCTTTCTCCCCCACACTGCTCATCTACCTGCCTTCTCGTGTGTAATTTGCTGGAGATGTAAGCAGCCAAGGTTGTAGACTTGCCGCATGGTGCAGTAGTGTGCCGCTGTCTTTCTCCCCCACACTGCTCAACTACCTGCCTTCTCTTGTGTGTAAAATGCTGGAAACATACAAAGATGTGATTCTATACTTGCCTCGTGATTTGTTAGTGCCTTGGTATGTTTGACCCCCACTTTGCTTACCCACCAACTTTCTCTTGTGCTGTTCACTGTACACTGAACAAGAGACATTGCAGCCAAGATTGTAGACTTGCCTCTTGAAGCAATAGTGTGCTGCTCTCTTTCTCCCACACACTTCTCATCTACCTGCATTCTCTTGAATGCTATTTATTTTACTGCCGAAGACAGCAACCAGCCAAATTGCTGGCTGGAGCCATGTGCTCAAGTTCAAGTTCAAGTTTAAGTTTTCATGTGTGCACCAAGGTTACTCAAGGGTACCTCATAATCTACGTTACATGAGCCCCAATCTACGGTTGCAACGAAATGGACCCTCCAAAATGTACCTTTGAGACGTGAAACGTAACGTTTAAACAACCCTGGTGGCTGGTGCGCACTTTACAGGAGACATACATAGCCAAGATTCTGGACTTGTCCTCTTTTCCCACCGATGTTTTTTGGGCAGAGATGATGTCCCGCCACTACATCTGGCCCTACGACGAGCAAGGGCGCAAGCTGGGGGGGACTGGAGTACCTGGTTTAATAGCCCTGGCCGTCACGACATTCACACACCCTCCTGCTGAATTTATTGAGCGTCTGCCCTCGTCACTGACAGGTATGTTTGATTAATTGTGTGCATCTTTGAGCCAAAGACGAATGAATGAAAATAAAGACAACCCACAAAGGAATGAATTACTGAAATGAATGAATGAATAAAGCCAGGAAGGAAGTTACTCTCGAAGGAATGAATCCAGATGTTGTAAAGTGAAGGTGAAGTGAAGGAAAGTAAATAATTAAGGGAATTCTGCTCAAGGGAATAATCCGATGGAAATAAAGTAAAGGTAAATTCAAATGGTTATGACAAAGGATTGTAAACATGTATATTATATATATGTATAATCCATTATGACTGACACCCCCCCCCCTGCTGAATTCATTGAGCGTCTGCCCTCGTCACTGACAGGTATGCATGTCCATTTTACGTGTTTATGTATGTTACAATCCATCGTGCAGCTTTGAGCTGGTACAGGGCTGTAAATACTCGCACACATACACACACAAAGATACATATATATATATATATATATATATATATATATACCTACGACGAGCAAGGGAGCAAGCTGGGGGAGGCTGACGCATCTGCTGCATGTTGTTACAGTCCAGGGGTTGATGATCCAACCCTTCATCTATCTATCTTCTGACAAGTTTACCTCATCTCTGACAAGTGTACCGCATCTCTGACAAGTGTACCTCATCAATGACTAGTTCTTCTTTTTATGTGATGAGAATTGCAAAATTAATTCATCAACGTAGCATGAACTCAGGGCCCCCGTTGGTAAAACGATTGTATGGGGTTCAGGTCCTTATCTATTTGTTTTAGCTATTTTAGCTATTTTAATTTGTTCTCCCTCCTGGTATCATGGTTGGGCAAGTCCCGTCAGCCTAGTTGGCTACCCCTGGACTGTAATAACATGCATACAAACCTTTCCCTTATGCAGCTTAGTCTTACCCTTAGATGCCAACACCTGATACATACACCAAAATGACTGGCATGGCCTCCCGCTGAATTCGTTGCAATCCTTACTCTCTTTCTTCTCCAGACGTGCAGGCACACACTTAACTATTTCACCCCAAGAATAGAAGCACAAGAGTACAAATGTACAAAAGTACAAATGTACAAAAGAAGTGCACCCTCCCTTACTATTCATTCACCTTATCTACTCACTATCTCTAAATAGATGTTAAATTATCTGCATAGCATGAACTCTAGGCCCCCGTCGTTTGTCGATTTGTAGGGGATCAGTTCACCAGTGCTTGTTTTGTTTAAAGACCTTTCCAATATTGAGGTTGGGCAAGTCTATTTAGCCTATTTGGCTATCTTTTGACCAGCTGGACTGTAAAACACACACACACACCTCGCACAGGCATGAAAGATCATCCATGCCCTTCCAAACTACTTCCATTGCCCCACCTAATCACACATCACCCACCACCCACCTACCTACCCCTATCGATAACCCCACCCACTCACCCACCCACGCACCTACTCACCCCACCTACCTTCTCACTCCACCACCCATCTACTTACCCCTCCTGATCACCCCACCCACCTACTCACCCCACCTACCTAGTCATTCCACCACCCACCCACCTACCTACCCCTCCTGATCACCCCACCTACATACTCACCCCACCCACATACTCACACCTCCACCCACCTACATACTCACCTGACCACCCACCCACCTGCTCACCTCACCACCCACCCACCTGCTCACCTCACCACCCACCCACCTGCTCACCCCAACATTAACTCATCTATCCCCTTCTGACCACCCAGACATGAAAGATGACCCCTACCGCTCTCTTGCTGGGCTTGTGCGCAAGGCTGGAGGCTACGAGAAAAAATGGGCACCCTTTGCAGAATTCAAGTGAGTTGTTCCTACTGACACCACCACCAACCCCCAAAACAATAACAACAATATAACCACCACCATCACCAACAACAACAACAACAACAACAACAACAACAACAACAACAACAACAACAACAACAGCAACAACAGCAATAATAATAGCAATTACACCACCACCACCTCCACCACCACTGCCGTCTATCCTCATCGACCTCTCTTTATCTGGTGAATGGTGCTGCTCCTACTGAAACCACCACCGCCATCTATCCTCCTCTATCTCTTGATTTCTCTATATTTATCCGCTAAACGGTATTGCAAAACAAAGTTCTGGTCCAGCCGCACAGTGAACTTAATGCATATCTCTCTCCCCATCTGGTAAACGGTGTTACACAATTTAATTGCGGTCCAGCCACACAGTAATCAAAAACATAAAAACAACATTAGGAATAAGTCATCTAGTCAACCCTATTAAAGAGAAAGTACAGTAAGCCATCTGACTAAAATCTTCCCATCTCTCTGTCTTCCTCTCTTTTCTTCTCTCTTCCTCTCTTTTCCTCTCTCTTTCGGTCCCTTTATTAACCTCTCTCTCTCCTCCTCTTTTTTCTCCCTCTCTCTTTATCGCCGTGGTAAAGCAACCACAAATACAAATACAAACGCAAGCACACACACACACACACACAAACACAGGCACAACCACAAATACGAATACAAATACAAATACAATCGCAAGGACACAAACACACAGACAAATACAAACACAGACACAAATACTTGTTGTTTCATTTCATCTAAAGATGGGCGAACTACTTCCGTACCCGGATGGCCATAGCCGCAGACCAGAGCACATACACAAACGCAATCACGAATACAAACACAAACACAATACCTCGTTTCATTGCATCTCCAGATGGGCAAACTACTTTCGTACTCGGGTGTCAATAGCTGCAGACCAGAGCCCTGACCATCCAGATGTCATGAGTCTTGCAATGGTTCACGCAAGGGGGGCAGAGGCAGGCCAAGCTGGATTGCCAGGCTACTTGGGAAGCGCACACGAAGCACACCCGGAAAAATAAAAAGTGCTTAGGAGGCTTAAATTGGAAATTTGTTTACGGTACGGATCGTATTGCATTGAAATGTTAGTATGTTACATGGTTTTTCAGACAACTCTGGGTTGCCCACCGTCTTCCAAGTCCCATTCCCCCCATGGGATACCCCTCCGTTATAAGACCTATAGCTGGATATTGCAGGTTATAGCTGGGTTATAGTAATAGAAACCTGGGGGCCTGCTGGCCCTGCTGCCCTACTGGACTCCAAGTGTGCCCGCGGCTTGACCGGTGGGCCCATTCATGATCCATGGGGGCACTTTCACAGTTCTGACTAGGTGACTTCCACTAGGGGTGGGCATGAGCTAGCTGCATGGGCTGGGCCTGTGCGACCTACGTGCGACCCTGGGCACAAATCACTTACTCGCGGTCGCACTTCGTGGCGACTAAAGGCTCATTTCGCCCTAAAATCGCACACCTGAGGGTCTCACCAGGGTCACACAATTGGCGACAGGTCACACAGAACAAGAAACTGCCTGCTGCCCTACTGGAGTATTGGACTTTAAATGTGCCCGCGGCTTGACCACGAGTCAATGGGGCTCGTGTGTATTTTTATAGCCCATGTGAGGTGGCCAAATGGGGTAGAGGGACTTGCCTAACCTTTAAAACAGGAAAGCAAGTGTTCGAAACTCTGGTGAACTGAGCCCCTACAAAACGGTAACGGAAGGGGCCCGGAGTTTGTGCTATGCAGATCATTTTACGAAGGGAACTTATGCGCATCATCTGCCAGCTGTCATCTGCAATATATATCTGCCTCTCCTGAATTCGAAGAAAGTACAAGAACCCGATTTACACATCTGAGAGGGAAATGATTCCTCTACATTATCTGATGTGTAATCCAGAATAGGAAGGTAGTGCGAAGCTACCTCTATTTATCCAGTATGCCAGAATTGGATCTATTATGTTTTGATCAGAATGCTTAGATCTTTGGTAGAGTTTGATCGTTTTAGTTAACGACTATATTTTCCAGGTTATTTATTTTACTGCCGAAGACGGCGATCAGCCAAATTGCTGGCTGGAGCCATGTAACCATGTTCGATGTAGTTTAACAAGGGGGACTAATGAACATCATATGCCATCCGCATTGTAGTATTCTGACTTGGAAAGGCTCCGCCACATCACATAAAATCCAGTCTAGGACTAGTGCAGGGATAAACGACCTGTACGGTGGAACCCCTTTTGGACAGAGAAGACAGCGAGCTGAGCAGCCAAATTGATGGCTGGGGCTATGTAACCAAGTTCAATTTCAAGTTCTACTGTATCTCCCATGTCCTGGACTCGGGATTGGGAGACGGTGAGGAGCTCAGAGTTGGCCGAAAAGTGAAAACACATGTACCACTTCGATTCGAGTTTACAGCTCAACTTTATTAAATGACCTGGGTACCGGTATGTTCAAAAAAACTCATCCAACCAGCCCTGGGTGGCCAGTATGTATTCTTACAGTCCAAGGGTAGCTGAATAGGCTACAGGGACTTGTCCAACCGTTACAACAGGAAATGCAGTTTAAAAAACATGCACTAAAGAACTCAACCCTGACAAATCGTAAATGATGGGGGCCCTAAATGGCACCAGACTCCAGGTTCCTGCCTATCACCATTACTGGACCGAAACATACATTTGCATAGGCAGGACAAAGCAGAGAACTTCCTCGTTACATTACATTACATTACATTACATGTTAAAGTCTACTTGACACCGCGAGGGTGTATGAGACTCTGTGCTTTAAACAAAAAGAAAAAGCACCCACAAAGCAAAAAACCCCATTACATCAGGGGTGTGTCGAGGACAAACAAACCAAACTCCCAACCACCGTTTTGGTGGCGTAGGTATTAAACCCCTTAGAGCAGGACCCAGATCTCAACCACTTACAGTGGCGGAGGTAAGAAGCTAACAAATGAGAAGTCACAAGAAGAAAAAAAGGGATAATAAATTACGGTGCCACTAAGCAGTCCAGGGCTTCCTGTCTTGCTCTTCTACAAGTAGAAAGATAGTCGGCTAGGTTGCTCCAAAAAGACTTAGTGCCATTTCCATTCATAAAGGTCGTGAGGTGCTCGTGTTGATTACACCTTGCCCAAGTTACATATCGGAACATACATGGTCAGCAGGGTTGATCAGGAGGACCCCCAGCTCTACGTCCTGAGACACAACCAATTTCATTCCCTGCGTCAAGAGACGCAACCCACGTTGTGTCTGCGACACAGGACGCAGCGTCCTGAACAACCCTGGTCAGAAGCATTCATCCAACCAGCCCTGCATGATATCAGACTCCAGGTTCCTGCCTATCACCAGCCCTGGACTGTAACATACAATTGCTAAGGCAGAACAAAACATGGTGAGCAGTGCAAGTGGGCCTGACAAAGATAAGTGCTTCCTCAGGTGCTTGTGTTGAAAAGACCTTGCTTGAGTTCCATACCGGCATATACGGATTCGGGGTTGGCCCCGGTGCAAGCAATCGAGCTGACCCCCTCAGCCTCACACCACATAATAGGGCACACTATTTATTTATTAACCGATACTCACATGGTGATTAGCACTTACCCAACTAGCCCTGAATGATATCAGACTGAAGGTTCCTGCCTACTATCAGCACTGGACTGTAACATACAGTAGCAAAGGCAGAACAAAACTCAGTGAGCAGTGCAAGTGAGCCTGACTAAGATGAGTGCTTTCTCAGGTGCTTGTGTTCAGAAGACCTTGCCTACACAACATACATAGGGATTGGCAAATCAAATGATACTGACCAACGCCAGTATGCTATCATATAAATTGTATCATATGATATTGTATGTAGATGGTAACTTTAGCCTAGTCAGACTGCCGACATATGATATCATATGATGACGCGATATCATATGATATCATATTGCCGTTCCTTATATATACATACATGGTTAGCAGCAGTCATCCAACCAGCCTCCTGCTGATTCTGTTCCGGACTCGTATCGGTCACAGAGTCACTTTGCCGGCGAATTGCGTCGCTCCAAAGAAGATCGTTAAATTATCAAACCGTTCAATTTTCGTGTCAGAAGGGCATATACAAATGTACATGCTTAGCAGCACTCATCCAACCAGCGTTGAATGATATCAGACTTCAGGTTCCTGCCTATCACTACTACTGTCGAGACTCGGCTCTCGGAGGGCTCCCATGTAACTATGGGAGCCACCGTAAAGAGCTCATACACTGCCTGCAATAGGGGGAGTGTTGGTTGGAATTGGTGGTCGAAAAGTGGTTGGAAGTGTTGGCTGGAAGGTGGTTATTGGTGGTTGAAAGGTGGTTCTAAGCAGTTGTTGGAAGGTGGTTGGAGTTAGAGGCTGAAAGCCCCCTGTGTAACTATGGGAGCCACCGTGAAGAACTCATACACTGCCTGCAATAAAGGGAGTGTTGGGTGGAATTGATGGTTGAAAGGTGGTTGGAAGTGTTGGTTGGAAGGTGGTTGTTGTAAGTGGCTGGAAGTAGTTGTTAGAAGGAGGTTGGAGGTAGAGGCTGGAAGGCCCCCATGGTACTACATGAGCAACTGCGAAGACCTCATACACAGCCTGCGGTAGGGGGAGTGTCCGTTTGAAGTGTTGGTTGAAAGGTCGTTTGAAGTGTTGGTTGGAAGGTGGTTGTTATTGGTGGTTTTAAGTGGTGGTTGGTAGATGGCTGGAAGTTGTGTATCATTTTTAAGTGCAGCTATTTTCATTGCAATAAACGTATGCAGATGAGAGTGATGATCCCCCTGAACTGAATGCTTCCTGTCGCTATTCACCGTTACATCTATATTCGTCTAAGTATTAGCATGTATACGTGCATATGATTTGAACTACCGCACTAGCATGTATAAGTGCATATTAATTGAACTACCGCGCTAGCATGTATAATTGTATATTATTTTAACAACCCTATTAGCATGTAAAAGTGCATATGATTTGAACTACCGCACTAGCATGTATAAGTGCATATTAATTGAACTACCGCGCTAGCATGTATACTTGTATATTATTTTAACTACCGCACTAGCATGTATAAGTGCATATTATTTGAACTACCGCACTAGCATGTATAAGTGCATATTATTTGAACTACCGCACTAGCATGTACACATGTATATTATTTTAACATCCATATTAGCATGTATAAGTGCATATGGTTTGAACTACCGCACGAGGATGTACAAATGTATACTATTTAAACCATATTAGCATGTATAAGTGCATATTATTTGATCTACTGCACGAGCATGTACAAATGTGTAATATTTTTACAACCATATTAGCAAGTATAAGTGCATATTATTTGATCAACCGTACTATCACTTATAAGTACATATTATTTCAACTTCAATATTATCACTTGTATCCCCATAGGTGCCTAAGTCTGAAAACGCCCTAAGTCGATACAAGAATGTGATACAGAGCCGTACATGGCCCAAACTGCTCGGAATCGAATTCTGTCAGGCTTATATTGTTCGCGTCGGTGTCAGCTATGCGCGCAGCTACTTTTCGTGCTCGTTCGCATCTGGTCGCGAGCAGCTTTGTTCGGCAGGCCGGTGGCAGTACATCAGATGTGCGATAATTAGTGATACAAATCCTGTTCGCGATTTTGAATTTTGAATTTTCGAAAAAAAAGAAAAAGTTGTTCTGCACGCTATATCTTGAGAGCAAAACCGAGGCACAAAATGTTTCAATTCTGGCTGTGCAACTCTGACCTAGACTTAGGACACCCACGAAATGTAAATAATTAGTGTTTTGGGGGTCCGTACTCAATTGTACTGCCTTACAAGACCTTCCGTAATATCTACTGGTAGGGAAAGACGTTACACAACATTTGTACCCAGTGTTCTTTTAAAATGGCTTGTTTCGGTCGCGATAGGCTCCGTATCACTTCCTACATAACACCCGTATCGACTTAGGGAACCCCATAGTAACAAATTAGCATGTTTCACTTGACCTGGTCCCCACCATATGAGAAAACCCAAATCCGAGTATTTGTGTGTTGAACTGATGTGGTTGGGCAACGTATTAGCAAAAAATCTTTGTTTTTGGACTTGAGGGCATAGGCTCAATCCATCTGTATCACTCAGGGTCTGACTTAGGCACCTATGGAGATACCTGTATATTATTTATCTACCATATTATCCCTTAAGTGTAGCGATTTTCGTTGGAACAGGCTTATGCAGATGATAGTGAATAGGCGTATGCAGATGAAAGTGATGACCCACCTGAACTGAATGCTTGCTGTCGCTGTATAACATTTGTTCTGCTCCGACTATCACCATTGTTCAGTGTATTTCAGTGTATATGCAGATGGCAGTGATGACCCACCTGAACTGAATGCTTGCTGTCACTGCCAGTAGTGCTCAATACGCCCTTTACTCGGTAGATGTCATTTGGGTGGGGCTATGTCACATATTGTTCTAACTACTACCATCGCATTTAAGAGAATATGCAGATGGCAGTGATGAACCACTTGAACTGAATGCTTGCTGTTCCTATACAACATCTAAAATGTTCTAACTACTATCATCGTATTTAAGAGTATATGCAGATGGCAGTGATGACCCACTTGAAATGAATGCAGGATGGCACAATATAGCATCCTTATTGTTCCAACTCTCGTCATCTACAAGAGTATATGTTAATGGCAGTGATGACCCACCTGAACTGAATGCTTGCTGTCACTGCCAGCAACGCTCAAGACGCCCTTTACTCGATAGATGTCATCAGGGTGGGTTTCACGGTCCCATAGCAGCTTCTGCATGAACACTTTTTGGAACCTGCCAGCAAGGGGGATGGTGATGTGGGTTGGTGGGAATTGTTTTGGCACTTACAAGCAAGGGGGGGGGGGGGGGGGGGGGGGGGGGGGGGGGGGGTTGTGCAGGTTGATGAGAATTGTTTTGGAGCCTGCAAGCAAGGGGGGGTGAAGATGTAGGTTGGTGGACCACTTTTTGGAACCTGCAAGTAAGGGGGGGGTGATGTGGATTGGTGGGAATTGTTTTGGCACTTGTAAGCAAGGGAGGTGGTTGTGCATGTTAGGGATCAGCGTGGCTTAGATCCTCCCAGCCTACCCCACCCCACCCCCTTTTCATGGCCGAGGGGATATGACGGCAGGGACCCTAAACCCTAAACCAACACCCCCTTGTTGTCGTTGTTACAGTCCAGGGGTAGACCATACATGCTAAAACGGCATGTATGGCCATGGCAAAAGGGGCTAAAACGAAAAATCACTGATGAACTGAACCCCAAACAATAGTTTACAGACAAGGGCCCTGAATTCGTGCTACAATGATACGAGTATACTAAATTTATACGATTATGACAGACCCAACCACCTACACCCAAACGACTCATGCCAAACCCATATCCACCACAAACCCAACCACCCAAATCGCAAAACAAACACCACAAACCAAACCCAGCCACCTAAACCCCCAACCCCCCCAAACCCATACCCAAACACAACCAACCAACCCCCAAAACAACCACCTAAGCCCAAATATCTATTCCCATCCCAACTCATCCTGCCTCAACCCACTCCACCTTAACCCATCAACTTGCCAAGGTCAAGGGGCTTGCTAGATGTGACGGCAAAGGCAAACACAAACCCTCACCCACACAACTGATGCCACACACCCCAAATCGGTAGTAGCTCGACACATTCTACTGTACCCCACTCACTGTTCAAGGTCCAGCGACTTGCTTGATGTGGCGGTGGACACGACTCATGCCACACCCACGTATAATGCCACACCCACACACCCATGACTAATACCACACCCACCAAGCCCTTTCCACCCCACTCACTACTCAAGGCCCAGCAGCTTCCTTGATGTGGCGGTGGACACGACTCATGCCACAAACACACCCCCACGTCTAATGCCACACCCACCAATCCCATCCCACCCCACGCACTTTCCAAGGTCCAGTGGCTTGCTTGATGTGGCGGTGGACAATACTTGTCACACCCAAACCCCAATTTCTAATGCCACACCCACCAAGCCCATCCCACCCACTCACTTTTCAAGGTCCAGCGGCTTGCTTGATGTGACAGCGGCGGGACGCTCAAACCCAAATGTCTCGTGCCATCCCAACCCAGCAGAACCACTAATAAGTAATTACTACAACTAATTTCTACTAATATTATTATGGTGCCACAATAATATTAGTTTTTCAAATCAATTCAAAATTCTGGTGAGACGGCTCGCCAGTCTAATATTAACTAACATTCACTTATATTATTCATTCACTGATGTTAATTAACTTAGCCTTTCCCTAGTATAGACACACCCACCAAGCCCATCCCACCCTACTCACTTCTCAAGGTCCAGAGGCTTGCTGGTTGTGGCGGTGGCGGCTGCTATCTCAGGGTCGTGCAAGACATGATCACTGGCATCGGAGGCTGTATGATCGCGGTCTGCGATGGGTGGTGGGATGGTGGGCGGTGGGTGTTGGAGTCAGTGGTGGGGGGTTGGGGGGCAGGGTGCCATGGTGGTTGGGTTGTGGGTGGTGGGTCGTGCAAGGCTTGCTGACTTGCAGCAGAGGCTGCAGGATCTCTGCCTGTGATGGGTGGTGGGATGGTGGGCGTTGGTTGTTGGAGTCAGTGTTGGGGGGGTAGGTGGCGGGGTTCCATGGTGGTGGGGTGGTGGGTCGTGCAAGACTGGCTGACTTGCAGCAGAGGACCATGGATGGGGACCGCCGACATGTCAGAGAGACATCTACCCAATCTTGACTTGTTATTGATCAAGGTTCATACACATACTCATACTGCCCCTCCCCCCCCCCCCCCCCCCACACACACCCACACACCCACACACATACACATTGAACTTACCCATGGAGAGGGACCGCCGACGTGTCCGAGACACTGACCGTGATCTCGACTTATTCTTTATTAAGCCACGTCCAGTGCCTGGCATTCCATCTTCTCCCAGCCAACGGCCACGGGCGTCACTATCCCTCTCCCTTGTGTTCAGCTCCATCTTGGTGGGGGTGTTGTTTGGGGTGGAGGCATCAGGCATGGATGTAGCAGGCTGGGTGGAGGAGGGCGAGGGAGACTCCGACTCTGAGGAGGGCAGGGCAGCAACAGCTGCAGCAACGGCAGCTACGACAGCTGCTGAGGACTCTTCTTCTTCCTCTCCTCCCTCTGCAATCACGTCCAGGGCATCTGCGGCAAAAAGCTTCCTGTAAGGGCGAGGGACAGTGGGTGAGTAGTGGGTGGCTGAGTGAGTGGTGGGTGGCTGAGTGAGTGGTGGGTGGCTGAGTGAGTAGTGGGTGGCTGAGTGAGTGGTGGGTGGCTGAGTGAGTGGTGGGTGGCTGAGTGAGTGGTGGGTGGCTGAGTGAGTGGTGGGTGGCTGAGTGAGTGGTGGGTTGGCTGAGGCGTGGTGGGTGTGGCACTGAAGAAGTGGTGGGTTTTTGGCTGGCTCTGAGTGCAGTGGTGGGGGTTGGCTGGTGAGTGGTGGGGTGCCCTGAGTGAGTGGTGGGTGGCTGAAGTGATTGAGTGAGTGGTTGTGTGGATTGATAGTTAGTGCAGTGAAGATTTGTGGGTTGGCTGAGGAGTGAGTAGTGGGGTGGCTGATTTTGAGTGGTGGGTGGCTGAGTGAGTAGTGGGTGGCCTGACGTGAAGTGGTTGGTGGTCTGGAGTGAAGTGGTGGTGTGGCTAGTGAGTAGTGGGTGGCATGAGTTGAGTGGTGGGTGGCTGACTGAGTGAGTAAGTGGGTGGCTGGATTTGTGAGTGGTGGGTCGGGCGCTGAGCTTGCGTGCAGTGGTGGGTGGCTGAGTGATTGGGTGGGTGGCTTGAGTCGTGAGTGGTGGGTGGCGCGAGTGATTGGGTGTGTTGTCTGTGATTGAGTGGTGGGTTTTTGTCTGATGAGTGGGTGGGTGTCTGAGAGTGATGAGGTTGGCGTGGCTGAGTTGCGTGTGGTTTTGCTGTAGTGAGTGTTGGGTTGTCTTGAGTAGTGGAGGTTGGGTGGGTGAGTGGTGGTGGGTGCTGAGTGGGTGGTGGGTGGGCTGAGTGGGGGGAGTGGTTGGGTGGCTGAGAGAGTGAGTGGTGGGTTTTGTCTGAAGTGAGTGGTGGGTTTTTTTGTCTGAGTGAGTTGTGGGTTTTGTTCTTTGTTGTTCTTCTGAGTTGGTTGTTTGGGTGTTCTGGACGTGAGTGGTGGGCGTCTGCGTGAGTGGTGGGTGCTGGGTGAGTGGGTGGGTGGCTGACGTGAGGAGTGGTGGTGGCTGGGTGGTGTGTTTTTTGTCTGAGTGAGTGTTGGGTGGCTGAGTGAGTGTTGGGTGTCTGAGTGAGTGTTGGGTGTCTGAGTGAGTGGTGGGTGGCTGAGTGGGTGGTGGGTGGCTGAGTGGGTGGTGGGTGGCTGAGTGAGTGGTGGGTGGCTGAGTGAGTGGTGGGTGTCTGAGTGAGTGGTGGGTTTTTATCTGAGTGGCAGTGTTGGCGTGTCTGAGTGAGGTTGGGTTGTCCTGAGTGAGTGTTAGTGTTGGTGTCTGAGTGAGTGTGGGTTGGGTGTTTGAGTGAGTGTGTGGGTGGGCCTGGTGAGTGGTGTGTGGCCTGCTGAGGAGAGTGAGGTGAGCTTGAGTGGAGTGGTGGGTGGCTGGGTGGTGGGGTTTTTTGGTGTCTGAGTGAGTGTTGGTGTGTCTGAGTGAGTGTGTTGGGTGTCTGATTGAGGTGGTGGGTTTTGTCTGAGTGAGTGGTGGGTTGCTGGCGTGAGTGGTTGGGGGCTGAGCGTTGAGTGGTGGGTGGTTGGCTGGGTGGGGTGGTGGGTCGAGGGAGTGTGGTGGTGAGTGGGTGTGAGTGGTAGGTTTGATGAGCGGGGAGAGTTAGTGGGGTGGGGAGGTGGGTAGGGTGGGGCGAGAAGAGTGGAGGAGTTTGCGGTGGTGATGAGTGTGGGTAGGTTGAAGTGTCATCTCAATGATCGAGGCATAGGCATGGGAGTGGTCTGATGGGCAGGTCTGTAGTGTTGGAGTCAGTGGTGGTGGTGGTGGTGGTGGTGGTGGTGGTGGTGGTGGTGGGGGGGGGGGGGGGGCGGAATGCCATGGTGGTTGGGTGGTGGGTCGTGCAAGACATTCTGACTTTCATCGGAGGCTGTTTGGTCCCAGTCTGTGATGGCTGGTGGGTGGCGGGGTGGCATGGTGGGTGGGTGGTCGGGCGGTGGGGCAGTTAGGGTGAATCATCCCTTGGCTATCTTGTCCCGAGGGTCAGGGGCAGAGTCTTTAATACGTAGTGTGGCAGTTTTATTTAAAGCATATAGGCACTGCTACTACCCCTTACATTAATATTTGATACCAACCAGACTCAGAAGTTGGGCTCAGAGTTGCAGTACCTAAACCGCGAGCATGTTGCCTGGTGCCTACCTGTAAAACAGATGCACCAAAGTTTTTTGCCGGTCTACCTATTAGTATGATATGATACCCTCCCATGTCAGTAACAATAAAAAACAATTGTAGGGCTTAGTTATAAGGCGCGTTATGCCCTGCGAATGCTGCCTGGTGCCTACCTGTCTAACAGATGCGCACAAGTTATAACCAGTCTACCGATTTGCATATTTTAGGTCCCCTCCTATGTCAGTTAAGACTGGGACAAACAATTGCAGGGCTTTGTGGTGCGGTGACTGAACCCTGAGCATACTGCCTGGTGCCTACCTGTAAAACAGATGCGCCAAAGTTTAACCAGTCTACCTGTTAGCATGTTCTAGGTAACCTTCGATGTCTGTTATGATACAACACACACAACTGCAGGGCTTAGTGGTACGGTGCCCAAACCCTGAGTATGCTGCCTGATGCCTACCTGTATAACAGATGCACCAAAGTTGTAACCAGTCTACCGATAAGTATGTTCTAGGTACCCTCCCATGTCTGTTACGGTTAAACACACACAATTGCAGGGCTTAGTGGTACGGTGCCCAAACCCTGAGTATGATGCTTGGTACCTACCTGTATAACTAGGGAACGGCAACTAATATTAGTGTTTGAAAAACTAATATTAACTAATATTAGTATAGTGTCACATTTATATTAGGTTTTCAAATAAATTGGATTTTCTGGTGAGACAGCTTGTCCGACTAATATTATATAATTTTAGATAATATTATTTATTCGCTAATATTATATAACATAGCCGACCCCTATGTATAACAAATGCGCCAAAGTTTTAACCAGTCTACCTGTTAGCATGTTCTAGGTACCCTTCCATGCCTGTCCCAATAAAAACACACACAATTGTAGGGCTTAGCGGTACGGTGCCTAAACCCTGAGTATGCTGCCTGGTGCCTACATGTATAACAGATGCGCCAACGTTTTTGCCGGACTACCTATTAGAATGTTCGAGGTACCCTCCCATGTCTGTTACGAAAATAAATGTAGGGCTTAGTGATAAGGTGCCTTAACCCTTAGTATGCTGCCTAGTGCCTACCTGAATAACAGATGTGTCAGATCCAAACCCTGGACCCTGCATATGCTGCCTACCTGTAGAACACATGCGCCAGATCCACATCGCAGTGTGTGGTGTGCAGAATCGGGACTGTTGAGTTGATGGCTCGGATATCAGCCTCGCTGCGGATTATAGACTCCTCGTCGCATAGGTCCATCTGCCAAGGGTGGGAGGGATGGAAGGTCCAGGCTAGGTGAATGCGTGGGTCGGTGGGTGGGAGGGTGAATGGTGGGCCTAAGATTCAGGGTGAAGTCCATCTACCAAGAGTGGGAGTGAGGCATGGTTCAGGCTAGGCGGGTGCGTGGGTTGGTAGGTGGGCGGGTGCTTTGGTGTGTGTGGGGTTGAATGTGAAACCTAAGATTCAAGGTGAGGTTCATCTACCAAGAGTGGGAGTGAGGGAAGGTAAAGGCTAGGTGGGTGCGTGGGTCGGTAGGTGTGTGGGTCGGAGGGTGAATGTGCGGCCTAAGATTCAGGATTGAGTGGGTGGGAGAGAGGCACAATTCAGATTGGGTAGTTGGGTGAGTGGGTGAGAGGGAGAGATGGAGGAGGGGGGAAGAAAGAGAGGGAGGGAGGTCCCTTTTGTCAGCTCGCCATGTTCAGAAACATATAAATACTGTACAATTCCGGCGCAATTACCTGTTCACACATAGCCCCCCCCCACCCCCCCACCCCACCCCCTCAAGTAGAAGTACTCCAGGGTCTCCCCCCACCCCACCCCACACACACCAGTTTGTCGACAGGGGTGGTTAATTAAATGACCTTCTAGTCCTTTTGCAACTTGGCCCCTTTCAATTGGAGCCAAAGTAGTCCTGGGTACCCCTCCCCCCCCCCCCCCCCCCCCCCCCCCCCCCCCAACCACCCCCCCCCCCCCCCCCCCCCCCCCCCTGGCCCCTTTCTGAAACGACCCTTCCATTTGTCCCCTCACCTTGTTTAGCAGGATCAAGTCTGCGTATGCAATCTGCACTTGAGCCTCGTTGACAATACCCTTAGGCCGTGGATCGTGTAGCTGTCGGTTGATGTTGACGGCATCCACCACTGTAATGATGGCATCTAGCTCAACACCACCCCCGATGTCTTTATCACTCCACAGAGCCGATGCAATAGGGCCGGGATTAGCCAAGCCTGCAAGGTTTAGTTTGGTATGTCTGTTATGGTATGTATGTAAGGGAGGAATTATGATGGGGTTTAGCTCAACAAAGCTTCCAATGTCTTTATCACTCCTCAGAGCGGATGCATTAGGGCCGGGATTAGCCAAGCCTGAAAGATTGAGTCAGGTACGCCTTTTAGGGTGTGTATGTTGGGTACCCTTAAACAATCAAGATCAATGACGGAAGTTTGCCAAGCCTGCAAGATTGAGTCGTGTGTGTCTGTTTTCATGTTAGCTCAACACCACCCCCAATGCTTTAATTGCTCCACAGAGCAGATGCCATAGGGCCGGGAATAGCAAAGCCTGCAAGATTGTGTCATGTATGTCTGTAATGGTATGTATGTTAGGGTAGAATAATGATGGGGTTTAGCTCAACAACACCCCCGATGTCTTTATCACTCCATAGATCAGATGCAATAGGGCCGGGATTAGCCAAGCCTGAAAGATTGAGTCAGGTATGCCTGTTAGGGTGTGTATGTTAAAGTAGGCTCAAACAATCAAGATCAATGACATGGACCAGCCAAGCCTGCAAGATTGAGTTAAGTACGCCTGTTAGGGTGTGTATCTTTGAGTAGCCTTGACAATCAAGATAAATGACGGGGGTTTGCCAAGTCTGCAAGATTGTGCCATGTATTTCCGTTGTGGTATGTTTGTTTGGGTAGCCTCAAACAATCAAGATCAACGACAGGGATAAGCCAAGCCTGCAAGATTGTGTTATGTATTTCTGTTGTGGTATGTTTGCTTAAATAGCCCCAACCAATCAAGATCAATGACACGGGTTTGCCAAGCCTGCAAGATTGAGTCATGTCTGTCTGTTAGGGTGTCTATGTTTGGGTAGCTTCAAACAATTAATATCAATGACGGGGGTTTGCCAAGCCTGCAAGATTGAGCCATGTATGTCTGTTGTGGTATGTTTGTTTGGGTAGCCTCAAACAATCAAGAGAAATGACGCGAGTTTTCCAAGCCTGCAAGATTGTGCCATATATGTCTGTTAGGGTGTGTCTGTTTGGGTAGCTCCAAACAATCAAGATCAGTGACATGCAGATTAATTTACGTCACTCTTCATGTTAGCTCAACACCACCCCCAATCCTTGTATGGCTCCATAGGGCAGATGCGATGCGGCCGGGATTAGCCCTATATATGTGTGTATATATATATATATACTAGTACGGTAGCCCGTGTGGCCGGTAGCCACCCCCACCCTCCCACCCAGGTCCTGGTCTGGGTTGCATAGCGGGTATGCCCTTGTATTCCCCTACCCCCCCCCCATTCTCATACACACAGTCAAGATATTTCCCCCTTCGCAACAGAAAATAATGCATGACTCACCCATGACCTACATGATCCCGTACATTCTCCTAAATCTTCTTGCCACCCATCCCCATCCACTTGACACACACTATCTTTCTCCCCCCCTCTCCCCCCAAGCCACTAACACACACTTACTCCCCTTCTCCTTACCTCATACCCTTAACTTCAGAAAGAGGGGATTGGGTGAAGGCTTCAACCTGAATTGAACCTACTAAGAACTTGGGACAGCTCAGATTCTGACATCTGACTTGCGCAATTGAAAAGCTGCAAAGCTGCACCTTGTTCTTCTCACGCAGTGCCCATTCAGCCGACACATTTGTATGATCGGTACAACCAAATCCGAAGCGACAAATTTCACGATAGTTGATACAACTCAAAGAAATTGCATAAATGGGATGAGCGGTGTAAGAGCAAGAGCTCGCAGGGGGGTTCAATGGCCATGACAATGTGAAGGAAGTCAATCAAACATCTGAAAACTTGGGCACATGATAGTTCACTCAGTCGCACTCTGGCGCACTCGCGCTTTCGCAAAATGCGCAGCGACAGACTTCGGAAAAGCGTCAGACTTCGGAAAATGCGCAGCAACAGACTGATTATATTTGAAATTTGGGTGGGGAGTTGGGTGGGTAGTCGGCCGTCAGTAAAGATACGCTATTACTAAAGGTTCCCTAAACCCTAAACCCTCACGAAAAGCCAGCAAGCGCTACCTCAAGGCTTCGTGTTTGCTTTTTAAATGCTTTCAAATTTTTTGATTGAGGGATTAGCCTGCCAAAACTGTGTGTGTGTCCGTGTGTGTGTGTGTCCGTCACACTATTTTTCTAGGTTTCACTTCAAATCACAAAAAAACGAAACACTATACAACATATAACAATTATAAGACTTATTGATACCAGACATATTCTCACGAGACCACATATGAGCATCGCAGGTCAAGAAAAGGAGCTAAGGTTTGTGCTTTTTGGGCCAAAAGCTACAATTATTGGGTAACATTTGTTATCATTTCAAATTCGTACCATCCAATCATGTGCGCATGCATAGGTTTGGGAACAGAATTGTCGTCAAAAAATCGAGGCGAAACAATGGACGAAACATTCCCCTAGGGCACTTGACCTATTATTAGCACGGACTTCACCCACAACTCAGCCGCAGGGGCGAGCGTGGGTGGGCCCATGGAAAAACTAGCCACGCCAACTATGGTACTTCTAGTGGTAATTCACGTAATGTTCATGCTTCCAACCTTGCGAACATGCCCAACATCTATATATATAAAGAAATCATGGTCGTGGTCGTGGTCGCGGTCTTTTGGTCGTGGTCGTGGTGGTGTCATCATCGCGTACCCACGTGCCACGGGCGTGCGAAGTGTAACCGACTTGCAACCGACTTTCCGTACACCCAAGTCTTCGCCCAGTGATTTCAATTGCCGAAACAGCAGATGCGCTAAGCTATGCGCGCGCGCTCATTTCATGTCCACAACTGCCTCCCCTACTGCGACTGCAATGAATTGCAATGAAATGAGTGAGAAGATCCTCTCCTCGGAGGTCATTTGCTGACCCACAGATCGCTTTGCACGGCGCTCGGAATAATAGTTTTCAATGTATTGCTTCACGGAGCGACCTTCGGCTCATGCTCTAGAACTTTCACTTCGGCTCATGATTCGGCTGGCCCTTGACTTTCACTTGGCTCACGCATGCGCACTTCTTTCTTCATCTCAGCATTACATTCGTCATCGCATTATGCTATCACAAAGCCTGAGTCGCTATCACATCGCCTGATTCTTGATTGGAGGTAGTTGACTTCCATTCTCCAGCCTTTCTGCAGGCTCTATTGATAAATTCATCTTGCTGCGAGCTTAGACACAGGCGCGGCTCATGGTATCTCTGCACGATCTAAGTCCCTGCAACCCTGTGACGTTCTTCCGACGTCCAACTTCCTTCTTGCTGCGTGCTCCTTGCACCGCGTGCAATACCTCTTCAAGATCTTCCCCCCCACCCCACACCACTCACACCCTGCAACGATAAGGTTATTTTCGCGCTGAGCTGTGGCGAGTGCGTGACAGAGTTGACCGAGCGAAGGCCCTTTCGGGAAACAGCTAGCACGCCCAACTAGGTATATATGCGCGAAGAGGAAGCTACAGGTAAGCCCCTCTGCTCTCGCGCAATTCCGATCTTTCAAACTGAGTCTGAAACTGCGCAGACGTTCGTTTGCAATTTCCAAAAGTCTTCGCATTTCCGCGTCGTCTGACGAAACGTCTAAACGTCTGCGCGATTTCGAACTCAGCTGGAAACATCATAATCGCTTCTGTTAAACCCATCTGTTAAAGTGGCCGAGAGAAGATCAGATTAATGGGAACGGAGAAGCAGGGAAGTGCAGAAGCAGGGAAGTGCGTGTGTGTTGGCGGGTAAAGGGGTGAGGCAAATTTGAGATTGGGCCTGGATCGAGGTTTGGGCAGAGTGGGGACTGTGTGTGTGTGGGGGGGGGGGGGGGGGGGGGGGGGGGGGGGATGGGGAGGGATTAGTGTGTGGTTAGTTGGTGCTGGGGGGGGGGGGGGGGGGGGGGGGGGGGGGGGGGGGGGGCAGATGCGTCAGCATTTGAAGTGGGGGGAAACATGATGACTGTGTTTATGAGAGGGGTGGAGCTGAGGACATATGTGTAGCCCATTCTGTAACCCAGCCCCACGGGCACCCTATTATGATTGGGGTAGGGGTGATGTGTGTCTGTGTGGCCACACGGGCTACCGTACTAGTATATATATATATATATATATGCAAGGGGGGGGCAAGGAAAATGCTGCCGTACCGCATCTTCGCTTTGGATAGAGCTTATCCTCAAACTAAACAAATAAAATAAACGTTTTTTTTTAGCCCAAAATAAAGTTGTACCAAAGTTAGAGGGGTCCAAAGTTTTTTTCAACCAAAGCTGCCCAAATCTTATCTTCGCGATAAATCACGTTTGGGTAACCCCATGAAAGATGTAAGAGAATAACTGGAATGGGCTTTAAAAGATCTTTCGAATGACCCCCATTTTAGCGGGGGTAGGGTGAGGTAATCGGGGTTTGGGAGGGGGGGGGGGGGGGGGGGGGGGGGGGGGGGGGGGGGGGGGGGATTTTTATATATACATACATATACGAGGGGGGGGGCAAGAAAGCATCTGCCGTACCGCATCTTCGCTTTGAATAGAGCTAATCCTCAAAGTTTGTTTTTAGCCAAAAATAAAGTTGTACTATAGTTAGAGGGGTCCACAGTTTTTTTCACCCAAAGCGGCCCAAATCTTAACTATATATGTATATATAGAGAGAGAGCAATGTGTATGAACATGAAGCATCACATCCTTCAGAAGCTCTCATATAATAGTAAGCTATCAGTGGAAGTGGCATTTTGACTGGGAATGTATATGCATACATATATGGATATTACATGAACGCACCAGTATACTTGACTAAGATGGATTCAAAGATGAACGCACTGCATGGGCACTGTCTATGAACATGAGGCATCACATTCTTTAGCATCTCTTAAATGATATTAAGCTATAAGTGGAAGTGAATTATATATATACACTATATATATAGTGCGTTCATCTTTGACTACATCTTGGTTGAGTCTGTTGGAGCTCAGACTCAACCCAGATGTAGTCAAAGATGAACACACTGCATGAACGCTGTCTATGAACATGAAGCATAACATCCTTAAGAATCTCTCAAAATATATGAAGCTATCAGCGGAAGTGAAATTTTGACTATAATATATGTATGTATTGGTACATGAATATTACACAAACGCACAGGTCGTCTCGACCAAGATGCAGCCAAAGGTCCTTGGCTCAAACGCACATGCATACATACCGGAATATTACATGAACGCACCAGTAGACTCGACCAAGATGTAGTCAAAGGTCCTTGGCTCAATGGCCATCAAGCTCTCCACAGCAGCCACAAACTCTCCCTTCACACGGCAGCACATGCAGCCATTGGCCACACTCACCCAGCCACCTAGAGCAGGTGCACTCTCCTACACACATGCAGGCCATGTGGATGGGGGTGATGGGATGGGATTGGTGGGATTGGTTGGTGGGATCCAGATATTGGGGATGTTGGGGTTAGTAAGGTAGTAGGGTTGTCAAGAATCTTGCCTTAGGTTAAAAGGTTAGCCTATCACACCATAATAGCCCAGCGCAGTCTCCCTCCACACGGCAGCACATGCAGCCATTGGTCACACTCACCCAGCCACCTAGAGCGGGTGCACTCTCCTACACACATGCCATGTGAATGGGGGTAATGGGATGGGTTTAGTGGGGCTACTAGGTGCGATTGGGATGTTGGGTTTGGTAGGGTAGTTGAGTTGTCAGGAGACAACCACCCAGCCACCTAGAGCTGCTGCACTCTCGTACACACATGCAGGCTATGTGGATAAGGGTCATGGGGTGGGGTCGGTGGGATCGGTAGGTGCCATCGGGATGTTGAGGTTGTTGGGGTTGGTAGGGTAGTTGGGTTGACAGGAGACACTCTCCCTGCCACCTAGTGCGGAAGCACTCACGTACACACGTGCAGGCCATGTGGATGGGGGTCATGGGGTGGGGTCGGTGGGATTGGTAGGTGCGATCAGGATACGGGGATTTTTGGGGTTGGTAGGGTAGTTGGGTTGTCAGAAGTCAGGAGCAAAAAAATATAGTTGAAAAGCCGCATGGGCGTTGCACTCGTTCTGATATGATTGTTCCCTTATGTGCAATGCAGGCAGGCCACATCCCACAACGATTTTAGTGGCAGGTCGGTGTGGTGTGCAGTGAAATCTGGAGTCTACTAGTGGTTGGAAGCCCTCCTCCTCCCCCCCCCCCACCCACCCACCCACCCACCCACACAAACCTCCCCAAAGTTGTACTTTGACCAACTCTGGCCTGTCTATGACAACGCCATACTGCTTAAGATTAGCTTAGTAGTGTTTGCTTCTGGCCACTTGCTGGGCACAGCTGTTCCATGCTGAGCTGACTCACTGGTTTGGTGTGCTGGAGGATGTCAGTGGAGTGGGTCTACTCTGGTCCGCTTGCAAGTTGGGACCTGAACATGTCTGTAATCTATCCACACCCATGTGATAGCAATCTGTCCTCCTGAGTGTGGTATAGTAGTGTTTGCACTACCCATGTTTACTCCGCCCGTAGACGGTGAGCAGCCTGGAGGCTGATAGAACATGTCATCCAACCAACCAATCAGCCTGGCAGGGTAGTCTGGCAAGGGTGGATGGTGTGGGTCGTCTAATGGAAGGAGGGGAGAACCATGACCCATGACCCCCTGTGTCCATGGTGTGTTTACCTCGTCAGTGATAAAGGACGCATCCTCAACGTTTTCGCCATATTCGTTCATGATGACCGCAATCCTCATGCCATGCTTCCCAGATAGCACTCGTCGAATCAAGGAAGTCTTCCCGGACCCTAGGAAGCCAGTGATCACTGCGACAGGAATCTGACGCTCCGCATCTCCACATTCGCTCGATTTCCCTTCGTTCATAAAGAAGGTTGTCTTTCAATAGTTGGAATCAAAATGTGGGCATCTACCATTCAGTGGGCTATTTTGCAGAGAGCTGAAGGGGTCGAACCTGATAAAGGCTCCTTACGTCCCTCAGTCATCAAATCGAGGGCGACTAGAAGCTCCGACGCCGACGCTGGCAAATAATAACAAGTTTCCGAGACAAGGGCCTAATATACTTCGGAAGATAATTTCGCTAAAAAGTTAAATTGCAGTGGGATGAACAACGGGGCGACAAAGGTCGATGCAACCAATAGGTTGTCACAAGCCTCGAGCAAGAATACTGTTCATCCCCATCCTTTCAACCGTACCTCCCAGAGGTACGGCCGAAAAAGTGTAGCTATCACTTTCATAGCACTTCCCCGGTGGCACTTCCCCGGCACTTTCGTGAGAGGCTCACTCAAATTCGCAAAAAGATCACTCTGATACATACGCAGAGGGCCAGAAGGACATCTGTCGCGCCAGATCTGATGCTGTGACCTCATTCAGCCGTTTGGTGATCTCATAACCCAGACCAATTATTAATTCTTCACCATGTTGGTCACTATCTTCCTCCCACCCCACGTGCTGACTCCGAAAGTTCCAAAACGACGTCTACTTGTCTCCTGCCAGCCACTGCTTGCCCCAATTTCCATCTCCCCCCCACACATCCCACCCCACGCACCCCACCCCACCCCCACCCTGCCCCGATTTTCAAATAGACCTTTCGTTTCCAGTTCATAACTTTCTTCCCAGCTGCAAAGCACAACTTCGCATGCGCACATGAACACGGTCGATGGTCGAGCGATAACTATTCATTCAGCAGCAGAAGCAGCGGCAACAGCAGCAGTCCACGGCATGAGCACGGCATACATAGTTGCGCTCGTGCTACTTCTGTCCCTGGACTCCGTCTCCGCTTCAGCTGCTAATATAACAGGGAAAAGACCTGCGAGTGGAGGCCTATCAAAGTCATTAGCAGATTCATTAGCAGCTTCCACTGCTGGTGGTGAGGGACTTGTGCTGCCCCTCCAAACAAGGCATGGGCATATTAGGAAGAGGGGGCTCCTGCGGTCAGGGTACTTACCATTGAAGGGATCTGTCAGCATGGGGTGAGTCTAGTCCCAACATCATCAGCAATAGACTGAATGTATAAAAGCAACTCTTTAAGCTCATTAAAAAGTGGTGTAGTGCAGCCCTAGACTCCCATTAGGTGGAGCTGCCCCAGCCTCACATAAGAGGCCTAACTTACTACGGGGTGCCTATGGGGCTGCTCTTATATAGTTCACCAAACCAATGGCAGTACAAACACTACCGTCACCACCATACACCGCACACACACCACCATACACACGAACACACACATACACCACCACACACCCAACACCTCACACGCACTCCACCTCCACAACACACTTATACACCACCACCACAACCACCACACTCCAGCGTTGTCAATGCAATCTTATGGGTAGATGAACCTTCATGGGCTGTCACCGCCTGCGGACGAAGTACACATGGACAGTGCAAGCTCTACTGCTCCACACTGTGGAGTACACAATGCAATCCCGTGGGCGGTGTAGATTTTGTCATAGCGTGTTTAAGTTTAGGTTGCCTGCCCGCATGCAAACACAATGTTGTGGTCACACCAAACCACGCTCCAGCGTACCTAATGCAAATTCTAAGATGTAGGTAGTTTACAGACGTGCCCAAGCCAAGGTTGCGTGCCTGCATGCAAACACATGCAGAGTGCTGGTCACACCAGGCCATCAGAAATGTCAGCGTTCTTCTTTTTAGCTATGCGCAGCAGCTTTCCTAAACCCTAAACTGTAAACAACTTTCCCCTTACCCCTTACCCCCGTGCAGGTACTTCTATGTTCAGATCAGCCTAGGTACCCCAGCCAAGGTTTTCGCACTTATCGTCGATACAGGCAGCACCATCACATACGTGCCCTGCAATGACTGTGCCCATTGTGGGTCTCATTTTGTGAGTGGTTGCTGAGGGGGTCGAGGGGCAGGGAGTGCGTGTGTGTTTGTGTGTGTTTGTGTGTGTGTGGGGGGGGGGGGGGGGGGGGGGAGTTTGTGTGTATGTGTGTGGTGTGTGTGTGTGGGGGGGGGGGGGGGGGGGGGGGGGGGGGGGCAATGACTGCACATTGTTATTTTGTGAGTGGTTGCTGAGAGGGTGCAAGCATGATGCATTCTAGCTGGAGGGTGGATGCTTTTGTGTGTGTTAAGTGTCTGTGCGAGGGATGGGGGTGGGGGTGGTATGGGGGGTCTGGCATGATGTAAGAGTGGTGACACTTTGGTTGCCTGGAGTGCTTGATGAGAGGGTGGGGTGGGGTGGGGTGAGGTTCCAATGAATGTGCCCATTGCCAGACTCATTTTGTGAGTGGCTGCTGAGGGGGTGGGATGGGGTTGCAATGACTGTGCTCAATGTAGGGCTCATTTTGTGAGTGATTGCAACGGGGGTGCAAGCATGATGCATTCTTGATGGAGGGTGGATGCTTTTGCGTGTGGAGCGTCTTTGCAAGTGCTCAGGGGGGGTGGGGGGGGGGGGGGGGGGGGGGGTCTAGCATGATGTGAGAATGGTGCCGTTTTTTGCAGAGCCCCCTCTTCAAGGGTAGCCCCCAGGGTCACCCCGTTGTCCGTTTGTGGGTCCGTCTGACCGCCCCCCAGAGACGAAGCCTGACATGTCAGCCAACGTTCTCGTAACTAACTCGCTTCAGTTGCCACCTTTCGTGCCGTTGCCAACACACTCCGCCAATTTGTAGTGTCGCTTGCGACGCTGAATATGACCTGTTGCTTGTGTGAGTGGTTGCTGAGGGTGCAGGGGGTGGGGTTCCAATGAATGTGCCCAGTGCCAGACTTATTTTATGCGTGTTTGTAACAAGGGTGCAAGCATGGTATATTCTTGATGGAGGGTGGATAATTTTGTGTGTCTATAGCGTCTGTGCGAGGGCTTGGGGAGGGGTAGTTGTTATTTTTTTTTTTTATTTTTTGTTATTATTGTCATTTATTTTTTGTTTTATTCTTGTTTTATTTTTTTTTTTTTTGTTTTTTTTTTTTTTGTGATTTTTTTTCTATTCTTGTTTTTTGTGTTTTTCTCTTTTTTTTTTTGTGTGTTTGTGTTGTGTTTTTTTTTTCGTTTTGTTTTTTTTTTGTTTGGGTCGTGGGTTGTGTTTGTAGTTTTTTCTTTTTTTTGTTTTTTGTTTCTCTGTTTTGGGCGGGTGGGTGGGGCGGGGGGGGGGTGGGGGGGGGGGGGGGGGGGGGGGGGCGGGGGGGGTGGAGGGGGGTGGGGGGGGTGGGTCTAGGGGTGGGTGGGGCGGGGGCGTGAGGTGGGGGGGTCGGGGGGTGGGGGGTAAAGGTGGGGGTGGGGGGGGGGCTGGTGTAGTCAGCATGATCATAAGATTGTTATTGTTTTTTGTTTTGTGGCTTAGTGGTTACGAGTGGTGCCACTGGTTTTCCTATTTCAGATTTTGATTATGGCCAGGTTAAGATAATTAGCTAACTTTACTCGGGCCTATCTCCAAGGTCTTGATTTCAGGATTGATGCGTAGCCATCGGGTGACGGAATGGTGAAGCAGTGGCGATGCATTGTCAACAAAAACAGTTGAGTGGTGTGAGGTGTAATATGCAGGATGGATGGAGGTTACTGGAAGTTATTTTGTGGGGGTGGGGTTGTTTCTTTTTTACACGTCCCGCCTAGCGCGTGGGTGTCGGGGTATGGTGGAGGATGGAGATGTTGTTGGTGAGCGGTGGGTGGTGAGTATTTGGGTCGGGTGTAGGCCCGGGAGGCATTGGTTGGTAGGGCATTTGGGTGTGCGGGGTGGTGACTAGTTTTGTGGTACTGTCTAGGTCTGTGGTTTGTGGGTGGTGTAGTACATGTTTTGTTGTATGTCGGTGATCTGTGTGCGATATCCGAGTGAGTATGTGGGTGGTAAGTAGGTTGTGTCGTCTCCTTGGTGTCCGGTGGTGAGTGTGTGGCTGGTATCTGGGAGTGTGGGTGTGCGGGTGGGTGAGTGTGTCACTAGAACTTGATAAGCTGGACTCCTAAAACTAATCATGGTCGTTATGCCCGTATCATCGACCGCATTTGTATTGTGTATTATCATTGGTGGTCACTATTGCCGCCCTCCTCCACATACCTTCCTCACCCTTCTCTCTCTCCACCCACTCCCTCCCTGTCCTCCCTTGCTGCCGCGCGCTCTCTCACTGTACGCTCGCTGCCATCTCCCCTCACCCCTCCCATTCTCACCGCTGCCCACCAATCAGGTTACCCTCCACTCACGCTTCCTTACTCCGCACTACCATGTTCCGTCACTAGCATATACTCCCTTACACCAGCCTTCCAACCCATACCCCTGAAAACCTCCTCCCCAACACACGCTACCCCCCACCCCTCGCTCCCTCCTATTCCGCACGACCAAACGCACACAAGCCCTGCCCCAAATCCACTGCAAACACTCTCTCCCTCACCTTACCCCATTCCCCAAACACTAACCACCCCGGGATCCTCCCTACTTGCAACGTCCCTCACGTCCAAGTCACCCCTCTCCCTACATTGCACTAACCCCCTAACCCTACCCCTCCCTACTACACACCCCAAATCACCCGGCGAGATCGCAGTAGCTACACGTCCCTTCCCTACTCACCCCTCACATCCTATACTCCTCCGCTACCACACTACTGAGCCCCTAACCTCCTACACACCCGCTCACCCCTCACACTGTCGCTCCCTACTCACACGCTCCTCACCCATTCACGCCCTCATTCCCTACTCTACCCGCTTGCACCCTGCTCACTACTCCTCCTCCTACTACTCACGCGTTTCAGTCACCCCTCACCCGTCTCCCTACTCACTCGCTAAACCGTCCTTCCCCTTACTCACAACCCTCACCCCTCACTCCTCCTCTCACCCCCGCTCACCCATCACCCCTCCCTATCTCACTTATAAATGTGCCCTTCACCTGCCTCTCACTCTCCTACTCAACGCCGCATCACCCCTCACCCTCTCAAACATCACCCCTCCTTCTTCCACTACCCTGCACCATCACCCCTTCCTAGCCTGCACTCTTCAACCCCGACTCCTCGCTGCTACTTTTTCCTCATGCAACTTCTAACACGCTCATGTCCCGCTGCCTTCTCCTCCAGCCACCCTCCCCTCATCATCCTCTCATGTTTATCCTCAACGCCCTACGCCTCCACGCAATACCACCTCACGCCGGTCTCTTAGTATACACTTGGCAACTTGAAGATATGGTCCTGCGCAACAGAATTCATGGGCCGATAGCGTATTAATCAACGCACTTGTGTTTGTATTGTCATTGCATTTCCATTTCCTCCGCATCGCATCCCTCTCCCCCATCCCTCCATCCAACTCGCTCCCTCCTCAAGACCCCGGGCATCAACCCTCAACCGGTCTAACCTCTCACTGCCCCTCAACCCTCCCTCTCCTCCCATCCTCACTCCTCCCCACACCCTTTCCATTATGTATCACCATACACTTTATAGACTGTTCCCCAACAAATCGATGGGTCTCAAGCGTTTGATCGACCCGATTTTTATTAGAATCATTGGGCAGGACTGCCGTGTTCACCACGGGCGTCGGCGTCATCCTCCGTCACCCGGCTTGCATGTGGCATTGCTGCATGTCACCCCTCACCCCTTACCCCTCCCTCCTCACCCCTCAACCCTCACTCCTATCATTATTATCATGTACACTTGAAGAGCTGGTCCCCAACCAATCATGTGCACTTGAAGAGCTGGTCCCCAACCAATCATGTACACTTGAAGAGCTGGTCCCCAACCAATCATGTACACTTGAAGAGCTGGTCCCCAACCAATCATGTACACTTGAAGAGCTGGTCCCCAACCAATCATGTACACTTGAAGAGCTGGTCCCCAACCAATCATGTACAACTTGAAGAGATGGTCTCCAACCAATCATGTTTACCTCTGCAAGAGCTGGTCCCCAACCAATCATGTACACTTGAAGAGCTGGTCCCAACCAATCATGTACACTTGAAGAGCTGGTCCCCAACCAATCATGTACACTTGAAGAGCTGGTCCCCAACCAATCATGTACACTTGAAGATCTGGTCCCCAACCAATTATGGTCTCAAGCTTATCATCGACCCATTTATGTAATCATTGGCAGGATGCAGCGTTTAACCCGTCGGCGTCATCCTCCGTCACCCGGCTTGCATGTGGCATTGCTGCTTGTAACTGTGGCGGCAGCCCTTGCCAGTGCAGCAACGGAAACCAGTGCTACTACTCAATCCACTATGGTAAGTGGTGGTTGTGTACCACAATCAACCGCGACCAATAACACCAACAGCACCAAAACCCAAAAAAAAAACCAACAACAATACACGACAAAAACAAAAATAAAAACAGCAGCAACAACAAAAACAAAAACAACAATACAATATACAACAAAAACAAAAACACCACCAACATCATCACCACCACTAGAAAACTAAAATATTATTGTTCTATGTAACTGCGGCAGCCCTTGCCAGTGCAGCAACGGCAACCAGTGCTACTA